>JAMPIV010006376.1:0-225000 GCA_024509875.1 Oreohelix idahoensis | reverse complement strand
TCACAAAAATACATGACCGACACCGGTCATGGCCATCAGGTCTCTCCTTACGTCATTGCTCTCTCCTTTTCTTTCCATCCCTTCGCGCACCGCGCTGCGCCTTTTTTCCCACTAATCTCCCCGACCGTGCGCAAATAATGAATTATATATATACTTACTCAAATGTGCCCCCACATTTAAATTACACGCGCCAAAAGGACGCAACAGACATATTTGTGTGAAGCATAGACCGTTCCTATCTTTAACCACGTGGGGGTTTTTTTGTTTCAAGCAACACTGGATCTGACAGTGCATATGCCATCAGAGAGAGACAGTAATAGCAATCCCACTAACGGTTTCTAAAGACTAGAAATATATATTGGGCTTTTGAGCCAGTTCATATTGCTCCACAAATTTAAATGTACATGCTGCCTGGCGGCGAAAATATTACAAGAAAAAACATTTAACATTCCGACAGAGATTGTGACTAGTATTGTGGTAACCAAATATAGTACCTGCCTGAAAGAAGACACCGATCTGACATTCCGTAAATCCTAGAATCCAAAGCTAATGACATTGTGCTCTGCTAACTTTCGTGCCTGGACAATATTTTATGTGACTTAATCAGACATTCGAAAAATTAGAACACCCAAGGAATCGTTCCCTGAGAGTTTAGTACGTCTTTTGGAACTGGGGATTTCTTGGTCAAGGACTGCATTTTCGGGTCTGTGTGAAGGTCCTAGAATTATTATGTTCCCAGAGGCAGCGAGCAAAGTTGTGAGTATATATGTGTGAGAAAGGCCATGGCTGAATGAATGGGAGAACACAGGTCTGAGTGTTATTTTACCGGTGTATTATTGTCACCCATTTGCTGTCTTAACTTTTTTTTTAATCTGCAGAATTTGTTACTAATGCTAGAGTTTCTTTTTTCTTAGGCTAAATCAGATTATTCAACTCTGTCCATACATTTACGAGAAAGAAAGAAACCTCTTAGACTCAACCCTACGTATCTATAACTCTTTGAGCCATCATCTGTTCTCTTAACGGGGCTGTGGGCTAAACCTAGAGTAAGATTCTAACGGGCTATCATCCTTGTAGCATTTTTCTTAAATTTTATGACTATTTGTATATGTTTTTCCTTGATGTAATTTTTGGTGTTGTGAGAAATTTTGATATGATAATTAAAATATCTCTCTTGAACAAAAAAAAAATCAGTGCGTTGGTCAGCTCGATCCCAATTATCTGTATATCATTGTTATAGTTTTCCCACGTCGGTGTGTTTACCTGTCGTCACGTGTATGTGCATGCCCGTGAGTAGATAGAGATTTATGTAACATATATCTGTGGTTTAGACTGTCTGACACTTTAAAAGCGGTCGTAGATGATAGGTGAGAGAGAGAAGATTATCTCGATTCTCAAAGACAGCCTCTATATCACATTCTATCATCTCACGTGTGGAAATTATATTGCTTTTCTCCAGCTCTCACAGTATCTATCACTCATTCCAACCTATTCAGAAGGGACCTAACCCAAGTCTTAATTCTCCTATCCAAAATCTACGACAGTAAACTATCTTGTCCTCATTTTCAAAGACCTGTCCAAAAGATATGACTGGACAGGCAAAATAAATTGTACAAAAAATTATCAAATTTAAAGAAAAACTTAACCACAGGTTTTTTTCACTTCCTCATAGAAACTTAAAGTGTTTTTTTGTGTGTGTTGTGTACCATCATTTCATTTCTCCCCTAGACACTAGGTACATCATACACCAGACACTAGAGCCAAAATAGTGACCGTGTGAGATCTAGGGAGGTAGCGTTAGGTTCCCTGCACATAATTCATCATCATCATTTATAGAGTCAGGGGCCTACATGTGCTTGACCTCACACTGTAAATACATACACGGATTTCATTCTTTTAGAATACCATCATAACCTCCCCAGCAAAATCTAACTTTGCTACAATCATCATCATCAACGTCGTCGTCATATCATCATCACTGTCACGGCGCTATTTCGCAGTGACGAAATATCCGACTGGCAACACTAAGTTTTTGGCAACATTGGGATAACTACCCGCAAGTCATGTGATTAGGGGAAGCGGGAATTTTTAGGCGCCAAGATAGGGATTAGTGGTCTAGCCGCGTCCGGGTGAGGACGTACCTATTTTTTTCCCTTGCCAGCATTCTTGCTGAGAAGTGTGCCATGAGAGATGTATTCTAAGTTTTGCCTTATTGCGGGTTAAGTGGATCATATTGTGTAATTCTAGATTTTGTGTATTATCTAATGGGATTTCCTATATACCGCAGATTATTAGTGTTCTGTGCTTTGGGTATTTTCATTGTCATAGATGGTGGCCGCTATGGTGAGCGGTAATCAGTGCTGTGCTTGTATAGGGCCGTCATATTGTGTGGGATGAGGCTATTAGATAAATTTATTGAGGCAAGTTTTCTCTGGCATCGATATATGTATTTCATATGTTTGTTAGCCGTGTGTGGCGGTATTGCGTGCATTGATTCATTAAAGGGAAGTACCTGTAGAAAGTGTTAATCTTTCTCTGTCAGTTATTATATGTTGTGGTCATGCTCCTAGGGAGCGAGCCTATAATTATTAATATTGTGTTATGATAAATCCACAATATATTTAGTTCTGACAATCACCTTCATTGTCGTCACCACAATCATTGTCATCATTATTGTCATCATCATAATTGTCATCGTCACTTATCATTATTGTCATCATCATAATTGTCATCATCATTATTGTCATCATCATTATTGTCATCATCATTATTGTCATCATCATTATTGTCATCATCATTATTGTCATCATCATTATTGTCATCATCATAATTGTCATCAGCATAATTGTCATCATCATTATTGTCATCATCATAATTGTCATCATCATAATTGTCATCATCATTATTGTCATCATCATTATTGTCATCTTCATTATTGTCATCATCATTATTGTCATCTTCATTATTGTCATCATCATTATTGTCATCTTCGTCCTCTTCCTCATCAACATCAACGTCGTCGTCATATCATCATCACCTTCCTTGTCGTCACCACAATCATTGACATCATTATTGTCATCATCATAATTGTCATCGTCAATCATCATTATTGCGATCTGGTCATGGACAGTGCCGGGTTAAGAACTCCGGAGGTTCTAGACTGTTAAGATATTTTGGGGCCCCTCCCCACTCTTCTAAAATGTAAAACTAGAAAAAAAAAAGCTTAATGGATTTCAGATAAATGTTTTTAATTAATATTTAATAAGATGTAAAAAAAAAAAAATTGTTCGTTACAGCCTCTAGATTTTGTTAAAGGAAGTGTCGTCCCTGAAATGAAAATATAATAAAAAAGGGAAAAAAGCCAGGATGGAAGTAACGAATAAATTAACTGTTGTACAGATACTATTAATATTACCCTGCACGCACGAGCGTACAATCATGCACGTGCCGTTGCTGTAGAGGTCTGTGCGTTATGACTCAGTGGCTTTTTTTTCGCGGGGGCCCCTGTAAGACTGGTGCTCTACACCCGTGTCTAGTGGGCCTAATGAATAATCCGGTGCTAGTTAGGGACCATGCTTGACGCCGATAGCAGAGAGTTGGTACGAATATACTATTTATCAGATGCCATTTAGTTTCCATACTGATGGTCTGATGTTTGACGCTGTAATTGGGTTCCTGACTATGCTTTTAAAATATAGAAAGCAACGGCAGCTAGTATAAGAAGGGGACGGTCACTCTCTACTTCAAATACTTGAGGCCTAGTACAGTGAAGTCTCTACCACGTCACTCACCTACTGCAGGACCTGTTATGTGGCTACTTTAACTTTTTTTTTACGGTGCTTATGGAGGAAGGAAAAAAAATAAGGCCGAGTATCAAGCGAGATTAGGCCTCGATAAGATGAAATAAAAATTGTCATATGTCAATCTTATATCACTTTTTGCCCCCCAGAGTGACAAGTTGGCGTGGAAGATCCGCAGAGTGACGAAAGATATGTCATTGTGACCCTTGGAAGAAAATGTAATGCTATCTTGTGTCGAAAAAAACGCGTTCTACAATTTCTCAATAATTCTTTTCAATTTGATAATTTATTATTGTTTCTGCAACCTGGAAATAAAGCAAGGGATTTAGTTTTTGGTTTTAAGGACCATATTCAATGCACACGGACAGCGCCATCAGTGCTCCGATCTCCTGCCTTAGTTCACACAACGAGGATCTCAGCACAGTGCACGAACTCCATAGCACCGGCGAGGATCCCAATGTTTGTATACAGGAATCATACATTGTATACATATTTTTGTGGTGATTAGGTTTTCCTAATTTTTATATTTTGCCGAGGCAGTGGCCGTATGGCCTACTCTTTACGATTTCTAACTGCCGGGGGATTTTTAACGTTCACACGGAATTTGCTTTTTTTTCGCTCTTATCCGAGAAGGCAAGACATCCGATCTCACTACCTGGGACATCAGGGGGAAGTATGGCATCATAAGGAACAACTGGCTCTGAAAAAAAATTCCATCAATTATATTCCTTGTACTGAGAGCGAACCCCGTACCTATAGAATTAGAGGTGAACGCCATATCTCTTAACCGCTCTAAGCGATGGAAAAAATACGGAACACTTTCTTAAAAATACGCTACTTAAATGTATTGACTCTCGTCAGGATATAAGTTCTGAGATGTGTAACTTTATGTACTAATTAGACTGCAACCAAGAGCTGGTTACTTCACGGTAGAGGAACCTTACTGTGTAACACGTCTGGAGAAAAAAAAAAAAAAACACCATATCGCATTATGGGCTAACATGCAAGAAATATGATCAGCTAAGAAAACCACTTATGGAATACTTGAGAACACTAAACTCTCCATCACCATCGATGGGAAATGTGCTAAAAATTGGCCTTCCCAGGGAGCTAGCTACACAACATAATAAAATTGTATATTACCAAAACAAGAATTAACATATCACTACCATTACAAATGAGAATGATAAAGGACGAACAATACACGTAATAAAGATATCCCCCCCCCCCCCCCCCCCTTCCCCCCTCATCCTTTCCCCAACAGCAATACGAGAAGGAAAATAAATTACCAGTACTACAATGTTAACAAATGTCCAGTAGATAAATTTAAGATAATGTCTATTGCAGTCAAAAAGATAGGAAGATACAGTAAGACAAAGTCTACAAACTCCTCAAAATGCAGCAGGGTAAAGAAAGATTTAGCCTAGGAACAAGGAAGGGGATACATCAGATACACTACAGACACTAAGCAATGCCACAACAAACGCCAGAGAAGTTGCAGCCTGGAAAAACCAAACACAAGAAAAACAACCAATGTAGTATGCTATATCATGATGATGATGATGATGATATAATACCTTTAGCTGTGAGCAGGTAGCTCTTGACAGCCCATTGCCTCTCTGACAAAGGTGCAAGTCTTCCTCAGTTGTTAACGTAGTATGCTATATAGAATAAAGAAGACTATATGCCCAAACTCACAACGAAGACCAAAGCTGTGTTATATAACGCCTGCATCACCAGCACACTTCTATATGGCAGCGAGAGTTGGACAACCTATGCTAAGCAAGAAAGAAGGCTCAATACCTTCCATCTACGGTGTCTACGTCACATCCCGGGTATTTGATGGAAGGACAAAGCGACAAATGTCGAGGTGTTGTCACGTGTTTCCTTTAGAACATGTGTCCACTGCTTAGACAGCGCAGACTATGCTGGCTTGGCCATGTCCGCCGCATGGAAGATGGTAGCATCCCAAAAGATATCTTTTACGGATAGCTGGCAGATGGCAAAAGAACAATTGGGCGACCGCAGCTGAGATTCAAATATGTGTGCAAGAGAGACATGGGGACACTGGACATAAATACAGCAACGTGGGAGGATGAAGATGCCGATCGCACCAAGTGGCGATGCTATCTCTACGGCACCACCTTAAACTGGGCGAAAAGAAGCTCTCACGGCAAGCAAAAGAGAGGAGAAAACGTCGAAAGGATCACCAGGACAATGTGCAGCTGAGGACTGTCACCTGAGGGGCCCATTCCCATAGTCAGTTATGACTGAAGGGGCGATTATTATTATTATATGCCCAAATTATAAGCCACATGGGGTTGAACCGGATATTCTATGTATGACAAACACCAGTTTTCCTGTGCCTGGACCAAAAACCAAACCATGCCATTTAGAAACTATGACTCCGCCAAATACATCAGAACTGCCTGAGACGTGTTAGAACTTATGAAGTAGCACAGACGTGCTGGCTACTCATCAGCAGGGGGGACTATCCTATCACTGGGGTCGAGCCAATTTTAAAGGCAGGTCGAAGCCGAGGGGAGAAGTGTATGCACCAGTAACACGCACCAGAAGAAACACTTACAGATGTCGGAGACCTATTTAACACAACCGTATTCTAGCCAAAAGTCGGTACAGTTGAAAGTGTACTTGTCACGCTCTTTGAATAGCTTTCAAAATTCAATAGTATATAATCATTTTTGTCGTCAATACTAAGATGCATTCTCTAAAAGAAAAAACCAAACTGCATATCGCCTGCGCCGAGTTACGCCAATATTCCAACATGAATAAAGAAAGAAAATTACCTACAACAATTTTTTTGTTAAAGTAAGTTGTCACACAACTGTTCTTCTGACATGCGCTAGAATGGGATGTACTTTTTGCTACGTTGACTTGATAACGAATACACTACTTAAGCTCACGACACATCGACTCGACATGTCACGGGTAATTGGAATGTTTGAACAAACTCCGTATTTCAGTCTCCGACATCATATAATGTATTCAGAGTAGACAGGTAACATAGGTAGTGATTCGGCACTACACTATGACACATCAGCTACTGGATAACGGAATCTACTGTCGCTATCTCACATATAAGTAGATGTACGAGGGGCATTCAGAAAGTAATGCACCACATCGTTTTTCTCAGCTAATAATAAAGATAGAAGAATGAAATTTTGCACACTTCAAATATGGTATGTGCCAATTGTGTTCACCAAATTGCATTGCAACCGCCCAAATAATACGGCTCCCCTAAACTGTTGAAATGGAGCGTGTTAGCAACTTGCGTTATAAGCAGCGAATTGTGATAGAATTTCTCGTTGCAGAGAAGGAAACTGTTGTGAACATTCACAAGCGTCTATGTGATGTGTATGGAAGTTTTGCAGTCGACAGGAGTACAGTCAGTCGCTGGGTTCAGAGAATCAAAGAATCAGGAAGTGGAGATACGGAGCTGCTTGATCGGCCGCGCTGTGGACGTCCTGCCACAGCCACCAACGCAGAAATGTTGAAACGTTCTGAGGGCATTATTCTTACTGATAGGCGAATCACTACTCAACAATTGGCCTTACAGCTGTCAGTCAGCATTGGTAGTGCAAATGCAGTTATAAAAACTCTCGGATATTCTAAGGTTTGTGCAAGATGGGTTCCTCGAAGTCTCACAAATGACCACCGATTGCAAAGGAAAGCAATTTCTTCTGAATTGTTGGAGTGTTTCAATGCTGATGGAGAGAACTTTTTGGCTAAGATCGTTACAGGTGACGAAACCTGGGCACATCATTTTGAACCTG
Organism: Oreohelix idahoensis; assembly: GCA_024509875.1. Classification (NCBI taxonomy): domain Eukaryota; kingdom Metazoa; phylum Mollusca; class Gastropoda; order Stylommatophora; family Oreohelicidae; genus Oreohelix; species Oreohelix idahoensis. The sequence goes on along the minus strand of JAMPIV010006376.1, from coordinate 217,406 downwards.
AGACAAAAAGACAGTCAATGGAGTGGCATCATCCGCAATCACCACGAAGAAAGAAATTCAAGACAATTCCTTCAGCTGGAAAGGTCATGATCACTGTCTTTTGGGACATTGAAGGTGTGATTCTTGTGGACATTATGCCAAGAGGAGAGACAATCAATTCGCAAGCTTACATTAAGACATTGAAAAAAACTCAACGTTTTCGCAGAGTTCGGCCGCACAAGAATCCAGCAGACCTGCTTCTCCTTCACGACAATGCGCGCCCTCACACAAGTCTGGCAACATGGGAAGCAATCACCAAATTGGGTTGGACTGTACTACCCTATGCACCCTATAGTCCCGATTTGGCACCCTCTGATTTTCATCTATTTGGTCCACTTAAAGATGCACTCCGTGGGACAAGGTTTGAAGATGATGAAGGAGTGATTCGTGCAGCGAAGAAATGGCTACATGATCAAGACAAAATCTGGTACGGGCTAGGAATACATGCACTTGTTTCGCGCTGGCATAAAGCCGTACAAGTTTATGGGGATTATGTTGAATAATACCGATGTTTACAAGACATATCCGTGTATATTGTGTATAAATGTCATGCTTTTTGAAAAAACAGCTCCTGAGAAAAACGATGTGGTGCATTACTTTCTGAACGTCCCTCGTATCGTAGAACAAAGATAAACTTCCATAGATACTGCTGTAACGAGAGTGAAGTGTTAGAGACTACACAATTCTAGGTCCAGCATCGAAAGTTTAGGTGACCAGTTCCCTTCCTCGCTTCTTTCCCTTCCCCGCTTCTTTTCCTTCCCTAACTCAAAGAGAAAAGTCAGGTACCCATTTACAGCTGGGTAGACTAAAGCGTGTCGGTACCTTTGCCGCGAGAGATCAGCGCTCTGTCAGTCGGACGCTCACTACACTTGCTACTACTACTTAGTCGTTATCCTTCTACCGTGAAATGTAGAGGTTTGGAAGAGAGAGTGCCAGACTATCCTATGGGCTGTCTTCCTCCTGGCCTGGTACCATTCTAGTCCTCGGTCCTTCAGAGATTGTCTAATGTTGTCCTCCCAGCGGACTCTGGGTCGTCCTGGGGGTCTGGATCCCTGGCTCTTTGTTTCCCATGCTTGATGTGGTAGCCGATCTTCTCCCATTCTGCAGACATGGCCAAACCATCTTAGTTGGGACTGTTCTACTTGGGTCTGCAGGGGGTGGGATTTTAGGCCTTGACGTATCGTCTGGTTGCGGACCATGTCTCTTCTTGTTACTTCAACCACCTTCCTCAGATACCTCATTTCTGAGTTTTGGATCTGGCTTTTATGGGTTGTAGTCATTGCCCATGACTCGCATCCATATGTCAAGACTGGGACATAGGTGGAGCGATATACAGCCATCTTCGTTTTCTTACCAACCTCTCTCTTGCTGAGGAATCCTCGATTTATGGCCTGAAAAAGTCTCCCAGCTGCTGCTTTTCGAGTGGCCAACTCTTCTTTGATGCCTCCCTTTCGGTCTATAATAGCTCCGAGATATTTAAAGTGGTTGTAGTGGTGTTTGATGGTATTGTATGATGGTGATATTACTAAATGTAATTGTATGAGGCCAGCTGTGAAGGCTCCTGAGATAAAATGTAATTGTGAATTGTCAGAAGGCCTTTCTTGCTACCACTACGACCTCACACTTAATTTTTTTTTTAATGAATGTGGCTACGTAAAGTGTCTAGGGTTATGATATGTAGTGTGGTATAATAGGTTATAGATATACTCACAGATATTTAACAAGACTAATAATATTAATAAATGTTAAAATACACTGAACTAACTCACGTGTGTAAAATTTGTGATAGAATTATATTACATTTATTTTGTTCTGTATCAATTTTTTAGGTTGACCAGAACTTAAAAGGATTTAGAAATTATGAAAGAAATGCATGGAATATTATATCATAAATGCAATAGTGTACATATATATGTACTATACTAGTTAGTTTTATTAAAATGTTCTAGTAGTCATCTACTTGGGAGGATTGTTAATGTTTGTGCTGTTGGGGTGGCCTCATCACACCTGTCTATATTGACTACACAGTGTCCAGAAAATGGTGGGAATTTTTATGGGGGTATTAGTAACTACACAGCGTTGGTGAATGTCCAGCAGACCAGAGGCTCACTCATCTTGTAGTTGTAGCTCTGGTGCTGAAATCAGGTGGTCCCACCTCTCCGTGCTGGCGGGCAATAATGGTGGTCTCTGTCACAAGTACTGCACAGATACACTCGAGTAAAGTCACCAACTGAATAGACACTGCTTTGTTGACAACAGAAACTCACAGCTCTGCAATCAAAGTATGGGCCATGTGTCAAAATCTATTCTCTACCCACGTCTGGACACAACACTGACACAACAACCACATCATACAGACAGGTCAGATCTCTCTGACCAAACAGCACATTTACCATGGTGGTTTTACATCAGATAGATCCCCCCAGACTATAGATTCTGAAAAATATTTATTAGTTTTCTGCCCTAAAAGAGGATAGGTAATATGTTTCATTATTCTCAACACTTGATCTGTCTTGCATAATCCTTGCTGGAGTTTATGTACATTGTTTGTCCCTAGACCCTGACTAGGGCGGGGGGTCTAGAGCAAATCCCTACTTGTTTGTAAGGCTAGATTTCGATATGGCAGTATCAAATCACTCGAACATGAAACAATATTCAAAATATATATAGGAAATAATTTCAATCTTACCAGATTATGAATAAATAACACAGAATTGCTAGCAAAACTCAGCTGAGCTGCTGGCTATAGTATGGCGTCCCTAAACTTCTTACACTTTCTTTCATATGGAAATCACCACACTTTAAAATCTGTGTCTATCACTGAACAACTATTGAGAAATGACCCCAAATCCGCGTCTAAGCGCCGACAATATGCTTGTCTGTGGCCAATCACTGCCTAGGTTTATTTGAATTTCAAATTTCCTACACTAAAGTCATTTCAGTCATGCTTCAGTCAAGTATGGATGGTTATCTGTTAGTCTGTCCGTCTCTACTTGTGTTTCTACAAAAATGTACTCGATTTTTGAACCAACCTTTCTCTCCCCTCCAAAATTTTGTCGTTAAAAGTTATATTTAGACACAGCTACCACCCAAAAACCCTCTCCTCCATACTAAGTAAATTTGAACACCTGCGTCCCAAGGTCGTGTTTTTTTGTGCAATTAGCGACACTTTTAGATTCAATACAGTCTGTCGATGATGTGAACAACACTGTCTTTTGTCATTATCTTCAATATTATCTATCCGTCTGTAAAATTAAGAACATATTAGTTCACTGCTCAGAATAGGCCATCCGGCCAGCTAATTTTTTATATTCCTAACATTAATATTAAGAAAAAAGTACTTTTTAATTTTTGTAATATTCCTAACATCTGCGTTTAGCCGCTGAATTCAAATCAAGGCCTTGGTATCGCGCAAAAGCGTCCAATAAATGACTGTGGCGTAACATATCTATGGTCCCTTCTGTCGAGTTGCTTACTTTTTATGTCAACTTGGGAAACGTGACTTTTCTCCGTTTCCCCCCCCCCCCCCACCCCCCCAATTGCGTCTCCTTAGCCTTTCTAGTCTCACGCAATCTTTCCAGTCATATTTTTTTCCTTTTTGATCCTCCGTTCCCCTCCTGTCTAGCAAGTCAATTTTTATGGAGGGTGATGACCCGCGGTCTAGGCGATCATGTACTATTCGCAGCCTACGCATTATGTTTTTTATCCTTAAATGTTATCTTTGGAGGTATTTTACCGTTGTATCTCTGTCAATTTCACTACACATCTCCCCACTTGAAAACATGCCTATGGCAAGTTCCAAAACCAGCGATACACATAGGTAAAATTACTCCTCACGTCTGCCACTACTCTAATTTTGATCACAGGGGTGCCGACTGAGGAAATCTGCACCGACATTCAATTTGCCTGGGATATATTGGATACTAAACTGATAAGGTTGAAGCAACAAAGACCACCTCAGCAATCTTGCGTTTTCATGCTTAGCCTGAGACAAGAACACGAGAGGCTGATGGTCCGTCTCCACCACAAAAGTCCTACCATACAGATAGATTTGAAACTTCTTTATTGCCCAGATTAATGCTAAACATTCTTTTTCGCTTGTGGAGTATCCTTGTTCCGCCTTATTCAATTTGCGGCTTGCATAAGCGACTGGTTTAGTTCCCCATCAGGTGAAGATGATCTTTGCAACAAAGCCCCTCCGAGTCCTACATTACTTGCATCGGTTCTTAAGACAAAGTCCTGTGTCAAATCAGGCAGTTTGAGAATAGGCTTGCTAGTGAGTTTTTCCTTTAACTCTTGGAACGCTAGTTCACATTGTGCAGTCCAAATAATTTTATCTGGAAGTCCCTTGCGAGTCAGATCAGTCAGAGGAGCACAAATAGCGTTAAAATTTTTGATGTATTTCTGATAAAATCCGCATAACGACACGAATGATCGCACGTCCTTTTTTGTTTGTGGCCTAGGTGCTCTCTGCAGTTTTTCCAAGTTCTTAGGATCAGGGGTCATATTACCCTGATATACAGTGTGCCCCAAGAATTCCAACTCTTTGCATCCAATACAACATTTTGTTGGCCTAGCAGTTAAATTCGCCTCCCGAAGTCTATCAAACAACATCTCCAGAGCTTCAATGTGTTCTTCAAATGTCTCTGTGGCGACGAGAATATCATCCATGAAATTCGTGATACATGGGTTATTCAGGGGATCCAACAATTTTCGCATCATCCTTGAAAACACACTCGGAGCATTTTTCAGTCCGAATGGTAGCATATTGAATTCATAATGTCCATCCGAAGTGCTAAAAGCCAAATAAGGTCTCACTTCAGGCTTCACTGGGATCTGGTAATAGCCTTCACTAAGATCCACCTTTGAAAAGTATTTTGCCTTGTTCAGTCTGGCAAATAACTGTTTTGTGTCTGGTAATGGATCCACTTGTCCTTCTGTGACAGCATTCAGTTTCCTGTAATCTATGCACAGTCTGTGTTCCCCATACGGTTTTCTCAACAAAACGACACTAGAACTAAAAGATGATTCACTGTGCGAAATAATCCCCTCCTTCAACAAATACTCTATTTCTTCCTTTAATGCCTTCTCCTTCGCGAACGGAATAGAATAGGCTCTCATACAGATTGGGTTTGAGTCTACCAGTTTCATGTCATACTGTAGCAAATTTGTATGGCCTGGTTTATCTGTTAATACATCTGTATGTTCCTCCAGAACCTTTTGAACTCTCTCCCTCTGGTTTTAGTCAGGTGCTTACTGACTTTTACCTGTGCTGCTGTTTCACAAGGATGTAATGGGTATTCATGTGAGGTGAGTGGTTCTTTTTGCATCTGGGTTGCAATAGCTAAGGTCAATAAGGGGGTGCTTTCCTGGAGTGGTCTGTCCAGATACTTCTTTAACAGGTTTACATGATAAACTTTCTCCTTCCCCTTTTTGTCAATTTTATAGTTTGTTCTAGACACCTTCTCTAGAACCGTATATGGACCTTGCCAACCAATTTGTAATTTATTCTGGCTTCCGGGTAGTAGAAGCAGCACCTTCTCTCCGACTGCCAGTTCCCTGTCCTTTGCCTTCCTATTAAAATATGCTGCATGTTTCTTCCTGGCTTGCTTCAAATTATCATTTGCCAGTTTCCATCCAGCTTTCAAACGAGTGGTCAGTTCGTTCACATATTGATACGATGAGGTAACAGTCTCTTCCGCCTTCTCATCTGTCCAGGTCCTTAATAGGGCTTCTAAAGGACCTTTTATTGGCCTCCCAAATAGCAGAGTTGCGGGAGCCATCCCGGTTGAACTATGTGGTACCTCCCGGTAAGCAAACAATGCGGCGGGCAGGAATTGATCCCACAGATCCGGTTTTTTCGTGTGCCAGCTTTCTCAGGATAGAAATGAGAGTCCCGTTGAACCTCTCTACCTGGCCGTTCCCTTGTGGATGGTACGGACTACAATGAAAGTGTCTGGCTTGAAATAGCTTAAAAACTTCTTCCGTTAGTTTCCCCTTGAACTGAGAACCATTATCCGTCAAGATTTGATGCGGGAATCCTAATCGGGTAAATATTGTAAGTAGTGCCTCTGCTACATGTTTTGAATCAATTGATGGCAGGGCTACCGCCTCTCCCCACATAGAACAAGTGTCCACCAGAGTAAGGATGTAACTGTTCCTCCTCTGGTCCGAGTGAGAGGTCCTACAATATCCACTGCAACCCTCTCAAAAGGTGTTCCCACTATGGGCATTTCCCCTAGAGTTGCAGGAGCAGTCCAGTGCTTTGGAGCTACCCTTTGACATTCTGGGCAGGATTTGACATATCTTTTTATATCCTCCGTTATCCCTGGCCAGAAGTAATGACAAGCTATACGCTGTCCTGTGGCGCTGATCCCCATGTGACCACTGAAGGGAATCGCATGCCCGAGTTCCATCACTTTATCTCTATATGAAGTGGGAAGAACCAGCTGGTTGTGACCATTTGTTCCAGTTCCGGCCTTCCTGTATAAGAGTTTGTTCTTCATGAAATATTCCCCCTTGCTCGGAGGTGTGTGGCATTTGGGCAATTTTTTAAAACAGGGCTTGAGTGTCCTATCCTCAGCCTGCGCCTTCCTCATCTCCTCTGGATGAGCATTTATAGGTTCACCTTCTTCCTCCTTCTTCTGTGACCTGGTCTGCACTGTCGCCATGATCACAGGTTTCTCGGGATTCCCCAAGAAGACGTATCTACACCCCAATATCAGAGGGTAGATTAGTTCATCTATCACTGCTGCTCTGATTTCTCCTTCCACATAGCGAGTTTTCACCGTTATCCTTGCGATGGGAAGTGTCATGAGTGGTATGTCCTTAGTCGCCCCCTTGTATTTCCACTGTTTCTGTGGTATACTGACTTGGGTCCACTAGGCTAGACTTCACAACTGAATCATAATCCAAACCTGTATCATAAAGGCACCTTATGGTGACCCCATTACAAATAACATCCTCACAAACTGGGGGGTGATAAGGTTCCTGTTGTCCATTAGGATTACCCTTTAATCTTCGCGTCCCCGACTTCATTGCAGCAATGTTTGAAGGTTTCCTTCTACAAAATTCGGTGTTATGGTTATCCTTCTTGCACCATTTACACCATCTTTTTCCTTGGTTCAACGGTTTTCTTTCATTGAACTTTTGGTCATTGAACTGTGAGTTTCTGTCGCGATAGTCATTTCTTGGCCGCTCAAAGTTTGTCCTACCTTTATTTCCCTGCTCTCTATTATCAAATTTATTAAATTGCTGTGGAGCTTTAAAATTGTCTATGTGCTTCTTCTTAGCACCACTTACCTCTGCCTGGGCTGCCTGATACCTCTCAGCAACATTTAAAATTTCCCCCAACTTCTCTGCACCTTGTTCCATGAGAAATTTTCTCATGTCTGGAGCCATGGACTCTCTCAATTGCTCAATCATGATCATTTCTTTAAGATCTTGGGTCTTCCCCAGAGCCGTCCATTTCTCCAAATAGGTTTCTAGTCTAGCAGAGAATTGGTGGTATGTCTCCCCAGACAACAGTTTGGCATTTCTAAATTTCTTACGATAAAATTCACCATTCTTCTCGTACCTTAATAACAAAGCCTGCTTTAACATGTCATAATTGTCTTGGTCTTCCCTGTTCATTTTGGCAAATACTTCATAAGAAGTACCTCTCAATCCCTGTGATAGCTTTAAACTCCACCTCTCTCTCTCTCTAACCCATATGTAGTAGCTAATAACTCAAAACGTCCTAGGTACCCCTCTATGTCATCGTCTTTTTCAACAAAATGGTCTAAATGAAACCCCATAGCTGAGTTTGAGGCTCCCAGACTGGGCGTAGCATCTGAGGCAAAAGGGCTGGCACCATTTTCAGGAGCCTGGCCTTGTAATTCCAGCTCCCTTAGTCGTAATTCGTGCTCCCTTTGCAACCTTCTATCTTCTGCCTCCCTTTCGGCCTTTTTATCTTCTGCCTCCCTTTCGGCCTTTTTATCTTCTGCCTCCCTTTGCTGTCGTTTTTCTTCTGCCTCAATCTGCAGCCTCTTAATTTCTCTATCAGCCTCTTTTTCTAATCTCCTTTCTTCCCGTTCAATATATTTATCACATTCAGCCGTTACATATTGAATTAAAATTTGACCATCCATTCCCATCTCCTTCGCGGTGAGCACAGCAGCTGATCTAAATTTTGCCAGCTCCGCCATACTTTTTAGACAATATAATAATATACAAGATAAATCTCTAACCAGTAAATACACTAAGTACTTCTTATGACTATAGTCTAACCAATTCTAACTAACCAGTTAACTAATTAATTATTACTGGCTGTGAAGATTCACCAACTTTTATCTGCAGGGACACTTTTAATTTTAAAGGGAATTTTACAATTTATTTCCCTACTTTTATTTCTCCCACCAGGAGATCCTAATATTACTGTTGGGCTAATTATCCCTGGACAAGACCCCAATTTATGTAGTGGTGTTTGATGGTATTGTATGATGGTGATATTACTAAATGTAATTGTATGAGGCCAGCTGTGAAGGCTCCTGAGATAAAATGTAATTGTGAATTGTCAGAAGGCCTTTCTTGCTACCACTACGACCTCACACTTAATTTTTTTTTAATGAATGTGGCTACGTAAAGTGTCTAGGGTTATGATATGTAGTGTGGTATAATAGGTTATAGATATACTCACAGATATTTAACAAGACTAATAATATTAATAAATGTTAAAATACACTGAACTAACTCACGTGTGTAAAATTTGTGATAGAATTATATTACATTTATTTTGTTCTGTATCAATTTTTTAGGTTGACCAGAACTTAAAAGGATTTAGAAATTATGAAAGAAATGCATGGAATATTATATCATAAATGCAATAGTGTACATATATATGTACTATACTAGTTAGTTTTATTAAAATGTTCTAGTAGTCATCTACTTGGGAGGATTGTTAATGTTTGTGCTGTTGGGGTGGCCTCATCACACCTGTCTATATTGACTACACAGTGTCCAGAAAATGGTGGGAATTTTTATGGGGGTATTAGTAACTACACAGCGTTGGTGAATGTCCAGCAGACCAGAGGCTCACTCATCTTGTAGTTGTAGCTCTGGTGCTGAAATCAGGTGGTCCCACCTCTCCGTGCTGGCGGGCAATAATGGTGGTCTCTGTCACAAGTACTGCACAGATACACTCGAGTAAAGTCACCAACTGAATAGACACTGCTTTGTTGACAACAGAAACTCACAGCTCTGCAATCAAAGTATGGGCCATGTGTCAAAATCTATTCTCTACCCACGTCTGGACACAACACTGACACAACAACCACATCATACAGACAGGTCAGATCTCTCTGACCAAACAGCACATTTACCATGGTGGTTTTACATCAGATAGATCCTCCCAGACTATAGATTCTGAAAAATATTTATTAGTTTTCTGCCCTAAAAGAGGATAGGTAATATGTTTCATTATTCTCAACACTTGATCTGTCTTGCATAATCCTTGCTGGAGTTTATGTACATTGTTGGTCCCTAGACCCTGACTAGGGCGGGGGGTCTAGAGCAAATCCCTACTTGTTTGTAAGGCTAGATTTCGATATGGCAGTATCAAATCACTCGAACATGAAACAATATTCAAAATATATAAGGAAATAATTTCAATCTTACCAGATTATGAATAAATAACACAGAATTGCTAGCAAAACTCAGCTGAGCTGCTGGCTATAGTATGGCGTCCCTAAACTTCTTACACTTTCTTTCATATGGAAATCACCACACTTTAAAATATGTGTCTATCACTGAACAACTATTGAGAAATGACCCCAAATCCGCGTCTAAGCGCCGACAATATGCTTGTCTGTGGCCAATCACTGCCTAGGTTTATTTGAATTTCAAATTTCCTACACTAAAGTCATTTCAGTCATGCTTCAGTCAAGTATGGATGGTTATCTGTTAGTCTGTCCGTCTCTACTTGTGTTTCTACAAAAATGTACTCGATTTTTGAACCAACCTTTCTCTCCCCTCCAAAATTTTGTCGTTAAAAGTTATATTTAGACACAGCTACCACCCAAAAACCCTCTCCTCCATACTAAGTAAATTTGAACACCTGCGTCCCAAGGTCGTGTTTTTTTGTGCAATTAGCGACACTTTTAGATTCAATACAGTCTGTCGATGATGTGAACAACACTGTCTTTTGTCATTATCTTCAATATTATCTATCCGTCTGTAAAATTAAGAACATATTAGTTCACTGCTCAGAATAGGCCATCCGGCCAGCTAATTTTTATATTCCTAACATTAATATTAAGAAAAAAGTACTTTTTAATTTTTGTAATATTCCTAACATCTGCGTTTAGCCGCTGAATTCAAATCAAGGCTTGGTATCGCGCAAAAGCGTCCAATAAATGACTGTGGCGTAACATATCTATGGTCCCTTCTGTCGAGTTGCTTACTTTTTATGTCAACTTGGGAAACGTGACTTTTCTCCGTTTCCCCCCCCCCCTCCCCCAATTGCGTCTCCTTAGCCTTTCTAGTCTCACGCAATCTTTCCAGTCATATTTTTCCTTTTTGATCCTCCGTTCCCCTCCTGTCTAGCAAGTCAATTTTTATGGAGGGTGATGACCCGCGGTCTAGGCGATCATGTACTATTCGCAGCCTACGCATTATGTTTTTATCCTTAAATGTTATCTTTGGAGGTATTTTACCGTTGTATCTCTGTCAATTTCACTACAGTGGTTGACCTGTTCCAGGACCTGTTCTCCCAGCTTAATCTGATGTCTTCTTTCTTCTCGTGATATCACCATGGATTTTCTTTTAGAGCTGATTATGACCATCCCTCTCTTCTCCAGCTCTTCCTTCCAGACTTACAGGTTGGATTGGAGATGTGCCTCTGATTTAGCAATCAGGGCAACATCATCAGCAAATGCCAGCTCTGAAATACATACCTGTCTCATCTTCCAGTACCCCACTGAATACTTTCTTGTTCTCTCCTTACATGACTTAATAACATCGTCCATGAGGAGTATGAAAAGATAAGGTGACAGGATATCACCTTGTCTTACACCAGTGGTGGTCCTGAACTCTTCTGACTTATGGTTTGCTGTCCTCACATAATTCCTGCAAGACTTGTAGAAGCTCTGTGTAGCATGAATCAGAGGTGCTGGAATGTTCTTCATTGCCAAACAGTCCCACAGTTTGCTCCAGGGGACCCTGTCAAACGCCTTTTCCAGATCTATGAAACAAATATGGATCTCACTCTTATACTCAAGGGCCTTTTCACTCAGCTGTCTGAGTGACTACACTTGCACCACACTTAAAAAATATCACGGTTGTTCTGAGCTCTCAGTTACCTCACAACTATTTAGATAAACACGCTCCCAATGAAGCACCCCATCATCAACAGCAGTCTGTATTCTAAATACAAACACCTTTGACAGAAACGTTTGTTTTTTGCCTAAGATGCTGCAGCGAACGTCCATTCCGGAAATTACAGAGTGATCCAATTCAATAGTATAAGTTGACTCTCGTAAGAGTACAATACAGTACGTCTCCGGGGAGGGGGGAGACGGGCGCCTAGAAAAAACATTGCACACATTGAATAATCCATAGAACCGGCTTTGTTTATTGGTTAATTTAGACTCAATTTTATTGTTGGTTTGTTTCTGTACAACTTATTAGTCAAATGACAGTTTTTTAATCTTTGTTTTGTTGTTTGTTTCATGAATAGATACAAGTAACGATATACAAATTACAAAAAATAAGTAGCGATTTTTCAATCACCCTGTATAGAACACAACGCTTATTCCCATCTGAAAAAAGTGCACGCAGTAAGTTATCTGTCCTTGACTCACTATCGTCTGATAATTTCTATTCTTCCCTTAGACTTCCCGTGTTCGACAACGAACAATTTCCGGCAAGCGGAGACTAGATGCGAGCGGATATGCGTATAGATTGCGGAAATTAGAAGCCGTATTTTCTTCAGTTGATTTATCTGTCATTTATTTATGCACTTTGATCTTTTGTATTTGAAATGGTATGATATTTCTTCGTCTGGTAACAGCAAAATGAGAAAGAATTATGTAAGTCTTTTGACTGACATTAGGGCGAACGACAAGGTATGCTGTTTGTCTTACAAGGATGACACGGGATTTACTCACCTTGCTCTGCAGGGATGGTGAAACAGTGGCCAAAATTCAGAGTATCTATTGAGGGTCTTCACATATGTCTACCTTTCGCTCAAGATTACTCTTAGTTGAGATGTGAATTGAAGAATGATGCTTCAACTCTAGGGAGCCTCATAGGAATTTAAAGAAATCAAGTACTACAGCTGATAGGATCCAGGCCGTGTAAACTTTTTATCTTTCCTGACCTTCTGTGAGTAAGGATTTTGCTCGTTCTGATGAGCCCCCAGCTGATTTAACTCAGTAAAATATTACTTAAATAGCTCTGTTATAGGTATTTAAAATGACTGAGACATGCGGGTGCAGTTCACTCAAAATAATGATTAAATCAACTATAAATTTGTATATTTACAGATAACAAATTTAATAATCAATTATCGTTAACAAATGTAAAATAAATAAGGGTAGGGTGAATTTAGGTAGTATTAAAAATTTTCTCACATGAAATGGCCTGATTTGAAAAGATGTTCAGTAGAGAGCTCACTTAGCAGCTTTGAATGGATACTTAGATGCCAGTAAGATGTCGGTTGGTTTCTGCTTCAGCTGATGTTTGTTCTTTGCGGGCTATGGACTGGTTCACTCTCGTCACTGCTCAAGTGGATTGCTTCCATTGTACTCCACGTCTTACCGCAGTTCCCCTCATCTTCCTCAATGTTTCACTCCACAGATTCAGGTGTCAATATTAGTTCAAACGAAAGTGATTGATTACCATAATCAGCAGAAGATGGTCGCTGAAGTCCCGACATGACAAGAATTGAGGAAAGGAAGTGTAAACCATAGTTAAGTACAGAAAATGAGACGTAGCGCAATAATGTCGGCGATAAAAATGAACGCTAGAACACGAGAACAGATATAGTGCCACAGCTGTAGATGATTCCTTTGCGGAAAGCCTGCACCAAGCATTCGCCTAATTAGTTAGTAATATATATATATATATATATATATATATATATATATATATATATATATATATATATATATATATACATATATATTATCATCATCATCACCTATTTGCCTTCGATATGAATAATAAACTTCTAAATCAATGTTTCTTAAACTTTTAGAAGTCCCGCACCCCTTTACATTATCTTAAGTAGTCTCGCGCCCCTTTACATTATCTTAAGTAGCCTCGTACCCCTTTACGTCATCTTAAGTAGCCTCGTACCCCTTTAAATCATTTTAAGTAGACTTGCGCTCCTTTACAACATCTTAAGTAGCCTCGCGTCCCTTTACAACATTTTAAGTAGCCTCGCACCCCTTTACAACATCTTAAGAAGGCTCCCACCCCTTTACAGCATCTTAAGAAACCTTACACCCCTGTATCTCTGTTGCCACTGGTTTTATGGTTGTGGAAGATTATTAGATGTGGAGCATCGTGCTAATAGATGTTGTAGTAAATGTCACGGGGTGGTGCAAGAACTTGTAAATTCAAATTGACTTCTCAACTTCTTGATATTTGGGTCCACATAAATGACGTAATTTATTTGACATTTTAGACAAGTTCATTGTAATCATGCAATACATGTATAATTTGAAAGCTCCTACAGTCCTTCATAGAACGTCACATATCTGGAATATTTACTAGCGGTGCCATCACGGAATCACCGAAATATCGAAAACCAGACATGGAGTTAATATAATAAAATTGCTCTTGCAATACTTCTCTGTAAATCAATCATCGAACTCAAATGCTTATGTTCGGAATCTTCCTGGATATAAGTGGCGACCTTCGTAAAACATACAGCCACGTAGAATAAGTAGATAATCTTCAATTCTCAGGAGCAACAGCTTCAACGTCTTCCTTGGACGGAATCTTACGACGAAAGGTCCCGGCTAACGGTCTGCATAAAATATCGCAGCATCAAATCTACGTCATCATCACCAAGTGACGTCAGACTAACATCGCGTTCAATATAATTACATATAAGTGCATAAGCATATCATGTTGGCCACAGATAGAATTGGTACCGCGTAGATTAACTGCTAACAAAACTAACCGTGGTCAACATGTAAAATACATTATAAATCTTCCTTAACAATCTTCTAGCTCGCAAAACATGCCAGAATTGCCAAAAGAATATATTTGACAGTTCATTTTGAGAAAATATTATTTACAGAATGTGACTAAGGTTCGTTATCTAATTCACGTTGTCAATGTTCTGTTTTGTCCAAATACATTTGAGGTGTGTGTATTATATATACTGCTGGACAAAAGTTAAGGGCCACTATTCAGTTTAGACAAGGTTTATATAATGAGAAAATTCAATTTTGATACCAACATCATAGATATCATTGAAGCACCATACAAGGACGCAAGCAGTGCTGTTTTTGCAAGCAATGGCATTGGAGAATTTTTCAAAACAACTGTAGGAGTTCGCCAGGGATGTATCCTGTCCCCAGTGCTCTTTAATATATATCTAGAACATATTATGCAGGAGGCTCTCTACGATTATAAAACAACCATATCGATTGGAGGCCGACCTCTTTGCAATCTACGTTTTGCTGATGATATTGATCTTATAGCTGGAACAGAATCAGAACTTCAAGACCTTACCTCTAGACTGGAGAAAGTAACAAGAACATATGGGATGGAAATTAATATAGAAAAAAGCAAGATATTGGTGAATAGCCATAAGAAACATGTTCCGACCAACATTACGTTAAATGGGCAAACGTTAGAAGAAGTTAACACCTTTAAATATCTCGGGTCCACTATATGTAGTGATGGAAGATCAAGTAAAGAAATCAAGACAAGACTTGAGATGGCCTCAGCTGCCATGACAAGGCTGAATGTGATCTGGAAAAGTAACATCAGTTTTCCTGTGAAGATCAAATTATACAAATCACTTGTATTATCTATTCTCTTGTATGGGTGTGAGGGCTGGACACTCACTGCAGATACGGAGCGAAGGATTCAGGCTTTTGAGTATAAATGTTATAGAAGAATTTTGCGCATTTGCTATAAAGAGCACAAAACAAATGTCTATGTTAGAGAGAAAATAAACACCTATGCAGACCACCAAGAACCACTTTTATGAGTAGTGAAACGGTGAAAGCTTGCCTGGTTTTGGTATGTAACTCGTCATGACTCCCTTTCGAAAACGATCCTCCAGGGAACAGTCGAAGGTAAACGGAGAAGAGGAAGGCAAAGAAAATCCTGGGCTGATAACATCAAAGAATGGGCAGGACACGGTTTTTCCACACTTGTACGCATTGCTGAGGATAGAGAGCAGTGGAAGACCCTGTCTGCTGATGCTTCCACAATGGCACCCCTACGACCCATGACGGGTTACGGGTTGAGATGAGATGATGATGATATAATTGATTGGCAAACTGTAAAGACAAGTGAAAATGTCATTAAAACTGAGCTCAGAGAAATGTGTATACATTTCTGTGTGCACTAGGTTAATATTTTTTAAATGTCCAAAAACTGGGTCACTTTAACTCGCACGTGAAAATTGCCATTGTTGCTGCAAAAACAACACGCCCCACTAGTTCAAAAGGTGAAAAAGTGAGTTGAATTTGAATGCACGTGGAAAATGATCATCGGTAAAGAGTGTTCACCGTTGGTATGCAATAAATCAGTATGACAAGTGGTCGAAATGATCACTGCATTAGCCATGCCACCAAGGAGAAGTCTCAGCACTGTAGACCGTGGTCGAGCCATGGCATGGATTCAAGAATGGTCAATCTGTTCGTCATGTTGCAAGACGTTTAGCAGTGTCTCACTCTACCATTCGGAGACTTCTTGAGAGATTTCAAGCTACCGGACATTTGGAAAATCGACCCTGCTCACGAAGAATTATATAAACCTTGTCTAAACTGAATGGCGGCCCTTAACTTTTGTCCAGTAGTATATATTTGTGGCTCATTTATTACCATTTAGCTCAGCAAGAAGCACAGGCGTTCAACAAAATCAGGTCAAACGCTTCTGTCACGTATCATCAGCTCAGGGTTTTTTTTAATGTCTTCGTCTTCATTTTCACTTCTGCTTCCATTTCTCTTCTCTGTGTGCTTTCAGTCTTTCTTTACCTCTCCTGCCCTGTTGATTCAAGAAAAAGGACTGACTGCTAATGCTAACAACGTGTTTCCTCAATGTGTGTCCTACCCATCGCCATCGTCGTCCCATCTCTTGTTTCACCAGCATTTGTCTGGTTCTGTCCAGCAGTTTCACAGTGGTAATCTTGTCGCACCGTTTCAATCCTTTTATTCTACGCAAGCACCCATTAATGCAACAAGTAGGACTCACTAAAGGCCAGAGAGATGTGGTTTTAGAGAAGAATATAAAAAAATACCATGGACAGCTAAAGAGAGTACCGAGGATGTTCTGAACCAAGCTAATGCGCATAGCAAGTTTATTACTCATGTCAGAAGAAAGCATTCCATTTTATTAGGGCATGTTATAAGGAGAAAAAAGCTATACTATATCGTGACAATAGGAAATATTGATGAAAAGAACGATACAGGACAACAAAGAGAGAAGATAATAGACAGTCTGACATCATGGCATGGAAAGTCGTCAACAAGAAATTGATAAACAGCAATGGAGACAGGAAGTTGTGGAGACAGACGATCGCCTTCGTCGTCAGGCATGGTACTTGAAAAATAAGACCAATTTAAGGAAATTCTTTAACTTCTTGGTTGTTGCGGAATGTAGGACTTCATCTGTTAGTCGGCCCCGATTTCCGTTTTGGCCTATATTTTTAATTCTGCTTACAATACACCTACAGTAGAATGGGGCGCATCTAATGGGAAAAAGAATTTAAAAAAAGATAATAAAAACATTCAAGAAAACCTAAGAATTAAAAGAAATAAATTAGACAGCTAAAATATTCTGGCCTTATAAAAAGACAACACCTTACTGAAGACCATAATGGAAGGCAGAAGGCAAATCAGAGTGCACCATCAAGACAAGAGACACAAGACGCTGAAGATGCACTGCAGCCGACCTTCGAGGTCAAGATGGCAGCTGATAATGATGATGGAATAGCCCTGTTGCATTATCTTATTTTTTCCAGCTTCCTTTTGGCTTCCCCACCTTTCTCTTTCCCAGCGGTTTCTAGCCAATTGCATATTTGGTTATATTTGCTGGATGAATCTGGAGGGCGTGTTCTATTCATCTCCATATTTTTTTCTTCCAGATTCTCAAGATGTACAGGTCATTGTCTGGTTCCACCCCACTGGTGTATATTTATTATTACAGCTGCCTATTTGAAACGGATCGTTATTTTTTCATTGCCTCCGCTGGTCCACCATCTTGGTCTCCCTTCAACCTAATTGTCGGTTATAATTAGAGTATTTAATATCATTTTATTTCCAGTTTTGTGTTATATTCGGGTTCCTATTGTCCTTTGCAATTAATTACTATTGATGGTTTCAATTTATATTAGAATTTGTTGTTTTCAAGTCGTGTTTTTAATATTTTTTATTTATTGTTTTTCCTTATATTATTAGTCAGTAATTTATTTTTTATTTTTTAAATGTGTTGTTCCTTATGTTTTAAATGGCGTGTTAATTTTTATTTATTAATTATTACTGGTTTGATTTGTTTTCTTAAATAATATTACTATTATTACTAATATTGTCACTGTTATTACGCGTCTGTGGAGAGGTCCCTAGGTATCCTCAACCAGTGGGATTGGGTGTTACCAGGACAGGTAGATTTCAGGCACCTCGAATCCTGCGTATCAGAGTTGGGTGTCGTGAAGTGGTCTGATTCACAACACGTCATTCTGAGTAATTCTGACCAAAATTGTGCGCCATACTTTATGACAGTATATCCTATACTAACTAATGAAACGCCGTCTTTATTCAGTTGTTTATAAAAAACGATTAGGCATTCAGAATGGAGTCTCAATTTGTGCAGATCACTTGAGGATGGAATTTAAATACAACCTTATGAGCGAAGTACCATCTGAAATAGGTTAGTAATTCAGTAATAGAAATGTTACTTTAGAGGTAGGTGTAAAGACTTCCACGAAAAGTAGTATATTAAGAGAGAAATACCGAGTGGAATGTATCTTGACATCAGACAAGTAAGAAATTTTGCTGTTTAGGCTACGCATACAATAAAACTAACGCCTGTAATATAAAGTCAATTATTTAGATAGATGGAGATTAATTCAGGGCATATTTTAAGCCTTGGTTGAGAAAAATCGCTCCAGAAATAAAGAAGATAATTGAAATCTTAGTTTTCAATATTTGTACAATAAGACAAATTGGGCATACATTTTGAGATACGCAAACACCCCTTTAGCCTCTGCTCTCCCGGTCGCCAGATGTGACGTATAAATAGACCTTGCCATCTACTAATCGAGGCCAGTCAGATTTGAAAATCACAGCGAGCGGATAAAGAATAAAAGTGTTAATGAAGAGTGCCTTTGCCTTTTGTACCTGAGAGCAGATCATTCTAACCTTTAACAGCTTGACTGTATGTGCCTGAGGGTAAGAAAGAATGTATATATATATATATTCTGTTTAAATATTGATCTAAGTATGCGTTAGGAAGTGTGTAAAATGTGTTAGAAAACTACGGTATGTTTCTGGTGGACTTACAAGCCTGTATATACTCGTATTTAAATAAATTGAGAATGATGACAAGAGTGAGTTCATGGTTTTAGAAAAGCGTTTAAAGAATTATTTCTTGATGGAATGGAATACACACCAGGAACATAAGGAATGATGAAAGGAATTGTTTTACTGTGTTGATTAAGATATCACTTAGTATTTTACACACATTTAAATAAATGTATGGAGGCAAATCATGGACAGATGGCTATAACTAAGGAATTAGAGTAAAATATATTCACGGTGAAATGGAGTATGTAACATGTAATTACTGCTATTGTGCCCTGTGCGTCTGCTTGCACATTGTCTGACAACTGTCTCACATCCCCTACATCTATAATAAAGGGATAGTGATAGAGAATTTAGTGGTTAATCCAATATGTTTCAGGTTATTTCCTGTAAACCCAACTACGCATAAAAAAGTCAGCCACTACTGAAGGGACCACTGGTGCCAGCGCCTTTTGAGTTCAGAGGGCCAGTCATCAAGTACCTACCGCCTGGAGGAATCTCAGTTGATCTTTCCTTCCAGGCCAAGAGTGGAGCCGGCTTCAAGTTAGAAGATAAGTGGCCAAACAAGGCTACTGTGTAGAGTATTCCAGTCACACCAAGATTACAGAGAGTAAATAAAATGATGACCCATGTTGGGACATGTTTATAGCCAGTGATAGCATAAAATCAACTGACAGTGAAATAACAGTGTTATAAAGACATAGCCTAGATATCCTACAAGAGTGAGTTCATCCAAGAGAGAACCTTCTACAAATTTCAGAGACTTTGATATTTTTTTGAACATTTTTCAAATGTTTATTTATTTAAATTTGTAATTGAATTTAATCGCAAACTACTGAATGAAAAAATTGCCTAGAAAAATCACAAACAGCCAAATACGAAGCTGGGGTAGATTGCCACGTCCTGTAAAGGATAAGCAACTAACTTGTTTGTACACTCCGGCTAAGTACCCACTTAAAGCTGCCAAGTGAACTCTGTGTTTTATTTAAATTCGAAAAGAGAAAACACACTATCCAGATCATCCCACGTGATGAAATTTTAAAGACTCTGTCTAATTCACCCCTCCCTTATTATTATTATTTTTTTACAATTGTTAACGAAAATTGACAATAAAATTTTCTTATCTGTAAATACACAAATTTATATTTGATTTAGTCATTTTGAGTGAACTGCATCCATATGTTGCAGTCATTTAAATACTTATAACAGAGCTATTAAAGTAATATTTTACCGAGTTAAATCAGTTGGAGGCTGATCAAAACGAGCGAAAAATCCTAACTCATAGAAGGTCATGACAGATAAAAAGTTTACATGGCCTGGATCCTATCAGCCGTAGTACTTGATTTCTTAAATTCCTATGAAGCTTCCTAGAATTGAAGCCCCATTCTTCAATTCCCATCTCTGCCAAGAGTAATCTTGAGCTAAAGGTAGACAACTTTTAAGACCCTCAGTAGATACTCTGAAGTTTGGTCATTGTTGGACCATCACTGCAGAGCAAGGGGAGGAAATCCCGTGATAGGTAGACAGCTGGCTGTACTGAAACTTTTACCCTTGTGTTAGTCCCAGAGCGCCACACGTTGCTTGCAATATCGACCCTTTCGACGATCGTTATTCCAGACCCCATGGCCTTTTACATTTAGACATACGCCCTAATATAACCGACGGGCCTTGTGTCTAGGTTGAACGAAGCATGCCTCGCAAATCAATCAAAACCCTTTAGCTCACCAAGGAGTATTTGCCTTCAACAAAAATATGCAAAATCCTCCTGTGCCATCTGCATAAATTCTTTCCCTGTCTTCCTTACAATTTTTATGTCCTGAACTCTTTGACTCTGCAATTATTTTCCACCCTGGGCCGTATTTTTAATTCGTGATAGACTAAAAACAACGCTCAGAGAGTTGTTTTGGCACGGGTGTCAAATCTGACCAACGCTCTGAGCGTTGTTCTGGAGTCAAAGAGTTAATTAAGTTGACATGTCCATGTTATGTGTTGACGTTTTTTGTAGTTTATAATTTATATGCTCAAAATCCCTTAGCTCTAACCATTCTGTCAATCTGACATGGGGATGCGGTCTAACCATTCTGTCAATCGGACATGGGGATGCGGTCTAACCATTCTGTCAATCGGACATGGGGATGCGGTAGACCTAATTCTTATCGGGGAGCTAACCAACATATTCTCATTCATCGTCATTATCTTCATCATCGTCATCATCAAGCTTTACGTCTTTCTGTTCATGTTCTTCCTTTCTAATTATCTCCTTTTTTTCGCCTTCTTTGTTATATATCGATAAATGTAAGGCGATCTCTCGATCAATAGTTAGTTAGAATGTATTACACTTTCTGTGTAAGTTTAACCCATGGCTTCCCCAGACCATTATGATATCAATGACGTCTCATCTGGGTCGCATATTACAGCAATTTTGTGCAGTTCCTTTTAAATGAGCTCAGGGAGCTCATAGGGCAGTGGTCGGCAACTCAGGAGCTGTTACTATCTACTTTAGAACCACTGAACTCTGTAATGATCTACATTGATAAAACCGTGTCTGTTTTCAGGTTTCATTGTATTTAGAATTTGGAATAAGTGCAGCCTTTTTGTAACTGTTGCCTCTGCCAGAAGATTTGCTTCTTGTAATGCCATCAACAGAGCGGGAGAAAATTCAAACTAAATTATATTTTGCCGAATGTTAACTTCACTCAGGGCCGGGTTTAGGCATAAGCTAAACAAGCTGCATGAAGGAACCCAGAGAAAGTCGAAAAGAGTCTGGGTTGCCGACTAACCTTTTTTTTTGTCTAGGAAAATCTCCAGGATTGGCACCTGGGATGTTCGAATAGCATTACAAGGCAGGCCGTGTTCTGGAGTCTCCAGGGAAAGAGAGGCAGAGGTAGACCCAAAAAACACATGGAGAAGAGAACTGGAGACAGGTGAAAATGATGAGGAAAACATGGACAGAATTTGAGTGGATGGCACGAGACAGAAGGACTTGGCATGAGTTTGTTGAAGGCCTATGCTCCTTGGGGAGCTAAAGGGTATTGACTGATTGATTGAACAAGCTACAGCTTAAGACCTGACAGTCTGAAAGGAGTCTACAGTGGTGTAGCGAGGTGGGTGACGCACTTGACTGACTGGGAACAAATCTGAAGTATTGTTCTGCTATAATAAATGTTGTGAAACCGAAAAATTAAAGGCATGTTTTTTTAAAGCTCTAATGGGGGAAACCCTCCCTTCCCAACTCACATTGTTTTGTTATTCATCTTGTCAAGTTCAGTTGTTACACGGCCTTATTCTCTGTTACCAGTTGCCAAATAAGACCTCCACAGGTTCCTATAGCTTAGGGCCTCATCATGTTTGAATCCGGCTCTGACTTCACTTCCAACAAAAGATAGCTTCATAACTTAAGTTTGTTGAAGTTTTTTTACGGGATGGGATAACTAGCCCCAAGCCCAACCCTCCTTCGTCGCTTTTTACGACATTGCATCGTAGGGTACAGTGTTACTATTCTTGGCTCCCCTTTCGGGCCCAGGTAACACACGGGTGCTAACTTAAGAAGGTCATGAATAAAGTGCATGTTGTTAAGCTAGCTTACGAGTTTTCACTGGGAATGTTGTGAAAGTATCTTTAAACAACGGGATACCGCACTTTGTCGAAAGGAAAGGGCTAGTCCACACCTAAACAGGTGAAAAATTCTTTTTTTCCTTCTCTTCAGCCAGCTAAAGATCTACAAAATGATCATGATGGATCTACCGGTAGATTGAGATCGACTGGTTGCCGACCCCTGCCCTAGGGTAATAGAACAAGCCGGAGGTTAAAGGAGAACTTCGAGACTTGACTTTTGACTTTTCCTATCCCCGGAGCTTACGTGTTTTCATGTCTTTTTTTTCTGTGCCTGGTAATGAAATCATCATCATTATCATCCTTTTTCTTTACTGCTCCCGTGGAACATGGAACCACTCATGCAGCTGGTTCCCTTGCATAAAGCCTACCCCAAAACAACGGCTGCGCTCTTGCAGCTGTGGTTCTTGTGGCAACTTGTTATACATGATGAGGTTGCCATCGGCATGCACTACAACATATTAGTCGCCATTTATAACATGCCAGAAGGGAGTAATAGTCCCATTCTTTCAGTGTTTCCTCAGAGGCTCGCGGGCGACCTCACGTTAAAACTGAATGCGCGCGTCTGTTTCAACTATTATGTGTCTCCATATATGGGTGTTGGTGATCTGTGCATGTCGCAACACCCTGTAATAACACATTTCTAATACTGTTTATAAATTAATACATTCTTAACATGAACAGTAATAACTATTAATATTGCGTTCACAGTTGTAACACACACACACATTTGGAACGAACAGGAGTGAGCAAGAATATTCATATATCTACAAACATGAGAATTGTCAAGCGCGCGCAAACACGCGCGCACACACACACGCACGCACACACATACACACATACACACACACACACGTCTACGATTTTATGTGACTCATTTTTCTGCACAGTGAATGTAAAACGCAATCCGTATTCTTCGACCTAGCAATATATGTATGACAATTTATCTTCACTCGTGCCTTCAAATCAAACAAATTTGCTTAATTCCCTCTGACATTTCTCTGTCTTGTAATTTTTCACTGGCTTTGAAACCAGTGGCAGACTGGCTGTATTCGGTGCCTTGGGGCGAAAAGGGGTAATTTACCCCAGATCAGGTTTGGCTAAGAGTGTCGAACTCTTGCTTTTCGCCGCTAAATTACCAAGTTAATAGACCAAAACCTTTTAGCGTCTCACTCCAGTCTACCCAGCCGTAAATTAGTACCTTACTCCGCTCGTTAGTTAAGGAAGGCAAAGGCAGCAAGGAAGGGAACTAGTCTCCCTACCTCATTTAAAAAAAGTTGGACCTAGTATCTTGAAATCTGTAACACTTTACTCCCCTAGGGAAGCTTCTTCTGTGCGACTACCTTTTTTTAGGATGTTAGGGGTGCGTGCCCCCCTCTACTTCTGTGGTCCCTCGGACAGTTCCTGAGAAGCTCAACGCACAGTCCGCCACTGCTTGAAACGGGAACATGATTTTTTTAAATCTTGCAGAAATACTGATGCTTATTAAAAGGAAGCTGAAATTTGAATGTTTGAGACATGCCCTTTTCATTGTCGTGGCAAGCCTCGAAATTTTTATTTCATCTGCTTTTTCGTCTTTCTATACATTGTTTGTCTAATTATCTGCATGTTGTTCTGCGATGTCAGAGACGTCTCCGCTGTCTAAAATTGCTGTTTAATTTCGAGAAATTTTAAACTGTTGCATCTTGTTTTCTGATTGGTCGTTTGGAATACCCTTTTTGTCTGATATTATTTTTTTTGCGCTTCTTACAGCAGTCATTTGATCAGTTGTAAATAAAACAAAATAAAATCTTTCATGTCGAGATAACGATGTGAATGTCATTATGAGTTGAAGGTCATATAAATATGTTTAAAAACAATCAATCACATTAAAGTATAGATAAAACATAAAACTACAGTATATAGAAGATTGGAAACAGGAAGCTCTCTCTCTCTCTCTCAATCACACCCACACATAAAAAAAGGTAAGGTAAAGGAGCCCGTTACACGCCCTTTGAGGCGTATTGGGAATATGGTGTTAGGCGCATATTTTCTTGACCATCGGCACACTAGGGGTGACGTGGTCGGCATGACGCCGACCGCCTTAACCTTCCCAGAGTTGCTCTGGTACCCAGTTGGGGCTGGGTCGACCCAGGAGCCGTTTGCGGCCTAAAAAATCCCACCTCATCTGGGGATCGAACCATAGACTACTGAGCTGGGAAGCCAGTGCACTAACCACTATGCTAACGCGGCACCCACACATACACACGCATAAATACTTGTAGATAGAATAAGAGTTTTATGGTAGTCCCTGAGCAGACATTGCCGTAGGAGATGAAAGTGTTAGAGACATTACAAAAGCAAGGTCTCAGCTTTATGAGGTGGAGTGACTGATTCAATTCCTCGCTCCGTATGCCTCCCCTAATTCAAGAGCAGAGTCAGGCGCCCATTTACAGCTGGATAGACTGGAGTGTGCAGCTACCAGGTTTAGAATCCAGTAAGTTTGCTTGGAGAAACACGCGCTCTAACCACTCTGCCACGAGCCATTCTAGAATAAGGTTATGAGGTTAAAAAAAAATAAGCACAATGACCTCAGTGTTATAGTTAATCAGAATCGACGTCATTGCACTCCGGGCAAACCCATAGGTCCTCAGTCTCCCTCATTAAGGGTATGAATGCTAATTGTTCCTGTTGCGCGCTGGTTGTATACACGCCGGATGCATCCTCTCACACGCGTATCCCTGCTGGTATTACGTTTGATACCTAATTCTAGCAATCTAAGTCTAGGTGATTCATCGATTACAATGTCGTTCTCTCACAGGCGATCGTTAATTGTTCTTAGTATCTCTCACTTGTCCACATTCAGTGTCCCCACTATGGGTGCTCGAAGCTAGTCTCTCAGCTCTCTCATTGCCGCGTACCTCTGCATGACCAGGGCAGTAGACCCACACCAGGTTCTGAACACTTTACTACACATAAGAAACAGGGTTTGAAATGAATTGTTAGAATAAATTAATATTAAAAACAGGAACTATACAGGTAAGCTGGCAATGCCTGTTTAATCACTGCTATTGCTCTTTTGACGGGCAGGCTGGCTGAGGCGATTAAGTCTATCCACAACTTCAGGTACGTCACATTGTTTATGAAGTCTATTGTCTACTGTTTTCACTTGATTGTTTTCAATGTCGTGTCGTTAAGCCATCGTATATCTCATCTACTTGTTATTATTAAATTGGGAGATCCATCCCTACTAGACCTGGAATATTTTAGATATCTCAGCAGCAATGTAGAGCAAGGTGAATGAACAGTGATATCAATATACGAATACAAAAGTTAAAAAGATAATTTAATTGCACTGCTTAATACATGGAAATGAAAAGAAATTAAGTTCAACCCACAGAAAAGAATCTTCAACCCAAATGTCAAGTCAGTCCTTTAGAGGCTCATGAAGCAGCCCAGAGAAAGCCGGAAGGAGTCTGGGTTACCGACTAATTTTTTTTCGTCTAAGTAAATCTCAAGGATTGGCGCCTGGAACGTTCGCACTTTAAACGAGTAAGGGAAAACTGCACATGTGGCAGTAGAAATGAGAATATGATTGAAATGGTATGACAAGGTGACCACTTTGAAACTGATGACAAGAACCAGACAAGTGCCAGTGGAACAAGAGATGTGAATAAAACACTGGCCGATGGATAGGGTACACATTGAGGAAATTTGTTGATAGCATGACAAGGCAGTTATTGTTATTGAATCCCCAGGGAAAGAGCGGCAGAGGTAGACCAAAAATACCCACATGGAGAAGACAACAGGAGACAGAGCTGAAAGTGATGAGGAAAACGTGGAAAACATGAGCTGATTGCACGTAACAGGAGGACTTGTCACGTGTTCTTTGAGCCAGAGAGCTCCGTGTTATCATATGTGCTATCTTGCTTTTGAGCTGGTTCCAGTCCATTACTCGGTCCTTCGAAGATTGTCTGATGGTCTATAGCACGGCTCTGAAGCATAAAGAACAATTAAAAAGGAAAACCAAGGAGTTACAGACTATCATAAATGTGTGCTAGTGCAGAATGCAAGGATTAAAATTGTACGACAAGATCCCCAACGCGGAACTGATGAAAAGAACTAGACAAACACATCATGGAACAATATATGCGGAGAAGACGTTGGTGTTTGAACGGACAAAATGTTGAACAAACCAAAAACTACTTGATAGTTTTACAAGGCAGTTCTGGAATCCCACGGGGTTGGAAAGATAGAGGGAGACAAAAACACATGGAAAAGAGAACTGGGAACAGACGTGGTACGGATAAAGATGACATGGAAAAGACCTTGGACGGTGAAACAGGAGAGAAGAGCTTGTGACGTACTTGTTGAGGACTTTAGCACCACAGGAACAGAAAACTTTTGATTATCCCATCCCATCCCAACTAACATAATTACCGATGTATGTTACTGTAGCGAGATTTGGTACCACTTGCTTTGTTTGTGAAAAAATATGTAGCGCGACACACACACACACACACACACACACACACACACACACACACACACACACACACACACACCGCAGGGATAACACGCGACGGATCTTGCTTTGAAGTTTGAAGAAGGCGGAAAAATGTGAATTACGTTTAGCCGGACGGTATTGAAGAATGAGGAAATAGCTAATATAGGGGATGGCCGACTTCAAAAGTTTGCATTTACAGGAACGAAAATTTAAAGCTACAAGAGAACGCCTGGTTGGAATACATTTTAATAATAATAATTCACCAAAGGAGATATACTATAAATGATATCCAAAAGGATATTATTCAAATATAAATAGTTTTAAAAATAATTAACATTTTTCATCGTTATCACATCTGCTAAAAGTTAGCTAATAATCTTTAAAAATTTATTATACATACATGCCTAAACGGATTTAAATAAAACTTAGATAGAATGAAAGCTTCATATGGGGAAAATGAAAGGATACCTAGGAAAGAAGGAAGGATATAAGTGTGTAGTGAAAAGAAGAGAAAACAAGTACAGAAAAAGCACAGATCGCCTCAAAATCGCCTCAAACCGAGAGATTAAACGAAAATCTTTTGGGACTTCAAAGTGTGCTTTCTCGTACGGGAGATATGCCCAAATATAAGGACAGAGCGGCGCGTTGAAAATCACACACACACCAACTCCAGAAGCCAGAGTGAGAAACTGGAAGACAGTATCTGCAAGAAAAGTTCTTTTTTTTCACGCTGCATGCAGTGCAGATTAACTTCAACCAATACAGCCTCACCGTGAGCTTATTAATCCTAAGAGGGTTTTTATGATCGAGTTTTATGATCATTCCTGATCAAGCTCATGTTCGAGTAACTAAAGACTTGAGGACCGTTGATCCTGCTAACTGAAACCTAGAGGTCAACCAATCTTCAACATCTTAGACCCCCGTAGTTATAGGGCGGGCTGAAGGAAATTCTTCCTGATCATCAGTGTGTCTCAGGAACCTCGAACAAATACCAGATGAGTTTGTGTGTTATTCAATCCAACAAATCTTGTGAGCAGTTTCTAAAGCGAATGTCGAGGATGATAACAGCTAAAGACTAGATAGCAAGATATATCCAAACTATACTGTGACAGACTTTTAAAATTTAATTGGAAGATTCATCCAAGATTTTTTACTATTATTTATTTTAATTTGTAACTATAAATAATCATACATTTTACCATCTTCCAACACCCATTTCTCATTACAAGAATGTATTATAGATGTACATAATAAATTATGAAATTGTACTCATTTGACTTGGTAAATTTTTAACTGTTACATTTTGAGTTACTTTTTCTAATTTAATTATATTATCACATAGGGTTACTATAGCGAAAGTGGCACCGTATACTTCTGAAGCCTAAATCTATTGTCCAGTTCAGAGTATTCACAGCCGTAACTCAATTGTGATACCAGTGCACTTCTCTGGCACTGGGACTTCATACTTTCTGGAGAGAGATTCTACTTCTTCTCTACCACTATCATCACACCAGGAAAACCTTTTGCTACAGTTACGTCGGTCGGTATAACTCAAAATAGTAACTCGCGCCAGAAAAAAAAGTGCGCAACGCACGGTGTGCAACTTGCGCGGCGTGGGTGTTATATAAAACAAATTCTTTGGTTTTTTGTTGTTTTTGTTTTTAATTCGATAAAGAAAAAGTGCGTAAATATTGGTGTGCATGAGCCCCCACCCGATGTACAAATCATGAAAACTTGAAAGTTTTTGTTAAAACCACTTATTATCAGGGAACCCTCTTTGAAAATAATCCACGCACTTTCACACGAAATGTTGTTATCAAAGAACTTTTAAATTGAATCTAAAATAACATAATTCTCGCCGTGTGTACGTTGGTCACAGCTGAGGAATGCAACCGTGTTGAAAAATTGTATTGTTTCCATTATATATACTCTCCCGAAAATAGTTACAATCAACAAAGAAAAGCGTTCAAATGACGGTGTTCATGAACAGTTTGATTACACTGTATAATGGAAAGAAACCAAAAACACTCTAAGAATGTACTTCTATCTGCTCATCCGGGAACAGAAACAGCACAATATAATTAAAAACCCGTCACGTTTGACGGGTTATTGCTAGTTGTTATTATATTACATATGCTAAAACAGCAAACTGTCACATCAGATCATTCAGAAACTCATAAGAATCTTACTCACTCATAGTTTTGTAAACCATACGAGGCAATTACCTCCCTTTCATTGTTATCTCCCTTGCACATCATTTAATTCCAAATATAGCATCGTTTCCCCCAAATTGTCTGCCTTTTGATTCTTTCCCTTGTCCCACTTGCATCGCTGCCAGTTTCTCGCCAATTAGACGTCAACCTTTTTCTCAATTATCGTTTTGAGTAATGCTGTGTGAATCTAGTATAGTTAAGTTGTCCGCTATAGACAGGGGCGGACTGAACGTAGGGCATTTCGGGCGCTGCCCGAGAGCCCATAGCTGGGATTAAGACACCTAGTATCAGTAATCAACGTGGAATCTGCAACCATGTGCCAATGATTCTTTTTGACCAGGGGCCTTAATCACTGTAAGTCCGCCCTGTGTGAAGATGTCTTTAAATATTTAATTATTTTTTTTTTAAATAATCTAATTTAATTCCTATGAAGTCTTTGTTTCCTGAGAAAAACATCTCCAAGAATAGAACGTTTATAAAATTATCTTGCTTTTATCTTGCGTCTAGTGTCTTCTATACGAGAGCTACGTAGTTTCTTCACTTTTGTACGGTGCAGAATACTGGAGAATAGCAGAAAAGAATATGTCCAGACTGTCCATTTTCAACATAAACTGCCTAAGGAAAATTCTTCCAAACAAATCACCAACCAAGAGCAGCTAACTTGGAGCCACCAAGAAGACATGCGCACCGTCATAGCAGGCAGACACTGAAGTGGGGTTGGCCACATCCTCAGAAGAGACCCCGAAACCATCAAACAGAATTGCCATGCTATGGACTCCAGAAGGAAAGCGGAAGCAAGGCCGGCCAAAAGCTATCTGGCGTAGAACTGTGAAAGTAGAAATGCAAAGCATGAACTAAAGCTGGGGCACCACACGGTGGATGGCTGCCGACCGAGCAAAGTGGAGACTGTTTATTGCTGTCCCGCAAGACGTGATCTGGCGCGATTGTCACTGATAGCTTTGTCAGTTAGCGGCCAACGACCAAAGAAGAGGTAAGTATCTTCTTTCTTTCTGTTTTTGCCAGTATATACCAATGATCTATATTCATTATTTCTTTCGGATTTAATGCCCCCTCTATTTCTACAACTTTAAAACGCCCCGTTTTGGACACAAAGAATTGGTCTACTGCTACCACTGAGAGCCGACTAATATAACGTTGTGCAAAGGGCTGGCAACATCACCATGTAAAACCGATTGCTACAACATTTTTTCAAGAGCACATATAACTCCTTTCTTGCAGGTTTTTTTCCTCCTGTCGATTACACTAGTCAACAAATTTTCAAAAGTTTTTTGTACCAGAAATTAAATATACTATTTCTTATTGATTTTGACATGCTGATTTCAAATATCATAATGAAATTCACCAATTGGCTCTAGTTTTTTTTTAAATGATGAATTTACATTACAGTAATACAAATAATGTATGCTTGTTTACTTCTCTGGGGTGAACAGCTAGTCTTTCTACTTTAGCATTATAAAAATTGTGATTACAAACTCAATTAATTGATATTTCAACATAAAATGATAGAATAAATAAAAACATTATTTAAAGTTCACATATCATGTTTTAAAAAGGCACATTTGAACCCATTCCGTCATTATTCAGTCGCTGTTCGAGCTCTCTTTGCTTGCTTCTTGTAGTCAATCGATGAGGTGTCTCTTGTCACAGTCCAACAGGAATCAGCAAGCATTGAAGGGCTCCAATTGCCTTGATACCTTGTCTCCATAGCAGCAATGTCCTGGTGAAATCGTTCACCATGCTCATCACTGACCGCTCCTAAGTTTGACGTAAAGAAATCCAGATGAGAATCCAGAAAATTAATTTTCAAAGACATGTTGCAGCCAAGACTCTTATACTTCAGAAGGAGATTTTCTACAATTTCATTGTAATTATCAGATCTGTTGTTTCCAAGAAAATTGTCCACCACTGACTTAAATGCTAGCCATGCTGCTTTTTCCTTGCCATGCAACACGCAAAGAAACTCGTCATCATGAAGAAGTTTTCGAATTTGCGGACCAACAAATATTCCCTCTCTTATTTTAGCTTCACTCAGTCTTGGAAATTTTCTGATGAGGTATTTGAAAGCCTCATCTGTTTTCTCCAGTGCCTTGACAACGTTTTTCATGAGACCCAGCTTAATGTGCAAGGGTGGAAACAAAATCTTGCTGGTGTCGACAAGTGTTGGGTTCTCAACGTTCTTACTGCCAGGCTGCAATGACTGCCTGATTGGCCAATGTCTTCTGATGTAATGGTCACTTCGTGCACGGCTATCCCACTCACAGAGAAAACAACAGTACTTGGTGTATCCACCCTGTAGTCCAAGCAAAAAAGCAGCCACTTTTAAGTCACCGCAAAGTGACCAATGATGATGATCGTGGTTTATACACTTCAAAAGCTGCTTAATGTTTTCATAAGTTTCTTTCATATGAACTGCGTGACCAACTGTAATTGACGGTAACACATTACCATTATTCAACAAAACAGCTTTTAGACTCATCTTGGATGAATCAATGAAAAGCCTCCACTCTTCCGGTACGTAATTGATTTTGAGGGCTGCCATTAAACCAGAAATGTTGTGGCACGCAGAAAGGTCACCCTCTTTGAAATAGAATGTAATAAGCAGCTTCTGGCGGTTCCTATACACAGAAATTGTAACATCTTCTGCTAGGAGATTCCACTGTTGCAATCTGGAACCCAAAAGCTCCGCCTTGTTCTTCGGTAAATTCAGATCTCTTACAAGATCATTCAGTTCACCTTGGGTTATTAAGTGTGGTTTAGTGGATGTAGTTTGCTCAAAATCTGGGTCGCTTGAGGTTGATGGTTCAGGACCACCAATGTCCTCTTCTTCATCAGTGGAAGCAGCTGAAAATGATTCTGGCACTTTGGGAACTGGTAGGTCATCGCCATGTGGTACCGGACGTATTGCAGAGGGGATGTTTGGATATTCCAGAGTCCATTTTTTCTTCTTTGATATGCCTTTCCCAAGTGGAGGGACCATGCAAAAGTAACAATTGTTGAGATGATCAGTGGGCTCTCTCCAAATCATTAGGACTGCAAAAGGCATAGCTTGCCTTTTGCAGTCAACCACAGTTTAAGATGTGCTGCACATGTATTGCAGCATATGTGTGGCGCACAGCTCTTATCTTGATCACCTATTCTGCAGCCAAAATACAAACTGTACGCCTTCTTAATCACTTTAGTTATACAAGGTATTTCGGTTTTGTAATAGAAATTTCACCTCACCACATATGTAACAGAAATTATTAGCACTGTTCACACATGTCCTAGGCATTTCTAACTACGATACTTTTGATAAGGACAAATGCACTAACTAATGGCAAAATTGTATCAGAGATAAGATATTTATACACAAAGGTGATGTAATCATAGGTAGGATTGCACCATCAACTTCTAGTTACATTTTTATTGGTCATTAGAAAAAATTATGCAATCGCCCACAACAGTTGCGTCATATATATAAATTAAACTTAATTAAATAAACTAGTAGCATATATCTTGAAAACTAGAGCCAATCAATATTTTTTAATGTCATTTTCGTTTTCAGCACACCAAAATTAGTTAAGATCAGCTATTTTCATTTCTGGTACATTTTGGTTGTTGACTAGTGTTATCAATGTATATAAAATCCCAGCTTTTTTCTGTCACTAACGCTAAGGAATGCAACTTTGGTTGAAAGTTAGACATTAATTGTATTGTTTTCCTTATATGTACTCTCCCGAAAATAGTAACACTCGACAAAGAAAAGTGCGCAAATGACGGTGTGCACAAACATATTTATAGAATGTGTAATCCCGTATACACACATTGGGATCCTCGCTGCTGCTACGTAGGTCGTGTACTGTGGTGATGCACAGTTGTTTTGTTTTTTAAATATACTTTTGAATAAGTAAAATTGCCGTTAGGTATTGGTGCTTTTGAATTTAATTACCGTCTTATGACGGGCTTTTACACTAGTTGTGTCTAATAATATTGAATGTGTCTGACCTATACAAATTGTTTGAATTATCAGCTGTAGATAGTTAGTTGCTTATCCTTTACAGGACGTGGCAATCAACCCCAGCTTTTATTGGCTGTTTGTGATTTTTCTAGGCAATTTTTACGTTCAGTAGTTTGCCATTGCTTTCTGAACGGTACGGCGCTTATACCATTGTTAAAAATCCACACAAAGCGATCTGCTACCAAATCGCCTGCAGCAGGTTTCGAACCTGGTATATCTGGATTATGAAACCGCGTTCATATCCATTAGGCCACAGACGCAGCTGTAGATATATTTTATTATTTCTCTGTTCATTCCTGTAAACTGTTATTTCTTTGTGTGCGAGTATGTTGCTTCCAAAATCAGAATGTTCAATTAAAATGTCAGGTCAGTCCTATTGTATGGCTCCGAAACATGGAGAACAACAGAAACAACAACCAAGAAACTACAGACTTTCATAAATGGTTGCTTGCAGGGAATCGAAGGTTTGAAGCGATATGACAAGATCATTAATGTGGAACTGATGACAAGCATCCGACAAGTGCCAGTGGAACAAGAGATGAGAAGAAGGCGCTGGAGATGGATAGGATACACATTGAGGAAACCTGTTGATAGCATTACAAGGAAGTCATAAGAATTGAACTCACAGGGTAATTAAGGTAGATGAGGAATAAAACACTCGAAGAAGGCAACTTTTCAAGAAGGCAACTTTTCAAGAAGGCAAGATTCAAGAAGGCAACTTTTCAAGAAGGGAACATTCATGAAAGTGATGAAGCATTCATGGATAGACCTTGAGCTGATGGCACGGTATAGTAGAACTTCGCACGAGTGTTTTAGAGGACCTATGTTCCTTAGGCAAAAAGGTAAAGGATCCCATTGAGGCATATTGAGAATATGGTGTTAGCCCGCCCATATTTTCTTGACCATCGGCACACTAGGGGTGATGTGGTCAGTATCACGCCGGCCGCCTTAACCTTCCCAGACTTGCTCTGGTACCCAATTCTTGAGGCTGGGTCGACCCCGGAGCCGTTTGCGGTCTAAAAAAAACCCACCTCAACTGGGGATCGAACCATGGACCACTGAGTTAGAAAGCCAGTGCACTAACCACTGCGCTATCGCGGCTCCTGCTCCTTTGGAAGATACAGGGTAAATGCTGATGTTATATTTATCTTCAAAGCATAACTAGTGGGAGAAAAAAGTGTGGCCGAACTTTAAGACGAGGGACTAACTTTGTAGACTCTCCCTGACACTCCTGGGAACGAGCTGCACCCTGCAACCTTGAAGAGCGTGAGCAGTGTAAAAAGAACCAACGTAGCGGGAGCAGAAACAACCACTTTGTAGACTCTCCCTGACATTTCTGGGAAACGAGATACACCCGACAACCTTGAGATTAATCATTGCTTAATTCTTCACAAATGTTGTCGGCAGATTCTAGAATTAACGTGCTCAGCCAATGCAGCATTGTTTTCGCTTATCTGAATATCTTGTGGATACTCCATTGAGATAGAAGCGTCATTACCCTTCTATTTACAAATCTGCCAAGAGTAATCTTGTGCGAAGGTAGACACCTTTGAAGCCCATATTAGATACTCTTGAGTTTTGGCCACTGTCGGACCACTACCGCAAGGCAGGGGAGGCAATACCGTCACAGTAGGGTATTCACGAGCGTCCGATTGACAGAGTGGTCAGAGCGCTGGTCTTTCACGGCAAAAGATGCCGGGTTCGATCCACGATATCGACACGCTTCAGTCTACCCAGCTGTAAATGGATACCTGACTTTGCACTTGAGTTAGGGAAGGTAAAGGCAACGCGAGGAAGGGAGGTTGTCGCCCCACCTCTCGATGCTGGACCTAGTATAGTGAAGTCTCTAACATTTAACTAGCCTACGGTAGTATCTGACATGGCACTACCTTTACCTTTTATTCATTCATTCATAACCCTCCACTCCCAAAGGAGCATAGGCCTTCAACAAACACATGCCAAGTCCTCCTGTCACGTGCCATCATCTCAAGTTCTTTCCATGTTCTCCTCATCATTTTCACCTCTGTTTCCAACTCTCTTCTCCATGTACTTCTTGGTCTTCCTCTGCCTCTCTTGCCCTGGGGGTTCCAGAACAAGGACTGCCTTTTAGGGTGTTTACATAATTCTGAATTTAGGCAAGGGTCGACAACCGGTGGATCTTAATCTACCGGTAGTTCCAACGGTACCATTTGGTAGATCTCTAGGTGGCGGAGGGGGGAAAAAAAGAAATTTTCAGTTAACAAAATTCCGGACTAACGTTTTCCTTCCGGCAATTATAAGTGCGTACTCCCCATGTGATATGCTGCAGGCGGTTTGGTAGCAGATCGCTTTGTGTGGATTTTTAACAATGGTATAAGCGCCGTACCGTTCAGAAAGCAATGGCAAACTACTGAATGAAAAAAAAAATTGCCTAGAAAAATCACAAACAGCCAATAAAAGCTGGGGTTGATTGCCACGTCCTGTAAAAGATAAGCAACTAACTTTTTTAACTCGCCATGCTTAAAGATACTTTCACAACATCCATAGGGAAAACCCGTAAATATATAAATATTACACACATAAATGTAAGTTTCAGTCCCTCGTGGGAAATAAAGAAGTAGAAAACCCAACAATAGAAGTGAGAGGTTTACCGAAGAATCGAACCCAGGATTTTCTGAGCGGCACCACAGCCTAGCTACAGAAGCGACTCACACTATCTTCCATGCCAACACCACAAAAGCGACTCACACTATCCTCCATGCCAACACCACAAAAATATTGCTCTGTGGACAGGGGTCATTAGTTCTATTTTCAACACGTAACACCGGATATGTAACTATGAGCGATCCAGCATAATTAATAACGCAATCACTTCTGTCTCTTTATTTGTTTACATCTAGTGAAAACCCTTAAGCTAGCTGACTAAAATTCATTTTATTCGTAAACTGTATATTTTTTGTTTGAAGTGAAGTTAACATTCGATAACATATCATTTAGTTTAAATTGTCCACAGCTCTGTTGCTGGCATTATAGGAGGCAGATTGTCCAGCACAGATCAAATTTGCAGTAAGACTAAGATTTTACCAAAGTAGATCTTTAGACAGCTCAGTGGTTCAAAAGTAGATCCACACTACTGATTGGTTGACGACCGCTGAATTATAATATATAAAAATAATAGAATACTCAGAGAGTTGGGGGCCGTATGACTGCGTGAAACAGGCTTCATGCGGGATAGTCCGCAGTGGTGGCTACAGGCTCTGTCAGGAGTGCGAAAGAAAATTATGATGATGAATAGATTCTTCTTCTTCGTTCGCCCTCAGACTTCTACATTAATGACTCTAATAAAGGAAGTAGTCTGCTCAAGGTTCCTGGCATCTCGTTCTCCCTCAGACTTCTACATTAATGACTCTAATAAAGGCAATAGTCAGCTCAAGGTTCCTGGCATCTCGTTCGCACTCAGACTTCTACAACAATGACTCCAATAAAGGCAATAGTCAGCTCAAGGTCCCTGACATGAAACAATTGGGTCAAGGAGAGAAGTGGGTTGTTGCCATATGCCACTCTATTCACTGCTGTAAGTTGGGCAGGACTAGAGCAGATGTTCGGCTGTTATAGGGCTGGTGCCACAGGAGCAGAGATCTGTTGGACCGATCCTGTACTTGTGAAATAGATGGTACCTCAACCTATTGTGACCAGTGCGTAAACGGAAAATGATGACCTGGTCTCGCCTAGATAGCTGGTGATAAGCATCATCTTTTATGTGACCTGGGTGTTCTCTGTCCCATTTGGACTTGAATATGGCTTTTGTAGTTGTTTCAGCCATTTCATAAGTTGTCTCTATATCGTTTTGTTGCAGGGCTGTGTCGTAGATTTTATCAGATAGGTAATAGATGTTTATAGTCCTGTCTGAGCAAAGGTAATAGTGATAACGATGTGAGAGTAAGGTGTAAGAAATAGCTTTTCTCACGAGGTGATAGTGTAAGAGAAAGGACAGTCTCAGGATTGAATAATTTCTCTAATCCAGCCTATCTGTACGACTACATTTAAAATCAGACGCACTTTCTCTCCTTGTACAAAATACAAGTTACACTGCACCCACGTGCACACAATTCTGTGACAAACACGCACAAACGTGAAAACAACTATGGATAACAGATAGGGTAGGGGTTGACCTACACAATAACTTAAGGTTTATTAAGTTTGTTTATCACTAGAACTTTACAACATAAATCATATACATGAATAGATCATGGTTTATAGACAAAAATAAAAAAATCATCAAATAGGTTCTCCCCTCTGGTAAAGGAAAAGAAAAAGACGATCCCAACAGAGGTTCATTAACCCAAAAGATAAAAAGTTAACAATAAGTGTATGGAATAGTCAGTAAAGAAAACAAAGAACAAGTTCCTAATTAATCTATCCCGTAAATACTCAGGTTAGTGAGAACAAAAAAGAAAAGATTTTTATGATAGTGGTAACAACAGAAAATTATGTTACTCTCTTACAGTTCATTCAATTCTTCATACTGTGGCCACATTCATATTCGCTTACCCAGTAGCTGTCGCAGGCATTCCGTGGAAATAAACACTAATAAGTAATAAGACTATTCAGTGTCATATTAATTTTTGCCAAATCCAGCCCCAGACTAGCCGTAGTTGCTGACTGCAAATTTCACGGTAGTCGCTGGAGTTGGTGATTTAATTGTTTTCCTGGATAAATACTGTATCTCTGCCTTCAGTTGGTTGGAGTAAGGTTCATACGTGGTGATCGCCGACATAGGAGGAATAATACATATATAGTTCCTGTGTTGTCTAGCTTCTGGTTGCTGCGACTCTGGGGCAACAGGCGATGTATACTATAGGGAGAGTGTCAGGTACACATTTCAGTGGCTTGCGGCGCGCAGCTCGTTGGCTACGCGCTAATGTCTCAGTGTGTGTCCTTAGTTATGAAGGGCGACGGAACGAACGGAATAATTTGTCTTCTCTTTGTTACTTTCACAATTGGCTCCTCGGCTGGCGTTGTGGATTTAAAAGTTGCTACCATAAGTGAAATGGGTTCATTTTCGATACAAGACAACAGGAAGCTGAGACGCTTGGGAGTCATGACCCAAGTGGGCCCGCCCCCCTTAGAGTGTAAAGGAGTAATTGGGCCGAAATACTTGTCGGATGGAGGGAACCTCTTCTGATGATCAGATTGCTTCCTGTTGTATCGCTCTGTAAAGAGTTTCCTATCATGAGACACTATGTTAAATTACACAAATGTTGCAGACAATATATTTTGCCACAGCTGGCTGATGAGATTTATATAGGTAAAATCTGGTATAGTTCTGGTCCAGTTAACATTTACAATTATTGTTCTAGTTTGGTCTCATCAGTGATCTCCGTGTCAGCATGGATGGACGTGTTTCGATCGCCTCTCACATTTCGCAGTATTAACGCAGGAAGTTTAAGTCACATTTCATGGATTTTTATATCAGTGTTTTGGTTTTTAGACGGTGAAATTTTTAAACACGATATTATGTTAATTTACTGTCTAACATTTTATAGAATACCGGTGAAATGTGTATCAGTTTTTCTCTATGTTAATGGAGGATATTTGTAACAATGACCACATGACCCATTCGATTGTGACCTTCGCCAAAGCAAGAGGTCAATTGGTCAAGCGTTGCTGTCGAGCATCATACAATTTTCCCGGTATACAATGTTCCTCACCGGTAATAAAACCCCCTGTGGAATGTAACTATGTCATGCTTGGAGGAAGGTGTTAGTTCGCAGCTAACAGTGGGCTCCATGGACGCTCGTTTAAGACCAACAACCATAAAAAGCTATGCTTTGAACAAAGAGAAAGCTGTTCGTATAAAACTTAAAGGTTGTAGAACCGGGTCCGGTATAACCTTGAAGTTGTCAAGTCATGGAAAATGTGTAACTATAACAATCCAGAGCACCTTTCAGTACGAGGCATTTCGTACAATTGTCATTAAATACTACGAAACAGGACTTGTAGAGTCAAGAACAGACATAAATGGTGCACTAGTAGAAGATGCTATAACAACACCACATCTCAAAGTTCACCTTTATCACACAAAGAACAAATTAATGGCCCAGGAGACTGCCGCAGCAATCGAATCATGGTTAGAAACTGAATTTGTCGAATTAAAAGAATCTGCAAAAATTGTAACTGATGTTGAGTTAGAACACACTAAAGTGGACTCTGCTGTATCTATGCCCCACTTGGCAGTAGACACAACGATTTCAGACAACAACGATTTTACTACCGACAACGACATCCTCAACATCAGCTGCAGCCCAATTTCTCACACAGAATCACAAACTTTACCTTCTGCAGTATTCGAAAAAATAACAGACACCCCTACAGTTTCTAAACCTTTGTTGGCCATCGAATACCCCATGGACCATGAAAATATACGAAAAGCTGAAACTGTATCTCTTGAGCAACAAAAAGAAGACACCACGAAGTTACCTGTGCCGTGCTGCCAGGAGCTAATGCACAATATGGAGGACACTTTACGAAGTTTAATTGGTGATCTCATGTCTAGTATACAGACATCGCTCAAGGCCGAAAACGAACTTCTTAAAAGTGAGATAGTATCTCTGAGGGATGAAAATTCTAGCATGAAAGACATCATAGAAAAACTGCAGAAAGACTTCTCACTCTATAAGATAAGACAACCAGATCATCCTCAAACAATGGTAGAAGATTGCGAAGAATCCATAAATAAACACACGCCAAATCAACAAAAAGGTCACCGCCAAACTGTACACAAAAAACACGAAGAGACACTCACAAACACAACATATCCTGTTGGAGTCAAAATTTCAAGTTCTTGAGGATTATTCAACCGAAAATGAGCAGGTATCAGCATCCCTAGCAGACAACGTTCAAGTGCCCGAAAACCCAATTAAAAAATCTCAGACCCATCACGACAGTCCACAAAAAGAACACCACAAATGGCAGCAGCATAAATCTTATAGAAAACAAAGTGAAGAAATACGTAGTGACGTTACACATATTGTAATTGGTGACTCCCTCTTGAAAGGTATTTATTGTGAAAGAATGTCCACTTCAAGAGAAGACATCGTTTCAGTTATGACAGTGCCGGGAGCTGGTATTAAAAGACTACTGGACATAATTAATAAGTTCGATATTAATCACAACATAACAAAAACAACACTACACGTAGGAATTAATGATATCACGAATGAGCAGAGCCTAAACCCCTCAGGATTGGTGACTACAGTTAAACAAAAATTTCCCAAAGCCTCCATCTTTATTTCATCAATCATACCACCATGCTATGGGTTTCAACGTCGCATAGCGGACACTTACAACACAAAACTACAGAACTATTGTAAACAAAACGGCCTTGGTTTCATCAACAATACCCCATTCTTTACATCTAATTCAGGAGCAACTAAGAAACGACTTTACAGAGATCAAATTCACACATCCACACTGGGAAGCAGCATCCTGGCCAAAAACATAAAATATCCAGAAAGGACGCAACAAGACAGTTCAACCCACATAGAGAATCCTAAAAAATCTAATGTGACATCAACCTATCATCACAATACATCACACACCCTACCTGCCCCACAAAGAAGCACACCTATTGCAAGCACACAGTCTTCCAGCTATCACAACGCCACTTTCAGTCAGGAAGCAGAATCTTATGATACCATGTTTCCTCCATTAGTCACAAAGCAGTCCCACTCAGATACCTCTACCAACTGTATTCCAATGTCCCAGGCTCAGAATAGTCCTACCAACGCTAGAACAAGGACGGAAGAAATCAGAGATCACCATGCTTCCTCCCCTAGTTCTTATCATCGTCCCCAGTTGAACCCTGATGCAATTCAGTCCTGCGTCACTTAGACAAGCATTAATGATGTCTGCCCAACGTCATCCCTATTATATGCCAGGCAGAGATATCAGTTATTGAGGATTTTTTTACAATTTCAATTTCTTTTTATCACGCGTAGCTTTAATTTGTTAGAAGTAACGGTGTTAAGGTGTGAAGTGTTGTATACTTGTCTGACCTGTGACAATTTTAATTTCTTCCATCTCTCGTTTAACTTCAATTTGTTGTGTTGAGCAGTTCTGGTGTGATATGTTGTATGCTTGATTGTCTTGTGACAATTTTTATATACTCCAAACAATGTGCTCAGTTGAAATGGTTTTAATTATTTTAATATTGTATTTGTGGCCTGCAATTTTTTCTTTCCTTGAATTTCTCTTTCTTGGTGAAGTATTTATTTGTAAAATACTTTGCGTTTTTTTGTGTGCATAATCTGCTTTTTTAACTTGGTGATATATTGGGCTATAAACAATATTATATCAGTTGAAATATTTATAATTATTTTAATATATATATTCCTGCAATTTCTTCTTCGATCCTTAACCACCGACCGTCAAAGCAGTCAGTGGCCATCACGCCTAGTGGCGTCTTGTAGGGCAACAACAAATTGATTCCACTTTGCACGGTCGGTGGCCATTCTTCGTACAGTGCCCCAACTCTGGTTCATTCTTTGCATCTCAGCCTCCACAGTCCTCCGCCAAGTTGTTTTTGGTCGGCCTCTCTTTCGCTTTCCTTCAGGGGTCCAAAGCATAGCTGTTCTTGTGATGGCATCGGGGTCTCTTCTGAGGACATGACCAACCCAGCCCCAGCGTCTGCCAGCTATGATGGTGTGCATGTCCTCTTGCTTGCTACGAGTAAGCAGATCTTGGTTGGTGATGGTATTCGGCCAAATGATGCGGTGAATTTTTTTTTTTTTTTTTTTTTTTTTTTTTTTTTTTTTTTAAGGCATGTTGTGTGAAAAGAGGACGATTTCGACATTTCCTTCTCTGTGACTCTCCAGCATTCCGCACCATAGAGAAGCACAGAAAGCACGCAACTCTGGTATAATCTTAATTTTGTGCTTGTGCTGTATTGGGAGGACTTCCAGATGTTATTTAGGCTAAAGAAGGCTGTTCTTGCCTTATTCATTATATATATATATATATATATATATATATATATATATATATATATATATATATATATATATATATATATATATATATATATATATATATATATATATATATATATATATATATATATACCAACGGGCTGATCACCCGTTTGCCAGTCACTTCGATTACGGAAACAACAGCAAATGGATTGATTTGCCATTGCCCTAAAGACGCCACTAGGCGTGATGGGAAATAATGGCAAAGAAAACCTATCTGCTGTTGCCCTAAGATGCCATTAGGCGTAATGGCCACTGACTGCTTTGACGGTCGGTGGCTAAGGATGGAAGAAGAAGATATATATATATATATATAGAT
This sequence comes from Oreohelix idahoensis, assembly GCA_024509875.1. Taxonomy (NCBI): domain Eukaryota; kingdom Metazoa; phylum Mollusca; class Gastropoda; order Stylommatophora; family Oreohelicidae; genus Oreohelix; species Oreohelix idahoensis. The sequence continues at coordinate 174,965 of JAMPIV010006376.1, read as the reverse complement.
AAATATAGATATAGATATATATATATATATATATATATATATATATATATATATATATATATATATATATATATATATATATATACACGAGGGGCGTTCAGAAAGTAATGCACCACATCGTTTTTCTCAGCTAATAATGAAGATAGAAGCATGAAATTTTGCACACTTCAAATATGGCATGTGCCAGTTGTGTGCACCAAATTGCAATGCAACCGGCCAAATAATACGGCTGCTTTAAACCATTGAAATGGAGCGTGTTAGCAACTTGCGTTATAAGCAGAGAATTGTGATAGAATTTCTCGTTGCAGAGAAGGAAACTGTTGTGAACATTCACAAGCGTCTATGTGATGTGTATGGAAGTTTTGCAGTCGACAGGAGTACAGTCAGTCGCTGGGTTCAGAGAATCAAAGAATCAGGAAGTGGAGATACGGAGCTGCTTGATCGGCCGCGCTGTGGACGTCCTGCCACAGCCACCAGCGCAGAAATGTTGAAATGCGCTGAGGGCATCATTCTTACTGATAGGCGAATCACTACTCAACAATTGGCCTTACAACTGTCAGTCAGCATTGGTAGTGCAAATGCAGTTATAAAAACTCTCGGATTTTCTAAGGTTTGCGCAAGATGGGTGTCACAGTGACTGATAATTTATTTTACCATTCCGTTCCATACTTTTTTAATGTCCTGGTTTCCTCGTCATTTGTATTCTTCTTTTCTTTCATTCTCCCCCTTCGCAAACCCCACCCGAGGTTTGTTTACGTTCTGGCTGGCCTTCAGTAATAAATTCCTACAGCGGTCAGCGAACGGTAACGTTACATCAACGCACCTGTAGTTCGTTTGACCAGAGAAACTTTCCTCTGGTCGCTTTAAGTGTTTGAACGAGCGAGAGACGGTTTCTGTGAAGAAACGGCTCGTTAGCAGGGACCAATCTTCTGAGGTTGGTAAACGAGTTTGATCTTCAATTCAGGAGAGATTTGTTGTGGCCCCTGACCAGAATATTATGCATCGCCGATCTGGGGAACTTTCGCACGGGGTCTGTTGTCTTTGATGTAGTCTCTAGAGAAACCTCTGTCTTACTCTTTATTACGCATTACGCCGATACATCTGTAGAATCAGGCTATGCAGGTGTTCCTAGTAGCGTTGTTTGTAAACTATAAGACCAGATAATTTTTATAAGTCAAACACACTCGTAGAGGTTTCCTGCCCGAGATAGACCCTTATGGAAATAAGGCAAACATTAACACAGAACTAAATGTTTTTGCCTATTTCTTGGCATTTTCTCGGGGTGAGTTGACATATCTTATTAATATATGATATATTCATGTTAGCTTCTACATATATCTGATAGGAAAGTGACTTGAATTCATTTCTGAGGACTTCTAGTAATTTTATTCAGTGATAATGTAGTGCCGTCTACCGCCTTAGTTAAGTGGTGCGTAAACAGAAGGTTTATAATTGGTTAAATGATAGACTTACCATAACAGACACTCACTAGGCGTAGAATCAGTCCACGGATGCTTACCATGAGTTAAGTGTAGGCTAAATTAACTGTCATTTCTGTAAGATAATGTCAGAGGTGTGGATTATTCACTTAACACTGAATTACGGGAGAAAGTCACTGATTCCTTTTTGATATATATTTCTAGTGGCAAGGGAGAATCATTATATGCTTACTTGTGTAGCTAGACTCTAGTCATAACTTTCACAGAAAGCAGACACCCGCCATAGATATAATTCTATCTTATGTTCAGTCACAACTGTATTATTATAGCAAGAACATTGCATTTTCTATGTATTCATTCTGTGGAATGTTAATATATTTCCCCAAGGGGACATATGATTTATTTGTGTAATGTCACATGCTGTAATCTGCTTATGTAATTCATTTATGGTTGTAAGATGAATAAGCATATCCATTTAACTGTAACTACAAGGTTAGGTTTCCTGTATGTTTAGTTGGAAGAAGAGGAGTAGTTTTTGCTGTCAGAACATTTACTGACAGGTACCTGGGTGTACAAAATATATTAAGCCTATGCAGGCGCATGCTGATAATTGATAGAGTCGAAGGAGCGGAGCATAACTATGTTATATAACATTAGTGTAATTTTGTTGTTGCTTGATGTAAAGGGTGTCTCTTTTGGGTCTCAGTTTCAGAGATACCGAATTGCTAGAGTCAAGTCTCTAGTCAGGCGAAGAATGTCACATTCTCTTCGTTCTAGAGGGATTCTGAATACAGCTAGCAACCACGAGTCGTCAAACCCCCTACCTGATCCAAAACCCTTCTTTTGTCAACGCCATTTCCCTCCCACGGAAGTTAAGCTCACGCAGTGCAACGAGCCAACGCTAAATCTGAAATCATCTATTGCAGTAGTTGTTTCCTACTCGCCTATTGGATTACCAGTCAGAGCAATGCGGCTTCCAGCATATCAATCAGCCCAGCATGTCTATAGTAGAATTTCAATCACCAGCCTTTGTGTGCCTAAACGGGGCACTCAGTCAAGCCACAGTCAAGCAAGCCCAAACTGGATTTAATGCCAAGCAAGCAATAGCGCCGGATAAGAGCGCCTGGTACGCTTTGTCCCCAAATAGCTTCGTCTGGTGTAATCCTGGGTTATGTAAAACCTCGCACTTAGGAGCGGCCAGCCAAAGATAGACAGAGTTCCAGCCCTCCTCACGCAATTAGAGGTCACCAAAGTTAGCACCAACAAGGAAAGTTTTTACAGGTCAATTCCATCACCCATGGAGTATATATTTACGTAAAGACACTTTCTGGAGCTGGCACATTTGGTCCCACGAAAGCGGACAGACTGACACGCAGTTTATTCATTTGGTAAACCAGAGGTAAATAGAGTCTTCCAGCCCACCTCGCGCAATTAGGGGTCACCAATGATAGCACCTACAGGAAAGTTTTACAGGTCAATTCCATCACCCATGGAGTATATATTTACGTAAAGACACTTTCTGGAGCTGGCACATTTGGTCCCACGAAAGCGGACGGACTGACACTCAATTTATTCATTTCTCTGTGTTCTACAGTTTTATGACTGGTGGTGTGTTTGTGGGTGTGTATTTGCATATTTGTGGTTATTGATGATTATTGATGACTATTGATGATTATTGTGGTTATTGATGATTATTGATGACTATTGAGATTATTGATGTAATTTTATGTTGTTGTGATGAAATGCATTATTTTCATACATGCTTCTTAATTTAGTAAAGTTTACACATTTATTAATGCGCTGTTCATGACCCTTCCATCCATAATTAACCTGGTTTTCAAGCTCTCCACTATAGTCTCTATTTATTATCCAGAGATAAGAGTGAGAGCAGGAGGTGCTTAGATAGTATAAGTGAGTTGAGGGCTTGGAGAGAGTGATAACTTTAATAAATCTTCTCCAGTTTTGTCTCAAGTACACCTCCTATTACACTTTATCTATGTGTAATCTATAACTCTGTCAGTCCACTATCCCTTGTCGATTTCACTACTATTGTCCAACTCGACAAATACTCTACACTCTAACTCAACCACTACAATGGGTTCCTCGAAGTCTCACAAATGACCACCGATTGCAAAGTGTCGTAGATTTTTGATAGGAGAATTAAGACTTGGGTTGGTCCCTTCTGAATAGGTTGGAATGAGTGGTAGTCACAGTGTGAGATAGAAATACAAAAATAGATTTCCACGAGTGAGGTGGTAGAATAGTGATAGAGGCTGTCTCTGAGAGCGGGAAATCTTCTCTCTCTCTCTCTCACCTATCTTCTACGACAGATCTAAAGTAGTCAGACAGTCTAACACATATACATTAAATATATATATATATCCACTCACGTGCACGCACATTCAAGTGACGACAGGTAGACTCACAGACGTGGGAAACTATAACAAATGATTATATAGATATTTAGAACGAGCTGACCAACATGCTGATTAATTTATTGTTAAGTTTATTTATCATTGTAAACTTACGTCACAACATGTAAAATTACATCAAAAAGGCATATACACAAAGTCATAAACAAATCAAGGAATGCTACAAGAACTGGTAGACCCACAGTTATGATCTTCCCTCGATGGATAGCCCACAGTCCCGTTAGGAGAAAGATGATAGCACAAAGAGTCCCAGATACATATGATTGAGTCTAAGAGTTTTCCCCGTTTAAGGTATGAACAGACCTGATACTATAATCTAGTTTAAGGGAAAATATTGTTAGCAAAACAAACTTGCATGAAGAAAGTTATGACAGCAAATAGGTGCCAAAATACAACGGTAAAAATAACACTCAGACCTGCGTTCACTCTATTCATTCAGCCGTGGCCACGTGCGCACATTTATACTTACAGCTTTGATCGCTGCCTCTGGGAACATAATTTTTTCTAGGACCTTCACACAGACCCGTAAATGCAGTCTCGACCAAGAAATCCCCAGTTCCAAAAAGACGTACTGAATTATCTGTCTCAGGGAACGATTCCTTGGGTGTTCTTATTTTTCGGATGTCTGTTTAAGTCACATAAAATTTGTCCAGGCACGAAAGTTAGCGGAGCACAGTGTCACTAGCGTAGGTTTCTAAAAAAATGAGGAATGTCAGGTCGGGTGCCGTATCTCAGTATATGACTATATTTGGTCACCACACTACTAGTCAAAACTCTGTCGGAATGTTACTGGTATTTTGCTTGCCACAGCGGCTGATCTGTACTTAAGTGTTATTCTGGAAGAATTAATTCTGGCGCGATAGGCCTTTTACTTCATTTAACTGTTACAGTTCATGTAATGAAAGTGCTTAAGTTCTTCACAGATAATGTTCACGTACTAGAACGCTGGCAAAGTTTGGGTACCACAGTATTCACTGAATAAAGAAAAATACATATGAAATATTTTACATATTATGTACTCAATATAACTTACATTTTTAAACTGCAAGCGTATAGCTTGTCTTATAGTTTAACCCTTCCCGTGGAATAAGTTATATTTAAAAAAAAATCATCAATCCTCATGAATTAGGGATACGTGCGTATTCCGTCAACACTCATGAGGCTTCTAGCATTTATAAGTTAGTTTAGAAAAACTTACTCTCTCGTCTGATTATTTAGCAGTAAAATTAAATTCATTATAGCTACATTGTTGTTTAAGCTAGAAATTATAATTTATTCTGCTTTCCACTGAAACACGTCACTAGAAAATAATACATACTCATGTATTAAGCGCTCTGCACCAAATCTAACTAGTGAAATAAAATAAGCGATTTAACACTTTAAACACTTCACGAAATACTAGATAATATGTATAATATTTTACCTCCACACAGAATTTACAGGCGATCGCACAACTTTGGAATTATATGCTTATATTTATTGGTAGTCTAGAAGTTCGGCAAAATTTTTTGCCAAGAACAAACTAAGACTTCGCTATACAGCTTATTCTCTTTGCACGAAACGTCCTGTCTACTGCGAATTTAGGAGCGAGAATGAAAATCTAGTTTCAAACTCTGGTTATATCTATTACCAGACAAAGAGGTAAACTTTTATTTCGCCAAACCGAAATAATCCCCCTTTTCGTCTATAACACTTTACGTTTAACACCAAGAGGCTGTCGAAAACTGACACTCTGCGTCTCTGACACCTCCGTCTAAGAAACGGCCGTAGCGCTAAGTGTCAGATGCAAATGTAGACAACTTGTCTGCAATGCAGGGGCAGTTTTCGCACCTCACGCTGACCATGGCCCACAATGAGTGTCGTGTCAGGTGAAATTTCCAGACAAATGTCTCGAACTGCACCGTAGAGGTGTCAGTTATCGCGCTTTTCCTGAGCGCTCAGCCGAAGAAGCTGCGCCTGTCAGCTGAAAGTGCAGACATAGTCTGCTCGTATGTCTGAGATAAGCGAAAGTCACAGTTTCGTGTCCTGACATCTAATGCAATTAGAAATGCATTTTAACGCTCTCCCGTCTCTGTAGAGACTGACACGTTACGTCATAACTGCGTTCTCAGTTTTGAGAAAAGAAACAGGTAAACGTTAGAATGGGAAAATAGTAATGTATATAGTCGCAAACGAACGAATGCGAAAAACACAGGAAAAAGGTAAAGAGCGATAATTAAAAAAAAGGATACGGGTGAAAGAAAAGAAGAGGAAAATATAGAAAATTTAATGATCATAAAACCTATGTGACAGAACGTCCCCCCTTTAAGATATGGAAGCACTCCATGTCTACGTTATGGAATAAAATTTCCTATATCCGTAGCTTCAGGGTGTCTGTCTTCCTCCATCTCATCTCCCCCCTCCATCTCTCACCAATTCCTACTCAAGTCTACTCCCAAAGTTTCCTTTCTCTGGAATGTCTCCCATGCGCGCTTGAAAGAGCGTCGCCGCTTCTGACATTTTTCAAAGATTTCCTGTGATTGCAGTGGAGTTTCCCTGCCACTATCGTCATCTTCGTCAGTTTTGGCGATCGTCAGGAGATGGTCGGAGGTCGGCACTGGTCTTTCCAAGTATCTCTTTAAGAGATTTAAATGGAAAACCTTTTCCTTTCCTTCAATAGAGATCTGGTAGTTAGCCTTAGAAATCTTTTTCAGGACGGTAAACGGCCCTTGCCATCCGATCTTCAGTTGGTTGTTTCCGGTAGTGAGTAACACCAAAACTTTCTCTCCTGCTTCCAGTTCTCTCTCTTTCGCGACTTTCCTGTATCGGTTAGCGTGCTTTGTGCGTGCTCGCTTAAAATTTGTCGTTGCTAGGTCCCATCCTAGTTTCAACCTTTCCTTTAAATCCGATACGTATTTACTGGCTGAGACAACTGTCTCATCAGCCTTCTGGTCTGTCAGCGACCAAAGTAAGGCTTCAAGCGGCCCCTTGATAGGTCTGCCGAATAAAAGCGTAGCTGGCGGAAATCCTGTGGAAGTATGAGGAGATTCTCTGTAGCCAAATAAAGCTGCCGGAATGCAACAATCCCAATCTTCAGGTTTCACTTGTGCCAGTCTACTTAACATCATGTTGAGGTTTCCGTTAACACGTTCTACTAGCCCATTTCTGGCCAGAGTATAAGGCTTAGTGTAGATGTGCTGGTCCCTCAAGATCTTGACGATCTCATCCATCAACAGGTTTCGGTATGGAGATCCGTTATCCGTCAGCACTTGCTGAGGGAATCCCAACCGAGTGAAAATCTGCACGAGGGCTTCTGCGACATGCTTGGCATCTGCGCATGTTAGCGGGATAGCTTCTGCCCATAAAGTGCATGTATCGACTAAGGTCAGGATAAACCTGTTCCTTCTTTTAGTCCTTTCGAAAGGCCCTAAAATGTCGATCACAACCCGTTCGAATGGTGTACCCACTATTGGCATTTCACCCAAAGAGACTGGGGGTGCCCGTTGCTTGGGTGGCACACGTTGGCACTGGGCACAGGATTTGACATATCTGATAATATCAGTATTTACTCCTGGCCACCAATAATGAGTGGTTATCCGTTGGTTTGTGGCGTTCTGTCCCATATGTCCGCTGAAGGAAAGAGAGTGCCCCATTTCTAGGATTTGGCTTCTGTACTGTTTCGGTACTAGGAGCTGGTTGTAACCTTGGTCAGGCTTGCCCGTTCTGCGATAAAGTACGCCATCCTTAGAAAAAATGTCCCCGTGCTGTCTGGGTTCCTTAGCCATGGGCAGTTTCCTAAAGCAGGGTGCCAAAGTAGGGTCCTTTTGTTGCGCTTCTTTAAGTTCCATGGGTAACAAATTAGGCGCAGGCTCCCGTTCCTTCTTGGTTTGCCCTCTTGTAGTTACTGCTGCCACAATCGGCTCTTCCGGTTTCCCAATACACACGTATCTCCCGCCAAGTATGACTGGGTAGATGGGGTCATCCATAACAGCCGCTTTGATCACGCCATCTGACAAAGTCAGAGTGTATCTCCACCAATGCGATGGGAAGCGCTGTAGGTGCATCACTCTTAGAAACTCCACAAAGTTTGACGGTCTCTCCTGTCTCTTGACTAGGTTTAACCAAGTTTCTGGCAACAATGCAATCATAAGAAAGCCCCGTGTCAAATAAACAAGAAGTTTGAAAACCGTTCAAAGTAACAGTACCTCGCGTTGAGGGTCTATCCCCAACAGGTTGGGAATCACTGTCAATAATTCCACCTTGCGAGACTGTTAATAAGCATCCGATGCGTTTAGGCTCAGTGTGCTCACTCTGATCATTAGTCCCGTGCTCAGGGGTTCTCCCTTTGCCACCTTGTCCTTTCTGGCTGCGCTGCCATGTAGGGCGGTCGGGTTGATCAGACTGTTTACTGTGGTTGGGGTACTTGTTTTTGTAGAACTTGGATTTTTCAGGAGGGGGGTTTTGAGGTCCAGTTTCTCAGTGGTTATTCGGGTTGGAAGCGTGAGAAGCATGAGAAGACTGGTCTAGATTATTTTTCCGAAAATGCTCCTCTGTCGGTTTACGTTTTGTGGCCGGCAGTTCAGCCAGCGCATTTTGATAACGCTCAGACTTTTCTAAGATGTCTTCAAGCTTTTCTGCCCCCTGCTCAGCTAGAAATCTCCGGGTATCAGCAGACAAAGTGTTCTTTATTTGTTCTGTTAAAACAAATTCCTCCAGACCTTCATAGGTAGAGGGGAGCTGTGAAAGCTCAAGGCACTTAGTCAAGTATCCCTTTTGACGAGATGAGAACTGCTGAAAAGTTTCAGAGCTCTCCTTCTTGTTGTTGCGAAACAGTTGCAAAAATTTGCGAGCATTCATTTCGAAGCGCTCAAGCAAAGCTTTCTTCAACAAGTCATAGTTGTCTCGTTGGCCACTTTCCAGTTTGGAATAAACATCATAAGCAGAACCTTTTCAAAGCCTGAGAAAGCTTCATATTCCAACGCGACCTCTCTAAACCGTACAGAGTTGCAATTTTCTCAAATTTTTCTAGCCATGTGTCAATCTTCTCATTAGGACACGGGAAAGATTCTAGAGCAGAAGACATAGCGTTGAGTTGAAGAGATTGAGTGTTAGATGGATCAGTTAAGGAAGAATGAGGAGAAGACTCTCCATTGCTGGAGGTAGAAGCAGCACCCCGACTTTGGACCTCTAGAGCCTTAAGAGCCAACTCATGCTGTCGTCGTTTTCATTTTCTTTTCCTCAAATGCTGTCTCTCCTTCTCTCTCTTCCTCATGCTGTCTCCTCCTCTCTCCATTTCCTCATGCTGTCTCTCCTTCTGCTCTTACTCATGCTGGTCTCTCCTTCTCTCTTTCGTTCTCCCTGCTTTCTTTTCCTCATCCATCTTCTTCTTCTTCTTGTTTTTCCTCTTTAGCTTCAGCTGCTTTCCTCTCCGCATCATATCTCTCAAGTTCGTCTCTGACAAAAGCTTTCGCTTCTTCGCCTTCCAAACCTTCTTCTCTCGCCTCGTCCCTGAGGAGTTGTCTAAGCTTTGCCCTTTCTGCCATAGTAAATCAGTGGCTGAGACTTAGTCAAGAAAGAAATAGGGAAAAGGATGCACTGGTTCCTACCACTTACGAGAAAATACCAAAACAAAAGATGATATACTTATAACCTGGGATACCTCCTCCAAAAATAAAGTATCTAACTATCGCTGCTATTAATCGGCAATTAAGCACCTAATGCAGACGACTACGCCAAATAAATGGTAGTTAAGATTACTCACTGAAAAATAAGTTGCTACAGTGGAAACAAAATAATTATTGCAAAAAAAATTTTAAGGAGAAAAAAAATCCCTTAATTTTTAAATCCACTATCAAGTTCACACCTGAAGACAGTTAGGGTAAGGGAGGCAATTAATCTGGACAAATAGTTCGAAACGCACTCCTTAGCTTTGCTCAAACACCTACTTCTTCAAAACCCTGTGAATGTTATACACTCACAAAACTTTACCAGCGCTTAGTATTACAAAATCAGTAATTAACATGTATTCCGACAAAATCAACCTGTAAACCAAATGTATAATGCTCAATAATGCTGTGGAAAAACAATTATTAGCCGTGTGGTCAGCACGCCCATAAACAGATCATTACGTCTAGGGGATAGTTATTTTTGAAAGATACAAAACTCACAAGACATCACACTCTTACTCTATATCAGAATAAAGAATCTTACCGACGAGCTGATATTTGCCATCTCGTCTTCCTATTCTAAGTTCAAAATCCAGATAGACGAGACCCCATTTGTCGTAGATTTTTGATAGGAGAATTAAGACTTGGGTTGGTCCCTTCTGAATAGGTTGGAATGAGTGGTAGTCACAGTGTAAGATAGAAATACAAAATTAGATTTCCACGAGTGAGGTGGTAGAATAGTGATAGAGGCTGTCTCTGAGAGCGGGAAATCTTCTCTCTCTCACATATCTTCTACGACAGATCTAAAGTAGTCAGACAGTCTAACACATATATATATATTTAATGTATATATATATCCACTCACGTGCACGCACATTCAAGTGACGACAGGTAGACACACAGACGTGGGAAACTATAACAAATGATTATATAGATATTTAGAACGAGCTGACCAACATGCTGATTAATTTATTGTTAAGTTTATTTATCATTGTAAACTTACGTCACAACATGTAAAATTACATCAAAAAGGCATATACACAAAGTCATAAACAAATCAAGGAATGCTACAAGAACTGGTAGACCCACAGTTATGATCTTCCCTCGATGGATAGCCCACAGTCCCGTTAGGAGAAAGATGATAGCACAAAGAGTCCCAGATACATATGATTGAGTCTAAGAGTTTTCCCCGTTTAAGGTATGAACAGACCTGATACTATAATCTAGTTTAAGGGAAAATATTGTTAGCAAAACAAACTTGCATGAAGAAAGTTATGACAGCAAATAGGTGCCAAAATACAACGGTAAAATAACACTCAGACCTGCGTTCACTCTATTCATTCAGCCGTGGCCACGTGCGCACATTTATACTTACAGCTTTGATCGCTGCCTCTGGGAACATAATTTTTTCTAGGACCTTCACACAGACCCGTAAATGCAGTCTCGACCAAGAAATCCCCAGTTCCAAAAAGACGTACTGAATTATCTGTCTCAGGGAACGATTCCTTGGGTGTTCTTATTTTTCGGATGTCTGTTTAAGTCACATAAAATTTGTCCAGGCACGAAAGTTAGCAGAGCACAGTGTCACTAGCGTAGGTTTCTAAAAAAATGAGGAATGTCAGGTCGGGTGCCTTATCTCAGTATATGACTATATTTGGTCACCACACTACTAGTCAAAAACTCTGTAGGATGTTACTGATATTTTGCTTGCCACAGCGGGCTGATCTGTACTTAAGTGTTATTCTGGAAGAATTAATTCTGGCGCGATAGGCCTTTTACTTCATTTAACTGTTACAGTTCATGTAATGAAAGTGCTTAAGTTCTTCACAGATAATGTTCACGTACTAGAACGCTGGCAAAGTTTGGGTACCACAGTATTCACTGAATAAAGAAAAACACATATGAAATATTTTACATATTATGTACTCAATATAACTTACATTTTTAAACTGCAAGCGTATAGCTTGACTTATCATTTAAAACTCTCCGTGAAAAGTAAGTTATATATAAAATCAATCATCATGAATTAGGAATACCTACGGATTCCGTCAACACTCATGAGGCTTCTAGCATTTATAAGTTAGTTTTAGAAAAACTTACTCTCTCGTCTGATTATTTAGCAGTAAAATTAAATTCATTATAGCTACATTGTTGTTTAAGCTAGAAATTATAATTTATTCTGCTTTCCACTGAAACACGTCACTAGAAAATAATACAGACTTATGTATTAAGCGCTCTGCACCAAATCTAACTAGTGAAATAAAATAAGCGATTTAACACTTTAAACACTTCACGAAATACTAGATAATATGTATAATATTTTACCTCCACACAGAATTTACAGGCGATCGCACAACTTTGGAATTATATTTTTATATTTATTGGTAGTCTAGAAGTTCCGCAAAATATTTGCCAAGAACAAACTAAGACTTCGCTATACAGCTTATTCTCTTTGCGCGAAACGTCCTGTCTACTGCGAATTTAGGAGCGAGAATGAAAATCTAGTTTCAAACTCTGGTTATATCTATTACCAGACAAAGAGGTAAACTTTTATTTCGCCAAACCGAAATAATCCCCCTTTCCGTCTATAACACTTTACGTTTAACACCAAGAGGCTGTCGAAAACTGACACTCTGCGTCTCTGACACCTCCGTCTAAGAAACGGCCGTAGCGCTAAGTGTCAGATGCAAATGTAGACAACTTGTCTGCAATGCAGGGGCAGTTTTCGCACCTCACGCTGACCATGGCCCACAATGAGTGTCGTGTCAGGTGAAATTTCCAGACAAATGTCTCGAACTGCACCGTAGAGGTGTCAGTTATCGCGCTTTTCCTGAGCGCTCAGCCGAAGAAGCTGCGCCTGTCAGCTGAAAGTGCAGACATAGTCTGCTCGTATGTCTGAGATAAGCGAAAGTCACAGTTTTGTGTCCTGACATCTAATGCAATAGAAATGCATTTTAACTCTCTCCCGTCTCTGCAGAGACTGACACGTTACGTCATAACTGCGTTCTCAGTTTTGAGAAAAGAAAAAGGTAAAGGTTAGAATGGGAAAATAGTAATGTATATAGTCGCAAACGAACGAATGCGAAAAACACAGGAAAAAGGTAAAGAGTTAATAAATTAAAGGATATGGGTAAAGAAAAAGAAGAAGATATAGGCAATTTAATGATCATAAAACCTATGTGACAGAACGTCCCCCCTTTAAGATATGGAAGCACTCCATGTCTACGTTATGGAATAAAATTTCCTATATCCGTAGCTTCAGGGTGTCTGTCTTCCTCCCTCTCATCTCCCCCCTCCATCTCTCTCCAATTCCTACTCAAGTCTACTCCCAAAGTTTCCTTTCTCTGGAATGTCTCCCATGCGCGCTTGAAAGAGCGTCGCCGCTTCTGACATTTTTCAAAGATTTCGTGTGATTGCAGTGGAGTTTCCCTGCCACTATCGTCATCTTCGTCAGTTTTGGCGATCGTCAGGAGATGGTCGGAGGTCGGCACTGGTCTTTCCAAGTATCTCTTTAAGAGATTTAAATGGAAAACCTTTTCCTTTCCTTCAATAGAGATCTGGTAGTTAGCCTTAGAAATCTTTTTCAGGACGGTAAACGGCCCTTGCCATCCGATCTTCAGTTGGTTGTTTCCGGTAGGGAGTAACACCAAAACTTTCTCTCCTGCTTCCAGTTCTCTCTCTTTCGCGACTTTCCTGTATCGGTTAGCGTGCTTTGTGCGTGCTCGCTTAAAGTTTGTCGTTGCTAGGTCCCATCCTAGTTTCAACCTTTCCTTTAAATCCGATACGTATTTACTGGCTGAGACAACTGTCTCATCAGCCTTCTGGTCTGTCAGCGACCAAAGTAAGGCTTCAAGCGGCCCCTTGATAGGTCTGCCGAATAAAAGCGTAGCTGGCGGAAATCCTGTGGAAGTATGAGGAGATTCTCTGTAGCCAAATAAAGCTGCCGGAATGCAACAATCCCAATCTTCAGGTTTCACTTGTGCCAGTCTACTTAACATCATGTTGAGGTTTCCGTTAACACGTTCTACTAGCCCATTTCTGGCCAGAGTATAAGGCTTAGTGTAGATGTGCTGGTCCCTCAAGATCTTGACGATCTCATCCATCAACAGGTTTCGGTATGGAGATCCGTTATACGTCAACACTTGCTGAGGGAATCCCAACCGAGTGAAAATCTGCACGAGGGCTTCTGCGACATGCTTGGCATCTGCGCATGTTAGCGGGATAGCTTCTGCCCATAAAGTGCATGTATCGACTAAGGTCAGGATAAACCTGTTCCTTCTTTTAGTCCTTTCGAAAGGCCCTAAAATGTCGATCACAACCCGTTCGAATGGTGTTCCCACTATTGGCATTTCACCCAAAGAGACTGGGGGTGCCCGTTGCTTGGGTGGCACACGTTGGCACTGGGCACAGGATTTGACATATCTGATAATATCAGTATTTACTCCTGGCCACCAATAATGAGTGGTTATCCGTTGGTTTGTGGCGTTCTGTCCCATATGTCCGCTGAAGGGAAGAGAGTGCCCCATTTCTAGGATTTGGCTTCTGTACTGTTTCGGTACTAGGAGCTGGTTGTAACCTTGGTCAGGCTTGCCCGTTCTGCGATAAAGTACGCCATCCTTAGAAAAAATGTCCCCGTGCTGTCTGGGTTCCTTAGCCATGGGCAGTTTCCTAAAGCAGGGTGCCAAAGTAGGGTCCTTTTGTTGCGCTTCTTTAAGTTCCATGGGTAACAAATTAGGCGCAGGCTCCCGTTCCTTCTTGGTTTGCCCTCTTGTAGTTACTGCTGCCACAATCGGCTCTTCCGGTTTCCCAATACACACGTATCTCCCGCCAAGTATGACTGGGTAGATGGGGTCATCCATAACAGCCGCTTTGATCACGCCTCTGACAAAGTCAGAGTGTATCTCCACCAATGCGATGGGAAGCGCTGTAGGTGCATCACTCTTAGAAACTCCACAAAATTGGACGGTCTCTCCTGTCTCTTGACCGGGTTTAACCAGGTTTCTGGCAACAATGCAATCATAAGAAAGCCCCGTGTCAAATAAACAAGAAGTTTGAGAACCGTTCAAAGTAACAGTACCTCGCGTTGAGGGTCTATCCCCAACAGGTTGGGAATCACTGTCAATAATTCCGCCTTGCGAGACTGTTAATAAGCATCCGATGCGTTTAGGCTCGGTGTGCTCACTCTGATCATTAGTCCCGTGCTCAGGGGTTCTCCCTTTGCCACCTTGTCCTTTCTGGCTGCGCTGCCATGAAGGGCGGTCGGGTTGATCAGACTGTTTACTGTGGTTGGGGTACTTGTTTATGTAGAACTTGGATTTTTCCGGAGGGGGGTTTTGAGGTCCAGTTTCTCTATGATTATTCTCATTAGAAGCGTGAGAAGCATGAGAAGACTGGTCTAGATTATTTTTCCGAAAATGCTCCTCTGTCGGTTTACGTTTTGTGGCCGGCAGTTCAGCCAGCGCATTTTGATAACGGTCAGACTTTTCTAAGATGTCTTCAAGCTTTTCTGCCCCCTGCTCAGCTAGAAATCTCCGGGTATCAGCAGACAAAGTGTTCTTTATTTGTTCTGAAATAACAAATTCCTCCAGACCTTCATAGGTAGAGGGGAGCTGTGAAAGCTCAAGGCACTTGGTCAAGTATCCCTTCAAACGAGATGAGAACTGCTGAAAAGTTTCAGAGCTCTCCTTCCTGCTGTTGCGAAACAGTTTGCAGAAATTTGCGAGCATTCATTTCAAAGCGCTCAAGCAAAGCTTTCTTCAACAATCATAGTTGTCTTGTTGGCTGCTTTCCAGTTTGGCGTAAATATCATACGCACTGAACTTTTCAAAGGCCTGAGAAAGTTTTCATACACCAACGCGATCTCTCTAAACCGTACAGAGTTGCAATTTTCTCAAATTTTTCTAGCCATGTGTCAATTTTCTCATTAGGACAAGGGAAAGATTCCAGAGCAAAAGACATAGCGTTGAGTTGAAGAGATTGAGTGTTAGAAGGATCAGTTAAGGAAGAATGAGGAGAAGACTCTCCATTGCTGGAGGTAGAGGCCGCACCACGACTTTGGACTTCTAGAGCTTTAAGCGACAGCTCATGCTGTCGTCGTTGCTCATTTTCTCTTTCCAAATGCTGTCTCTCCTTCTCTCTTTCCTTATACTGTCTCTCCTCTCTCTCCTTCTCATGCTGTCTCTCCTTCTCTCTTTCCTCATGCTGTAATCCGGTCTTCTTTCTTTCCTTCCTCCTTTCCTGCATCTTCTTTTTTGCCTCTATCTGCTTCTTCTTTTTCCTCTTTAGCTTCAGCTGCTTTCCTCTCCGCATCATATCTCTCAAGTTCGTCTCTGACAAAAGCTTTCGCTTCTTCGCCTTCCAAACCTTCTTCTCTCGCCTCGTCCCTGAGGAGTTGTCTAAGCTTTGCCCTTTCTGCCATAGTAAATCAGTGGCTGAGACTTAGTCAAGAAAGAAATAGGGAAAAGGATGCACTGGTTCCTACCACTTACGAGAAAATACCAAAACAAAAGATGATATACTTATAACCTGGGATACCTCCTCCAAAAATAAAGTATCTAACTATCGCTGCTATTAATCGGCAATTAAGCACCTAATGCAGACGACTACGCCAAATAAATGGTAGTTAAGATTACTCACTGAAAAATAAGTTGCTACAGTGGAAACAAAATAATTATTGCAAAAAAATTTTAAGGAGAAAAAAAAATCCCTTAATTTTTTTTAATCCACTATAAGTTCACCCCTGAAGACAGTTAGGGTAAGGGAGGCAATTAATCTGGACAAATAGTCCGAAACGCACTCCTTAGCTTTGCTCAAACACCTACTTCTTCAAAACCCTGTGAATGTTATACACTCACAAAACTTTACCAGCGTTTAGTATTACAAAATCAGTAATTAACATATATTCCGACAAAATCAACCTGTAAACCAAATGTATAATGCTCAATAATGCTGTGGAAAAACAATTATTAGCCGTGTGGTCAGCACGCCCATAAAACAGATCGTTACGTCTAGGGGATAGTTATTTTTAAAAAAATACAAAACTCACAAGACATCACACTCTTACTCTATATCAGAATAAAGAATCTTACCGACGAGCTGATATTGTCGTCTCGTCTTCCTATTCTAAGTAGATTTTTGATAGGAGAATTAAGACTTGGGTTGGTCCCTTCTGAATAGGTTGGAATGAGTGATAGTCACAGTGTGAGATAGAAATACAAAATAGATTTCCACGAGTGAGGTGGTAGAATAGTGATAGAGGCTGTCTCTGAGAGCGGAAAATCTTCTCTCTCTCTCTCACCTATCTTCTACGACAGATCTAAAGTAGTCAGACAGTCTAACACATATACATTAAATATATATATATCCACTCACGTGCACGCACATTCAAGTGACGACAGGTAGACACACAGACGTGGGAAACTATAACAAATGATTATATAGATATTTAGAACGAGCTGACCAACATGCTGATTAATTTATTGTTAAGTTTATTTATCATTTGTAAACTTACGTCACAACATGTAAAATTACATCAAAAAGGCATATACACAAAGTCATAAACAAATCAAGGAATGCTACAAGAACTGGTAGACCCACAGTTATGATCTTCCCTCGATGGATAGCCCACAGTCCCGTTAGGAGAAAGATGATAGCACAAAGAGTCCCAGATACATATGATTGAGTCTAAGAGTTTTCCCCGTTTAAGGTATGAACAGACCTGATACTATAATCTAGTTTAAGGGAAAATATTGTTAGCAAAACAAACTTGCATGAAGAAAGTTATGACAGCAAATAGGTGCCAAAATACAACGGTAAAAATAACACTCAGACCTGCGTTCACTCTATTCATTCAGCCGTGGCCACGTGCGCACATTTATACTTACAGCTTTGATCGCTGCCTCTGGGAACATAATTTTTTCTAGGACCTTCACACAGACCCGTAAATGCAGTCTCGACCAAGAAATCCCCAGTTCCAAAAAGACGTACTGAATTATCTGTCTCAGGGAACGATTCCTTGGGTGTTCTTATTTTTCGGATGTCTGTTTAAGTCACATAAAATTTGTCCAGGCACGAAAGTTAGCAGAGCACAGTGTCACTAGCATAGGTTTCTAAAAAATGAGGAATGTCAGGTCGGGTGCCTTATCTCAGTATATGACTATATTTGGTCACCACACTACTAGTCAAAACTCTGTCGGATGTTACTGATATTTTGCTTGCCACAGCGGCTGATCTGTACTTAAGTGTTATTCTGGAAGAATTAATTCTGGCGCGATAGGCCTTTTACTTCATTTAACTGTTACAGTTCATGTAATGAAAGTGCTTAAGTTCTTCACAGATAATGTTCACGTACTAGAACGCTGGCAAAGTTTGGGTACCACAGTATTCACTGAATAAAGAAAAACACATATGAAATATTTTACATATTATGTACTCAATATAACTTACATTTTTAAACTGCAAGCGTATAGCTTGTCTTATAGTTTAAAACTTCCCGTGGAATAAGTTATATTTAAAAAAAAATCATCAATCCTCATGAATTAGGAATACGTGCGTATTCCGTCAACACTCATGAGGCTTCTAGCATTTATAAGTTATTTTAGAAAAATATGTTCTCGTCTGATTATTTAGCAGTAAAATTAAATTCATTATAGCTACATTGTTGTTTAAGCTAGAAATTATAATTTATTCTGCTTTCCACTGAAACACGTCACTAGAAAATAATACAGACTTATGTATTAAGCGCTCTGCACCAAATCTAACTAGTGAAATAAAATAAGCGATTTAACACTTTAAACACTTCACGAAATACTAGATAATATGTATAATATTTTACCTCCACACAGAATTTACAGGCGATCGCACAACTTTGGAATTATATGCTTATATTTATTGGTAGTCTAGAAGTTCGGCAAAATTTTTGCCAAGAACAAACTAAGACTTCGCTATACAGCTTATTCTCTTTGCACGAAACGTCCTGTCTACTGCGAATTTAGGAGCGAGAATGAAAATCTAGTTTCAAACTCTGGTTATATCTATTACCAGACAAAGAGGTAAACTTTTATTTCGCCAAACCGAAATAATCCCCCTTTCCGTCTATAACACTTTACGTTTAACACCAAGAGGCTGTCGAAAACTGACACTCTGCGTCTCTGACACCTCCGTCTAAGAAACGGCCGTAGCGCTAAGTGTCAGATGCAAATGTAGACAACTTGTCTGCAATGCAGGGGCAGTTTTCGCACCTCACGCTGACCATGGCCCACAATGAGTGTCGTGTCAGGTGAAATTTCCAGACAAATGTCTCGAACTGCACCGTAGAGGTGTCAGTTATCGCGCTTTTCCTGAGCGCTCAGCCGAAGAAGCTGCGCCTGTCAGCTGAAAGTGCAGACATAGTCTGCTCGTATGTCTGAGATAAGCGAAAGTCACAGTTTCGTGTCCTGACATCTAATGCAAATAGAAATGCATTTTAACGCTCTCCCGTCTCTGCAGAGACTGACACGTTACGTCATAACTGCGTTCTCAGTTTTGAGAAAAGAAACAGGTAAACGTTAGAATGGGAAAATAGTAATGTATATAGTCGCAAACGAACGAATGCGAAAAACACAGGAAAAAGGTAAAGAGCGATAATAAAAAATAGAGGATACGGGTGAAAGAAAAGAAGAGGAAAATATAGAGAATTTAATGATCATAAAACCTATGTGACACAAAGGAAAGCAATTTCTTCTGAATTGTTGGAGCGTTTCAATTCTGATGGAGAGAACTTTTTAGCTAAGATCGTTACAGGTGACGAAACCTGGGCACATCATTTTGAACCTGAGACAAAAAGACAGTCAATGGAGTGACATCATCCGCAGTCACCATGTGGTGGGTTGATATTAATTATGTATATATTTGTGTAGCAGATGTGAAGTCAGCTTTGCAAGCCCCTGAGGAAGTTTAATTTCTAAATATATGTCAGGGAACCTGTCTTGCTTCCACCAATGACTACCACCCGCTATGTATTTTATCCCCAATCTATATGTCCTGATGTATGGGTGTTGTGTAGCTAGATGTCTAGGGTATATGCAATGTATGTGAAGAAAATAACAACAACCACACTTTAAGGTTAATAAACAAGTAAGTAAACAACTCACTATTGGATTTTGGTCTGAACAATTTTTTACAAATGTATTAATTATAATTGAGTTGATTCATAAAAGATTAAACGTCAAGATATATTTACACACATACCAGTTTAACTACTAGAGTCTATTATTTCCTGAACTAGGAAGTGTTCTTAGTGTATTACTCTTTTCCAAACTTAAGCACATATTTGGGGGATCAATAATGTCATCATTTTTTATAAATCTTGTTGATATAATCGGTGGAGGAGGATCAGTCAGTGAATTAACAAGGCCCCAAAACACAGGGCTTAACTTTCGATATGAGTAGAAAATTCTGCGATGTCCTGGTTATAAGTCTTCATGCACACAGCACTGCTCAGCTTTCAGGATTCGAGATAAGGTAAGGCACTCAATTCATATGGCCTCAAACAGGTACTATGGTTGAACAACAACGTGAATGGCTCACTTCAGTTTCTCACCCAGAAACTCTGGAAGTAGAGGATTAATTTCCCTCAAAATAATATTCTGACCTATCTCCGTTCTTAACAGGTTTACGTGTATCAACAGATCAAAAATCAGAAAATAATACATAAATAATTATTGTCCCCATCTGGTAGAGTGATCTATTCATCATTAAGTATCTCAAACATATGTTTTTACACCTTCCTAGTCATAATACAATATTATAATTTCGTACGTACAGTCAGGTAATAACCTGTATTACATAAAGATGGCCAGTAATTTTCTGGCTATAACTCAAACATTATTCATTAAAGTCTTTTCCCTTATTAATTTCTTTTTATCCCAACTTTTAAGTAAAACTGTAAGGATTTTATTAAGTTCTTTTCCCACAATGTCAGAAAGCCTGTCTGGCTTTTCTACAAAGGACAATATCTTTCTTAGCAACTCGGTGAAACAACACAAAGTTTGATGTTGGCTTCACTCTTTATATATATTTTCTTTTATCTCCCCAAGTACAAATAAAGCTGTAGGGTTTTTACATGAAGCTATAAGATTATCTAACCCCATTTAATGATTTTACGTAACATGTTGAAGTGGCACTTGTACGACTGGGACTCTATTCTTCAAATATTCATTCTTAATCAATATGGCAAACACATTTTCAAATACAATAATAATTATATAAATGTTGGTCTTACCGAAATATCGAATTTTTCCACTATGTAAGTTAATTACAGGCCATAAATGGTCACACAGAATCTCCTGCTGACTATCAGAACAGCGAAGGCATATGAGCACAACTTGTCTGTATACGTCACTAACTATACATGTGAACTTATAATTTGAAAGTGGCGAGGAACGCTCGTCTCTCTGAGTATTTATTCCCACTTCTTAGTTATTCTAAGCAACCAATCAGGGGACTTCCGTTCCTACGCGTCTATTTCAAAAAGTTAACCTACTATTTTCAAATCAGGAGACACCCCTTAATATGGCCAGCATCAGTAAAGAAGCCCCGGCACGTCTATATATGTCTTCATTCTACCATATCGCTAGTATTATCTAAGTCATTTTAATACAGAACGATAATATTTACTTAGTCTACCGTCTGTCATCTAATGCATAAGGTTTCATACTTCTGGCTATTATTTTTACCATTTTCGTCTTTCCTTTATATGTATGCCAATAATATATCTTTCTTCCTACAGTAATATAATATATTAGACTAAAGAATATGATATATTTAATAACTAATTAGTAGCATTTTAATCGTCATTTTTAGTCTTTATTTTTCCTATCGTTCGATTTGGCCAGTTAGTTTCAGTTTTAAAATTCAAACGAGCTCTATGCATTTCCCCCTCTCTCTCCCTTGCCTTTTCCAAGAAATAAACAATTTCTAACGATACTAACATTCAAACGAGCGTTTTTGGTTAAAGGCTTGCAAGTCTGTGACGTCACATTGGCATAAATTCGTTCTATCGTTTTTATGCGTTAACTCTTTAGAGACCGAGAAAAAAACTAGTATTTTGGTGGCGCGATGATTCCTATGTTATTTTATTCTTATAAAAGTGGTCACTAGTCTTACAACTGGGGGGAATTTGCGAGACCATATGTGGGCGTGTTGTACATACAGATTGTATTTTACGACACACCACGAAGAAAGAAATTCAAGACAATTCCTTCAGCTGGAAAGGTCATGATCACTGTCTTTTGGGACATTGAAGGTGTGATTCTTGTTGACGTTATGCCAAAAGGAGAGACAATCAATTCGCAAGCCTACATTAAGACATTGAAAAAACTCAATCAACGTTTTCGCAGAGTTCGGCCGCACAAGAATCCAGCAGACCTGCTTCTCCTTCACGACAATGCGCGACCTCACACAAGTCTGGCAACACGGGAAGCAATCACCATATTGGGTTGGACTTTACTACCCCATCCACCCTATAGTCCGGATTTGGCACCCTCTGATTTTTATCTATTTGGTCCACTTAAAGATGCACTCCGTGGGACAAGGTTTGAAGATGATGAAGGAGTGATTCATGCAGCGAAGAAATGGCTACATGATCAAGACAAAATCTGTTACGGGCTAGGAATACTTGCACTTGTTTCGCGCTGGCATAAAGCCGTACAAGTTGATGGGGATTATGTTGAATAATACCGATGTTTACATGACATATCCATGTACATTGTTTATAAATTTCATGCTTTTTTGAATAAACAGCTCCTGAGAAAAACGATGTGGTGCATTACTTTCTGAACGCCCCTCGTATATATATATATATATATATATATATATATATATATATATATATATATATATATATATATATATATATATATATATATATATATATATATATATATATATATATATATATTTCTTTTATACTATACAAACATGGCTGATAATTATGTACAGTGGCTTCACAAGGTAGAAGGGGAACGACTAAGTAAGTAAGGCTTCACAAGGATGGTCTACGACTTTGTCATCTGAATATTTACCATCTTCTAGGTAAACTCTCCGAACTTACACACATTCTAAATAAGAATTTTCACATTTTTGGACTTTCAGAAAGTCGCCTAAATGACAGACAGACGATGACATTGCGTTAAATGGTTTTAAAACTATTCGGCGCGACGCAAGCAAAAAACAAGAGACAGGTGTAACAGTTTATATTTCCACTTCCCTTAATTTTCGCCGCAGAAACGACTTAGAGACAGCAGAGATAGAATGTGTATGGTTGGAAATAAAGTTACCGAATCAGGGCCTATTTCTGGTGGGATATCTTTATCGAAATCCTAGTGCAGGACCTATCTGGTACGAAGTCTTTACCATCATGATGGACAATGTATTTGCCACTGTCAAGGAGGTTGTTCTTCTTGGTGATTTCAATATCGATATACACAAATCAAATCTAACATGGAAAAATATAATATTATCGTACAATTTAAAACAAATAGTTAACCAGCGTACAAGAGTAACACAAGCATCATCCACACTCATCGACCACATCTACGTAAGTTGCCCAGAAAACATCATAGAATGCTTTGTCCCTAATATTGCAATGAGTGACCACTATCCAGTATAATGTACATGGTCAAAGAATAAATGTTAAGTTCCCAAAAATAAACATGTAAGTATTAAATTTAGAAGTTTAAAACATTTCAGTCGGGAATTATTTTTGAATGACTTGCTAACTGCACCTCTCAGCCGTGTTTACCAACTTCCTGATCCGGATGACGCTATTGCATACTGGACAAAAATTTGTTATAGTAGTGTTTTTGACACGCACGTAGCAGCTAAGGAAATTCGCGTCAAACGACAATTAAAATCTCCGTGGATCACGCAGGAAGTGTTGGAGGCTATGAGGCAGAGAGATCAAGCGCACAAAAATAAGGACCTCAACACTTACCGGGTATACAGGAACAAGTTCAATATTTAATTCGTACAGAAAAGAAAAATCATTTTAGAAATATGGTTCAGAACAAATCAAATAGTAAGGAGATATGGAAGGCAATTAACACCTTAGCGAAAAAACGTAATGCACCAGACTCATTATCTTCCAACACTTCATTTACTTGTACAGCAATCACTTTCAAGCAGAAATAAGCAGTCTGAAATCCACAATACCACATTCCCCTAGTGACTTAGACCAACTTTCAGCATTATGTGAGAAGAAATGTACAAACTCAGTTCCACCCGACATTCCTTTTATGACAGTTAATGAAGTGTATAACTATCTTATTGGCCTTAAAGATAATAGCTCATCAGGGCTTGACGGAATTATTAATCGAATACTGCGTTATGCTGCACCAGCTATTAGTGATTCACTAACTTATATATATAATCAAAGTATCGCCAACAGTTATTTTCCTTCGGCCTTTAAGATCGCCAAAGTAAATCCTCTCTTCAAACCTGGTTCGTCAGATAACAGTAACCTTGGTAACTATAGATCAATTTCTCTTTTATTATCGCTATCTAAACCACTAGAAAAACACATACATAAAACAACACTAGAGTACATAGTTAGCAATGACTTGCTAATTGACAGTCAGTCAGGGTTTAGACAAAAGCATTCATGCCACACAGCTCTAACTAAGATGATAGACAACTTGCACCTAAACATCAATAACGATAACATATGTGGAGCAATCTTTGTAGACTTTAGGAAAGCATTTGATATGTTAGATCACGCTGTTTTAATGAGGAAATTAGAAACAATGAAAGTTAACTTTAAACTAGTGACATTACTTAAATCATTCCTGTCCGACAGACAGCAAGTAGTGTGGTACAATAACTCATTGTCAAACCCAACTATTATTGACACCGGTGTTCCTCAGGGTTCTATTCTCGGCCCTCTACTTTTTTCCATTTACATAAATGACCTTCCACTACACATCAAGCACTCAACCTGCGACCTATTTGCCGATGACTGTACCATTTATACTAGTGATAAAAGTTGCAACACGCTATAAATATTATTACAAAGCGACACAGACAATCTTATTAAGTGGAGCAATGAAAACTGCATGCAAATAAATATCATTAAAACAAAAATTACAAAACTCACTGAAAACAACATTTCAGCTCTACATTGGAACCTCTTTAATTGAAAATGTAAATGAAAATAAAACACTAGGACTCATAATTGACCAACATTTAAGTTGGAATTCGCATGTACAAGCACTAACCAAACAAACGGCACAAAAAGTTTACCAGTTAGCTAAAATCAAACATTTCCTAGATGAGGAGACTCAAAAAATGTTCTATACATCCCAAATACAAACACATCTAGACTATTGTTCCACAATTTGGGATGGCTGCTCCATGGCAACACTAAAAGACTCTATTCATTACAAAAACTTGCAGTGCGCCTAGTTTCATACAAAAACCTTACACAGTGTGTAGACCCATATACATATCTTAACATATTACCGCTAAGAAAGCGCTTTCTCTTCAACAAAGCCAAATTTATTCACAAAATCTTATCACAGAATGCTCCAAAGTATGTGTGGCCTATTTTAAAATACAGCGGAAGATGCAGTCAACGCTTAAATAAATTACACATGCCCAAGCCTAGGCTCGACTTATTCAAGAAAAGTTTAGCTTTTTCTGCTGCTCATCTGTGGAATAATCTTCCACACGACCTAAAAAAACACGCTTAGTCTATATTCATTCAATCACAGACTTTTCAAATACATCATGAGTGCAGATTATATGCCACCCTAATTTAGTTATGTTCTTAAATAATTACATAACATCATAGGTAGGTTTTAAAGATAATTTTGTCCTGTTTAGTATTATTTATGCTCAGGTACTGTAAATCTGTGTAACTATTATTGTACTGTTACAATGTTGGGATTTTATTTTATTTTATTGTATGTTATTTCTTTATTTTCGTATTTTAAGTAATATTTAAGATACATGTGAGAATTAATGGATTCAGTATGGAAGACGAGAGAAAGGAAGGGCAGAATGTTGGACGGGCCTGCGCGCCCAATTCTAAACCCTTTGAAAATAAAGCTCGTTCGTTCTCTTTCTATCTGTCTTCCACATAACCTAAGAAACAACCTCAGTCCCTATTCATACAATCGTAGACTTTTCGAATACTTTATGAGTTCTGATTACATGCCCCCCTAATCGGATTAGCTTTTCTTATAATGTCAACTGTAGGTTCTAATGACGATGTTTGTACTTTTCAACATATTTTATGTCATGTTTATAAGTAGTTAGTCGGCGTCTGTGGCCTAATGGATATGAACGCAGTTTCATAATCCAGATATACCAGGTTAGAAACCTGCTGCAGGCGGTTTGGTAGCAGATCGCTTTGTGTGGATTTTTAACAAAGGTATAAGCGCCGTACCGTTCAGAAAGCAATGGCAAACTACTGAATGACAAAAATTGCCTAGAAAAATCACAAACAGCCAATAAAAGCTGGGGTTGATTGCCACGTCCTGTAAAGGATAAGCAACTAACTTTTTTATAAGTAGTTAATGTTAATATGAGTGTGCTATTTTGTTTTACTTTACAACGTTGAATTCCTTTAAATTGATATGTAAAATGCATGCGAGAATAAATGAATTCAATATGAAAGGTGAGAGAAAGGAAGGGCAGAATGTCAGACGGGCCTGCGTGCCCAATTCTCAACCCTTTGAAAATAAAGTTTGTTCGTTCGTTCGTTCGTTCTCTCATAAAATGAAGAAAATGGACCGCACAGGTCATAGCCCGAAGACACAATAATATAAAGTTTCTGGTTGCTTATACACTTGTAAGACCAATGGACCATACGACCATAGTTCATAAGACATAAGTTCATATGACCATAATTTCATATGACCACACGACCGCTAGTTCGCTGAGTTTTTGATCAGCCTAGATTTTAGGAAAGAAATATAAACATTTAACCATAATATCAATATTATATCTAACACGTGTTAAGGTAAGTTCTCTTTAATCACTCCGTTATTAAATTAGATTATAAACCACAAATGTCTAGCTTATCCTATCGCTTTTAACGCGTGATATGCACACTAGTCATTTATAAAATTACACAAAATTGATATAAGTAAATAATATATACCGTCAGTAGACAGTTGTTTATTGTATGTACTAGTCAATTAAAGCATCTCTTTCTGGGGAATAACGAGTAATTAAATTTACGTTACAGCTGAAAAAATTAGCTATATGTTATTTAATACGCTATTCAATTTAACACAGAAAATCCCAGTGATATATAATCAAAAAAACTTTTAACACACTAAATCACTTAACGGCTAGTATATAAATTACCGCAAACAGAGAAAGATGGAAACAACTCCTCAAATCTAAGCATTCACTTTGTACGAAAAACTCTTAGGATATCGAGCTAGTTATTTCAGAAAATTCTCTGAGCAACTGATAATGACTTTAGGGGAGACGGGGTATATATCTATAGATGCCGTTCTTTCGATCCTTAATGCGAAAGTCGCACCTATGGCCAGGGCCGGACACATCTACGGTTCGATTCCTGAATGAAAGGTTTTTTCTTCACCTCTGCCGACCGACAACCTCTGGCTTGTCTTTCATTCTCCCCGCCTGCCGCATATCAGCTACGTAAGTTAATTCCCCTGAAAATGTAACAATCCAAGGTACGTCTCAGACTTATCGCCCTTGATTCTTCAAAGAAACTGTTAACGCCGGGCCTCTGCCCACGTGTTTCTCTGATCAAAGAACGATTACGCCGTGCTGCGCACTTCGCTCTGTTTCACCGTGCTTAATTGCCAGACGGCTCGCGTGTTAATTGCGATAGTGAATCAGGCGTTCGTGTAGCAAAAAAAAAAAAACCCCTAGATGGGGGGGGGGAGTGGACGGTCACTGCTGCACTATTTACATGTGTGACAGGCGGATTTTCTTTAGCAAGTTTATCTACCCCTTTGTTGTCTGGAATTTGGCAATGGGCTGGTATCCACTGCACTGTGCACTTGTTAAAGCATTTGGCCAAGCTCTCAAGTGAGTTTATCAGATCTTGCAATCCTTTAGCGTGCATAGATTATGTTTTTGAATGTAAAACACTGGTTCTGATTTGGTGCATAATCAGAATTGAATGTCAATACAATGCGCCGTTTAGAACCGGTGCAGGCATGTATTATTCTAAGTGGATGAATAAGCGGTCACTATCAATTTCATTGTTGACTGTTGTGTGTACACGCACACACACACGCGCGCGCACACACACACACATACATACATACTAGATTCGTAGACTGGCAGTTCGGGACAACGTACGGTCCTTTAAAGACGCCATATTGGTCTGCTAAGACACAATTCGAAGTAATGAGTAAATATCAGTTTGCTCAGTATCGGTTAAAAAAATTATATTCAACTATTACTAGTAATGAAAGCAATGAACTAATACATGATGGTGTACGTCTAAATCCCGGGAGGGGGGGAGAGTTAAAAAAAAAATTATAAAAAAAAACTAATTCAGTGCGTTGAGCAGCGATTGTAAATTATTCTAACGACGTTTCTGTACTCCGTAGCAGCAATAAAGTTATCAGACATAAGAAACAACTGTGGGGGCTAAGAGGTATGACGTCCGCTTCGAATTCTAGAAGTGCCGGGTTCGATTCCCAGTTGAGGGAATATAATTTGTGGATTAATTTTTCAGAACCAGTGGTCCTAATGATGTCATACTCCCCCCTGGTCTCCTGGGTAGTGAGATCAGATGCCTAGCCTTCTCGGATAAATGCAAAAAAAAAGAGGCCCCGTGTGCAAGTTGCGCACGTTAAAAATCCCAAGGCAGTTGGAAATCGTAAAGAGTAGGCTGTAAGGCCGCTGCCCTGGCAAAATTTAAAACTTAGAAACCTACCCACCACAAAAAATATTTATAGGATGTGTGATTCTTATATACACACAATGAGATTCACGCAGTGCTACGGAGTTTATCATGGATTGCCTCCCCTGCTTTACAGTAGTGGTCCAGCAGCGGCCAAAGGTCAAGAGTATCTAATATGGGTCTTCAAAAGAGTCTACCTTCGCACAAGAGTACGCTTGGCAGAGTTGTATATAGAAGGATAATGACGCTTCTATCTCAAGGTAGTGTTCACACGATATTCAGAAAAAGCGAGAACAATGCTGCATTGGCTGAGCACGTTAGCTCTATGTTCTGCCGACAACTTTTGTGAAGGATTAAGCAATTATTAATTTTAGTTTCTTTAAGCCCCCACCTCTGATTTACTCAGTGGAGTTCTTATTATTATGGTACAGCTCTGTTTAGAGTGTATTTAGTAAATTGACTGAGACAAACATGCAGTGCATCTAAAATGATTAAATCGAAGTTAAATTTGTATAATTACAAATTAAAAAATTTAATAATCACTTCGGTTTTAACAGTTTAAAAAAATTGAATAGTTTAAAAGAAAATGTTCATCCTTGGAGGATGGTAGAATATTTAGTTAAGAAGTCACGTGGCCGCTTATAGAACTACTTAGCTGTCAGTGACGGGTCTGTTCCTTCTAATGGTTTGGTTCCTAGTAGACTGATCACGGTCGTCGCTGGTCAAGGTTGTAGAGTGTAGCACGTTCTCAGAAGTGTCAGGGAGTGTCTACGAAGCTGGTCCCTCGTCTTAAAGCTCAGGCCACTTGTCATTTCTTGTTCCAGAAATAGTATCCTCAACTGGTACCACCACGAACAACTATGGTTAAAGAATAGAAACAAAACGCTCTCCTGAGTATTGCGTTTCCCGACACATACTTATGTGCCCCCTTTCTCCTATTCTGCCACCCGATCTACTCAGACTTTACCCTCGATGAGAATTAAACTTAATCCCTCGAGAGAAATCTTTCTTTACATTTTAGTTGAATAGCTTTATAGTTATGTTACATTTAAATGAAAAGGTTGACAGTACAAATAGAATATGTGTACATTTACATCTCCTCTGACTGAAAATTGTTCACAATATAAATTGAATATGCTTTCATTTTATCTACACTTGTTGAAAAGTTTTAAACTTTCATTAATTTTAAAGTGAATATGTTTACATAGACATTTACACTGGTTTTAAGATGTAAATATTATACTTACAATGTACATCATTTCTTTCGTCTATCCCTCCCTGCTCCATATGGAACTTGAGACTATTTAAGCTTTTAGTTCTCTGTAAGAAACTAGCGATAAGCAGTCACCAGCCCTTGCAGTGGTGGTTCATGAAATCATCATTCTATACGCTGAGGTTGCCAGCCTCAAATGACTTGGACATCCACTAACGATTTTCACATATTAATTTTCACATCGTAATATATACATATTAGTTCACATGTTAAAAAAGAAAAATATGGAATGTAAAATGACAACATACGCCAATCCTGGCTCACAGACTTTTTGCTCAGATGAATGAAGTTAAGGCACTTGATTTGACCTCTTACACGTGTTCTTGGGGGTCGTTACGTTTATAAAATAATTCCCTCTATGACTCCGTGTGTTCTCAGTTTCCTCAGTCCCGGTTTCCTTGTTAAAATGATAGAGATTTCCTGGGTTGTTTTGGAAGTCCGTCAAGATTCTCCAAGAAAAGATCTGGCCTGATAAAATGTAATTCTGAATTCTAACTTGTGGCAAGGTCTAGATGTGTCGTCTTTGGCAAGCGATTTCTCACAGTGAAGTAAGACTAACAAACGCCCGGTTATATCGCCTGTCCTACCCCAGCATCTGCTTGTTATGAAGCTAGTCAAGGCTTCAATTATTTTAAACAAGCTTGTTGGGTAGGATAGTTTCAAAATATTCCGACATGGAATAATTTTTCGCGTGATGCAAAGGTCACGTCTCCCATATATGGCAATCAAACATCCGATGCCTTGTGTAAAAACTCACGAACACATCGGTAAACTCTCTCAGCAATGTGTGTAAGATGTAACATCTTATTACTTTACAAGTCGGACAGGAAACAAGTAATCTCTAATCTGTCGCGCACCCTAGCTTTATCAGCGATTAACCAAATACGCTAGGGCCGCACCCGATATTAACCAACATGGTTGTCGTTAATATTATCTCAGCCGCTCCTTGCAAAGCAGGGAGAAATGAGTAACAAACAGACATGACAGCTTATCCCTGAGAGGAGTGAAAGGTTGTAGATACAAAATATCTGCTACATAGAGAAAGAAAAATCGTGCGACCATTGAAAAGCACGTAATTAGTCAGTTCAACAATTGAAATGAGTACTGCCGTAGTGAATAAGAAATCGAGAAGAGGTCGCCCCAAGTCCATCTTGTCACAGAATTCTTGCACTGTGCTGAGATCCTCCTTGTGTGATCTAAGGGACGAGATCGGAGCACTGATGGAGTTGTCCGTGTACAATGAAGATAGCCCTTCAAACCAAACCAAGAAACAACAGCAGATAGATGAAACATTAGGCATGTAAATTGATAACCTTTAAAGCAATGTCCTTAAAAAAATATCGCTGTACTTGAATGCGTAAAACAAACAAAACAAAACACAAAACCTCGATGCCAAAATATATTTATCATTATTTATATTCAATTATGTCGCAAGATCAAGCAAATTAGGTGTCTCGCGTTTGATTTGAAATTATCCTGCATCACGTATTCTCATCTGTCGTATATCTGGAACATTCTAGAAAAGAAAAAAAAAATAATAAAAAAGTGGTATGTTGCAGGCAACTCGTAAGAAATAAAGAATTAGAAGACTAGACAGCAGAAAAACACCAACCGTTATAGCCTTTCAGGGACTCGAACAAAGTCAAGTAACATCCGAACGGCACTACAGCCTCGCTACGGGAACGGAATCATGACTAACCCCACTGCCAACATTTCCCGACAAGAATAGTGCGTCGTGGACCGAAGACACAATGCCCAACGTAACTACGGCGTGGACCGTGGACATTAGCACGACCGCCCAACGTAACTACTGCGTGGACCGTGGACATTAGCACGACCGCCCAACGTAACTACTGCGTGGACCGTGGACATTAGCACGACCGTCCAACGTGACTACGGCGTGGACCGTGGACATTAGCACGACCGCCCGACGTGACTACGGCGTGGACCGTGGACATTAGCACGACCGCCCAACGTAACTACGGCGTGGACCGTGGACATTAGCACGACCGCCCGACGTGACTACGGCGTGGACCGTGGACATTAGCACGACCGCCCAACGTAACTACTGCGTGGACCGTGGACATTAGCACGACCGCCCAACGTAACTACGGCGTGGACCGTGGACATTAGCACGACCGCCCGACGTGACTACGGCGTGGACCGTGGACATTAGCACGACCGCCCAACGTAACTACTGCGTGGACCGTGGACATTAGCACGACCGCCCAACGTAACTACTGCGTGGACCGTGGACAATAGCACGACCGCCTAACGTAACTACGGCGTGGACCGTGGACATTAGCACGACCGCTCAACTTAACTACGGCGTGGACCGTGGACATTAGCACGTGGGACATTAGCACGACCGCCCAACGTAACTACGGCGTGGACCGTGGACAATAGCACGACCGCCTAACGTAACTACGGCGTGGACCGTGGACATTAGCACGACCGCTCAACTTAACTACGGCGTGGACCGTGGACATTAGCACGACCGCCCAACGTAACTACGGCGTGGACCGTGGACATTAGCACGACCGCCCAACGTAACTACTGCGTGGACCGTGAACATTAACACGACCGCTCAACTTAACTACGGGATTTCGGACCGGGGAACAACCACGAAGCACTATTCACCCATTCATTCATAACCCTCCACTCCCAAAGGAGCATAGGCCTTCAACAAACACATGCCAAGTCCTCTTGTCACGTGCCATCATCTCAAGTTCTTTCCACGTTCTCCTTATCATTTTCACCTCTGTTTCCAGCTCTCTTCTCCGTGTGCTTCTTGGTCTACCTCTGCTTCTCTTGCCCTGAAGATTCCAGAACAAGGACTGCCTTGTAATGCTATCAACAGGTTTCCTCAGTGTGTGTCCTATCCATCGCCATCGTCTTCTTCTCATCTCTTGTTCCACTGGCACATGTCTAGTTCTTGTCCTCAGTTCCACGTTGGTAACCTTGTCATACCATTTTAATCCCTCTATTCTACGCAAGCACCCATTTATAAAAGTCTATAGCTTTTTGGTTTTTGTCTTTGTTGTTCTCCATGTCTCAGAGCCATACAATAGGACTGACTTCACATTTGAGTTGAAGATTCTTATTTTCGTGTTGGATCCGATTTCTCTTGATCTCCATATATTTCCCAATGCAATGAAAGCTCTTCTTGCTTTTTGTATTCTTATTTTGATATCACTGTCTGTCCCTCCAACTTTGTCTATATTGCTGCCAAGATATGTGTACGATTCTGCATCTTGTATTGGTGCTTCTTCAAGTTCAACCCTGTTATCATTACCTGCATTTATTCTCATTATCTTTGTCTTTTCCC
This sequence comes from Oreohelix idahoensis, assembly GCA_024509875.1. Taxonomy (NCBI): domain Eukaryota; kingdom Metazoa; phylum Mollusca; class Gastropoda; order Stylommatophora; family Oreohelicidae; genus Oreohelix; species Oreohelix idahoensis. The sequence continues at coordinate 141,974 of JAMPIV010006376.1, read as the reverse complement.
TGTGTATTTTCAGACCCAATTGCTGTGACTTCTCATCGAGTGTTTTCAATTTGTCCTGCATCTGATTACGGTTATGGAACAGAAGAGCTAAGTCATCAGCAAAATCCAGATCATCCAACTGCTTAGTCAGAGTCCCCTGGATTCCATTTCTGTTGTGTGTTGTCGATGTTCTCGTAACCCAGTCTATTGCTAGTAAGAAAAGAAATGGAGACAAGAAGCATCCCTGTCGCACTCCTGTTCTTATCCCAAACGGTTCTGTAAGCTGTCCTTCATGGAGAACTCTGCATGTCATGTCTTTGTTGTAACTTAGAGGTTATGGTGTTACTAAACTAAGGGTACCCAAGGTGAGGTCAAGCTGTGTAAGTTCCCTGAGTCTAATTGATGATGATGATGCTGAGGTAATTCTCAGGGTCCCTATCCGCCACCTCTAAGATCTCACCTTGTATAAATTAATCTCTGTAATGTTGTGTGTCTAGGGTAATGTATTTTATGTGATGAAAGAAAAATGTCAAACAAAACTTTAACCCAATAAAATTAAAGTAAGTAAGACTTTTGATGAAGTTTAGGTAATTATTTTTTACAATTTAATCTCCCTGTACCTCAATTTTTTGGGGGGACAGGGATTGTCAAACTCAATCGAATTTTTATTTAAACTATTTAAAATAAATAAATTGGAACTCTGTCAATGTCTCTTGTTTATACAAAAGAAAATCACTGAAGAAATCCACCCACTGTTCTGTTTACCGGCTTGTACTGATCACTGTTAATGTGTTGGAAAGACTGTTGGGTTCATCACTTCAAGGTGATTATATTATTATTATTATGGTTATGGTGGAATTTTATGATATCAATAATTTGTCAGTGCCTTTTCTAAAGGACTTAACTGGCATGGATTGAAGAAAACAGTTGGCCCATAGGTCCTCAGAATCAACAAATGTGGTGCTCCTGGTCGAAGGTGTGGGGCTAGCTACAACTTGAATGCTGAGCGATCACTCCCAAGATTTTCGTCCCTCACCAGGTTTCCTGCCACCATTAAGTATTCTGACATATAACCTGAAATGAGAGGAACATTCCTTCCCATATAACTCTCATCTATAATACTTCCACACATAACCACTCACCTTGATCAGCTATGTGTGTTGATCATTACATCAGTCTTTATTTTTCATTGTTTAACATCACTGCTGTGTAAACATTCTTCTTCAGTGATAGTACAAAGCCCTGATCCCTTCCTCTAAGGTGTCGCTTCCATATAATAGGCAGGGGTGTACATACCCAGCCTGTAACCCTTTAATGATTCCTTACAACATCTTATACAAGGTTTTTCGTTCATACAATAGATAGGGTGTGCTTACTCTAGCACTGAAACCTGTGGATAAATTCGTCCTAACATTTTCTACATAATTATACATAACATTTAAACATTTATGGCACTACAAAAGCCAATATCCATTTTGGTCTACTGCTTTGGCATTCGCAAACGTTGTAAAGCCACTAGCAAATATTTTATGCATTTATTTCACTCCGAAAGACTGCATTCCTTCTTAGGCTATCGTAACACAAATTGTGGCTTACATGTTAATAAATCAATACAAATATTTTTTTTTGCCTTACCCTCAAGTAAGAATTTCACATAACATAAGCATGACTAGGCAGTAAATGGGTTTTACCACTGCTTTAGTGTTCCAGACGGCGAAAGCTTTGGTCACACAGGCTCTCCCGCTGATGTCAGCTTAGTTAGTTTAAATTTCAAATGGCCGACTTTGCAAGCAATTGTTAATTCTTATTGCACCATCCTCAACTACGCCTAACCAATCAGAACGCGCGTCAACAAATTTTAACTTTTTCCCCAAGCTACCAAATTGAGCAGTTTATAAGTGTGTTCGCTCGTCTGTTTTTATTTTATTTATTATATATCTCATTTATTTATGGACAGATTTTTAATATCAAAATAGATTATTAAGCGGCCAAATGCCCTCTATCTATCTATATCGGTTTCATTTAATTATTCTTCCCCCTTTTTATCTGTATAATTTTTAAGTAATTAATGGTGCTTTTTCCGAACTGAAAATATTACTAAAATAAAATTTTCTATGTCAAAATAATATTATTACGGGGAAATCTTTATGTCAAAATATTAAGCAATATTAACCCTATATTTCAAGATATCTCTCTCCTTTTAATTCTCTTTAGTTTTTGAGAAATAAATTATTTAATTTTTTTCCAAAGCACAGATTATGCATATTTTCTCCTACAACCAAGATTTTATCGTCACTATAAAACGAGGTAACAATACGGTTGGTTGTTAATTTTTACAACGTTTGTTAATAAATATTGGGAGGGGTAGTACGTGTTAAAAGGGGGTAGTAACCTTTTTAACTTGGCGTAGTGGAAAATTCAAATTCTTTAGTTAAAATGTTGGCGGTTGATTTATCTGTGGCCTTCAGACCAAGGTCAAACATGGAAATTATTTATAGATTTTTAACGGGGTAGTAGAAAATTCAAATTATTTTGTCCAATTTTTAGCGGTAGGTTTGACCTTGCCCTTGACAAATTTCAAACATAGTAGTAGTGGGTTATAGGTTGTAAATTTTCGTTAACTAGATTTTTGAATCGGGGAAATTTGAGCGGGGTGTCACACAGAGTGACTTTATTACAGTCTTCATATGTGTTCTTTATTAAATTAATGATCTTAAGGGGAACTCCATAATGCCTCATCAATTTCCAAAGTGATTCTCTGTCTACACTGTCAAATGCCTTTTCGTAGTCCACAAATCCAATGTATAGTGGTGAATTCCATTTCAGACTTTGTTCAACTATTATTCTCAAAGTGGCTATCTGGTCTGTACAGGATCTGTTTTGTCGAAAACCTGCTTGTTCATCTCTCAGTTTTTTGTCTATGGACTCTTTTAATCTTTCAAGGATAATCCAGTTTAATACTTTTCCTGGCACTGAAAGTAACATTATTCCTCTATAATTTGTGCACTCTTGTAAATTTCCCTTCTTAGGCAACTTAACCAGATATCCTTCCTTCCATTCTGCTGGTATCTCTTCCTTTTCCCAGACTTTACCAAGTAATTTATAAAACATCTCTGTAGCCGTGTCGATATCTGCTTTGATGGCCTCTGCTAGAATGCCATCAGGTCCAGACGCTTTTCCATCTCTTAGAAGCTTTATGGCTTTCTTTATTTCTTCCTTCGTTGGTCTTTCACCGTTAATTTGTAGCTCTTCTTCTGCTGGCTGGATGTCCGGGGGGTTATGTGGAGCTGGTCTATTGAGAAGGTCCTCAAAATATTCTGTCCACCTCTTCATTTGCTCTTGTATATTGCTGAGCAGTTTTCCATTATTGTCTTTCATGAAGCAACTTGTTTGCTTGTATTTCCCCATTAGCTTCTTTGTGCTGTTATACAGTTATCTCATATTCCCTTTGGCTGCAGCATCTTCTGCCTCTCTTGCCAACTCCTCAATATGCTTCCTTTTGTCTCTTTTGATACTTCTTTTTACTTCTTTGTTTGCTTCTGTGTACACTTCTTGAGCCTTGGCTTTGGAACTTCTGGTTTTGCTTGTGTTTAAATCTGCTTTCTTTTTTTCCTGTCTTTTATCTTATTGATGGTTTATGTTGTTATCCATGCTTTTTGTTGTCGTTCCCTTCTCCCCAGTATTTCTTCACATGTCTCCTTCCATACAGTTTTGATTTGCTGCCAATAGTCTTCTGTATTCTCTGCATCTTCCATCTGTTGAAGCACTTGGAATTTGTTGGATATTGTGACCGCAAATTTGTCTCTTGTTTCTTGATTTCTTAGATGTCCTACATTAAATTGTTGTCTATAATTTTGCATTGTTGCATATCTCTTGAGTTTCATTTTTACTTTGGCTATCAGAAGGTGGTGATCTGATGCCACATCTGCTCCTCTATATACCTTTACATCCTGCAATGATGATCTAAACTTCTTGTTTATGCATATATGATCAATCTGATTTTCTGTTCTATGGTCTGGTGATATCCATGTTGCCTTGTGTATTCTCTTATGTGGAAACATGCTTCCTCCTATAGCCAGTTGATTTGAAGCGCAGAAGTTTGAGAATAGTTCCCCATTTTCATTCATTATTCCTAGCCCATGTTTTCCCATGACTTCTTCAAAGCCGGTGTTGACAGTAACTATCTTTGCATTCATGTCACCCATCAAAATTGGGATGTCTCTTCTTTTTACTTTTTCCTTAATTTCCTGTAGTCTAGTATAAAATGCTTCTTTCAGAGACTCTTCTTTGTCATTAGTTGGTGCATAACATTGGATGACATTTACATTTATTTTCTTTTTAGCTGTTTTAAAAGAAGCTGTTATTATTCTGGATCCAACAGCTTCCCATTCAATGAGTGCTTTCTGTGCTTCTTTAGATAACATAAGAGCTACCCCTTTACTGTGGTGTGAACTTTCGTCTACATGTCCTGAGGAAAGCACCAATTCACCTGTGATAAGTTTCTTCCTGTCTACCCCCTTCCACTTTGTTTCACACAGTCCCAGAACCTCGATTTTATATTCTCTCATCTCTGCTGCTACTTGTGCCACTTTCCCTTGTTCGTTTAATGTCCGAACATTCCAGGTGCCAACTCTGGAAGTTCTCCTAGAAAAAAGAAGGTTAGTCAGCAACACAGACTCCTTTCGGCTTTCTCTGTGTTGCATCATACGCCTCCCTGCGAGAGGACCTTCCCCTGTCTTGGATGGCTGTGTTTTATTTTCTTTAATTGACTTGTCCATGTTTGTGGAAGTTTTTTGTGGTTTAAATTTTTTTACGGGATGGTAACCAGCCCCATGCCCAACCCTCCTTAGTCGCTTTCTACGACATGCTTGGCAGGGAACAGTGTTACTATTCTTTGCTCCCCATTCGGGCCCCGGTAACACACGGGTGGCGAAGCACTATAAGCTGAAGAAAACAATTCATTAAATTTAATATGTAAAAGTGGTGTACTGTAGAAATATACATGTATTTATTTACAAGTGTGTACTGTATAAATTTTATTATATATTGTATATATTAATAAATCCTGCCTTCTTTCTTATCATGAGTGCCTTCACTTAACCATATTTGGGTGTGTAATTTATTTGCAAAGTACTTCTCTTTGTAGTTCTTTCCTGACTTCTTCATAATCTCTTTCCAAAGCGTTTTATCAATGCCATGTCTGGGTAGTTTCCGCTTTCTAAAATTGCTTTGAATTTTAAATAATGCTGTAATTTTGAATTACACTTTCATCTTTTTTTTTCTCTCTGGTTATTCGGCGTTCTTCCGCGTCTGCTATTCTTCCTTTGCGTTCACTGATATGCTTTGGAGAGCTGTACATAAATAAAGTCCTCCCCCTCCGCCCCCTCTCCCCCCCCCCCCCCCCCCCGCTTCACGGAGCACACTTTCTGTAAACGTGACGTAGATGTCCACATCATTGATTTGTAGAAAATTAACCAAGCTAGGTCTCAAGATAACATAGTTAGTGACCCCTTCAGTCATAACTGACTATGGGAATACGCCCCTGAGGTGGCAGACCTCAGTTGCTTTTTTCCTTGTCTTTCTTTCGACGTGTTCTTTTCACTTCTGCTTGTTGTGAGAGCTTCTTTTCGCCCAGTCTGGGGTGGTACTGTAAAGAACATCGCCACTTGGTGTGAACATCGCCACTTGGTGCGATCGACAGCTTTGTTCTTCCAGGTTGCTGGATTTATGTCCAGTGCCTTCACGTTTCTCTTGCACACATCTTTCAACCTCAGATGCGGTCGCTCATCTATTCATTTGCCATCTGTCAGTTGTCCGTAGAAAATATTTTTGGTGATGCGGCCATCTTCCATGCGGCGGATTGTGCCAAGCCAGCGTAGTCTGCGTTGTCCAAGCAGTGTATACATGCTTTGAAGGCTAGCAAGTGACAACACCTAAAGATTTGTCACTTTGTCCTTCCACGAAATCCCAACGATGTGGCATAGACACCGTAAATGTAAAGTATTGAGCTATCTTTCTTACTTATGATAGGTTGTCCATATCTTGCTGCCATATAGAAGCGTGATGGTGACGCAGGAATTATACAGCAAAGCTTTGGTCTTCATTGTGAGTTTGGAGTTTCCCCAAATACGCGTTGATAGTCGGGCAAAAATGACATAACATAGTTATTTACCAAATGATGTCTGTACCCTCTTGACAAACATCTCGTACCCCGTGGGTAAAATAACCAGGAGTAGACAACAACAACAAATTATTAATAGAAGAGAGCTGGACACAAAGACGAAAATGATAACGAAGATATGGACAGACCTGGAGCTGATGGCACGTGACAGGAAGACTTGACATAGGTTTGTTGAAGGCCTATGCTCCTTCGGGGGGGAGGGGGGGGGGGCTGAATGGTGATGATGATAATGATGATGATGATGATGCAATTTGAGAGTCCAAGCTGTTGAGCTATTAGAGCGTTTGATTTTTGAGTCAAAGGAGACGAGGTTCGAAATCAAGCAGTGTCATTCTTCAGTCTACCCAGCTGTAGAAATGGGTACTTGACTTTGCTTTTCAGTTAAGGAAGGCAAAAGCAGCGAGATAGGGACCTGCTCTTTCTACTTTATAAAACTGAGATCAAGGCAGGAGTAGTCTATAAGAATCCAGTTCATTGCGGCAGCATCCACTCTGCGAAATTTGTGAATGATTGTCCGCCACATGGAGATTATATATTTAATGAATGTATATATAATTGTTGGTGACCACATGAGTGAGTGTCGGGATACAGAATGAAAGATAAAGGGTTGGATGGTCGGACAGACCTGGGTCCCCAATTCTTTACCCTTTTAAATAAAGTTATGTCCATCTGAACAAGATGATCCTAACATGAACAGAAGCTTTATGGGCTGGAGGAAAATGATGGATGTGCTGATCCCGATCAAGAAATCCTTCGTGAGTAGAGAAAGTCACAAACGCATATAATTCTGGACAAATTCTTTAGTAAACCATTAATTGCTGCATCGTCTGCTTCTCATTCAGATGATTCTCCACCCCACCCTTCGTTGAATTAGAAGTTGACGTAGATGAAGACGGTAATTGTTCTGTCGCTGTCAATGTGAAATAACTTGTCAATGTTGGTTTATGAAAATGTACTTAGATCGCAGGACTCTAGCGGCAAAGGTACCGAGTTCAATTCACGGTATCGACACGCTCCAGTCTACCCAGCTGTAAATGGGTACCTGACTTTGAGTTAGGAAAAGAAAAGGCAGCGAGGAAGGGCACTAGTCATCCCACCTCTCGATGCTGGACCTGGTACAGTAAACTCTCTAACACGTCACTCTCCTACGGCAGTATATGCTGTGGCATTACCTTTACCTTTTTTTTTTACTTAATATGTGTGCTATAATTATGTTAGTTTAAAATTTAAATGCGTTTATTAATACATGTATTTATTTTAATTATTATGAACAGCGTTGGTGGAACCCATCCTCCTGACTTTACATGTATTAGAATGACAAAATCATGTTCTATTTACACGATTTCCGTTTACGCGAGGGTCTCTGTGGTGAAAAATACAGTGATACAACGTTAAAATATCTCCAATTATAAAGATAACGAGTAAGATAACATGTAGGGATAAAATTATACGTAAGATACGAGGATACATTCTCGCCTACGCCAGCGTTTTCTACCACCATTGAAACTAACTAGTTGGAACGTGCAGACTAAACGGTTTACCCTTTTAGACGGGAGGGAAACGTAGATAAAAGAAAAAAATTAATATGACGTTCGGAACACGTGTTTGAATCTAAAAGGCAAAAAGACGCAATTTGTAGTTTAAAGGAAAAAATCACGCCACTAGTTAACACAATGTAAGGAATTGGTAGAAAAACGACCTTAGCTCTTATTAGAAACAGTCGTATCTTAGACGTTTTACCGTAATTAGTTGTTTTGTTTGAATACAGCGGCAAACGCCGTGGACGAAGGTTCAAAAACAAAAATTTCAAAAACTAACCTTGAGAAAAGTAGGGTTTTCTTTAATAATACAGTTATGAAAATAAAACCTAGCTAGTTTGATAGCCCATCTTGAGCAGAGAAATAATATACTTTTAATTACACAGACGGACAGATAACACGGAAGATATTGACGAAAGACCGTATTGTTCCAATCAGACTAGCGAACAGTTTGTTGTGCATACTTTCACTAAAGTTACATTTTGGCGTCCTTGAGACTAAAAATCAAACTGCAATGAACTAGGGGGCAAAGTCGGAGTATAGTAGCTAAAAATAACTTAGTGGGGCAGGTTTGTGTAGTTTTTTCATGTAGTTAGTCCAAAAAAACAAGTGTAATTTTATGAAAAATACTACATACTAGACTGAGACGGGACTGAAATTTGACTTTTAGTTTGAATATTTGAAAAAGTTAGAGGGGAAGTCCGCTGATTGGACAAAAGCATTCATATTATTGAAAAAGAGACGCACACTTGTGCCATTTGATAGAAGACTGTCCATTAACACAGTTCTTGACTGCTAGGGGTGGTTTCCAGGAAATATTAAATAAAAATCAGTGGGACGCCCTAATCTAGCCAGCAGCTCAGCTGAGTTTTGCTAGTACTAAGTAACTGTGTTCTCAATTCTGAATTGTGGTAAGGGAAAAAGCATTTATCTTGTTTATTTTAATATTTTGAGTGACTGATACTGCCATATCATGAAAAATGATTACGACAAGTAAGTGCTTGCTTTAGGTCCCCAGCAGCAGTCCAGGGCCTAGAGACAAAACAAATAATATATGAAAACCTATCTAAGACTATTGTGGTGAAGTGGGATGTTATAAATATTTATAGGGGACTTAGTGTACTGACTGAGATCAGCTGTGAAGGTATCTATATCTATTAAGAGTAGTGTATTATAGATAACCTTACTTGCTACCACATATCTATATATCTCAGTCAGAATTATTCTGCAATAGTGTGATGACTACGTTATGTGTCTAGGGTATGTGTAGGATGAAGTGTAAGTCAAAACAACAACAGACAGATAAACAATTTAATTTATTCCACTATACTTGACAACACTGGGACACTCACATACATATAACACTCTAAAGGATATCTTAAGGAGTCACTGATAACTTTTCAAATAACAATATGTATTCATTGCTGATATGAATGAATATGTGTGCTGATTCAATTACAAAGGAACCAGGAATCACAATCAATTTTCATTACAAGTTATGTACAGAATGGATTAATATGAATATTGTAGTGACATATATTATTAAAAATATCCTATGTGTGTCAGTTGTGTAGTAGTAAAATGAGGTAATACTGGTTTTGTTTTGTTCAAGCTCTGTTGGTATTTGTCATCATGACTTCAATAGTTTGTCTTTAGGGACTAGTATTGGAGATGTTCTCAGTTCCTGATATTAAGACAATTAAATCCCCCTCTGAATGTTATTTTTATAAAGTCATTTCAAGATGAGGGGACATAATGTTGAGCTCAGCTGGCCAAATCAGCTTATCTTGAGTGATGGCGGCAGGAAAGGACTCCTCTGCTCGAATTCTCCTCTGGGCTCTGGAGACACCTCACTGATAGCTAAATGGACCAAGGAGTATGCTGTCCGACTCTGGATTCAGCAAAGCTCTGACCAGGTGCAGCTCAATACCATCAAGACCACGGTCCCTGAAAACAAGAAGGATATACCTTCTACTTCATAACTAATTGATACTCTAGTTCTACACTGAACACAATACAACACAAACATTGAGTTCAGAGCGTTAGGCCAACTGTCAGCTTCATCTGAAATACTTTATACCAGTATTTACCTCCTTAATGGTTACCACGCCTCTGCACTTCCAGCATTATTTCTGTCTAATCAATCATCCAGGTGTCAGTGTACTATTTGGCCATTCCATGCCGTTTTACTTCCCTCCGACACCCTCTGTTCAGGCTGGAGCATTATAGGCTTTATCTCCTGTTTGCCACTGAACTACACATATATATACAGGCATAAATTAACAATTTACATTCAATTTTCATTAAAAGATACTGAATGGTTCAAGCTTACCACAATTTCATGGAAATAAACACAGATACGTTGATTAGCAATGAATTCTGGCACAATTACTGGCACAAATTCCCATCTGCTTATGTTCCAGGCTTTTATTTTAGCAAAAATGTGAGCTGGCTTCAACGCACTGTCGCTTTATCAAGATTATTTGCACTAGTGGTCTCGAACTAACGCTCCTAAGTGAGTATATCAGCAAGTCTAGCCAATGAGGCCACGTTTCGACAAGTGTTTGAAAAAATGTTACCTTTCTACGTCTCCCTAACAACCAAGATAGTATTTATAGTCCGACCAATCGTGGTTCGTCTTTCATTTGTTGCGCTCCAATCAATTTGGAGTTTACATGGTAGGCTATTTCTGTAACGCAAGGTTTTTTCAAACATGTTATAAAAAAATTTTATGAGCAGAAATGATTTCATGCTGTCAGGCATCCCCAATATTTTATTTTGGTTATAACTTGTTAATTCCTAGACTATTTGCGTAACGTTTTACATATTCTTTGTCAGCAAACCCTAAGGAACCCAAATATCCAAATTTAAAAGAGCTACGTGGCTGCGTTCAAAATATGCAATTTCTACCTCCTGTTTCGAAGATGTGCTGTCTGGGAAGGGTAGTGTATTTTATCACTGTCCGTCTGAAAAAAAATTTAGTGCATGTAGTCTTACACGCGTGATGGTAGCATTTGTGTATCGCGCGACGCGTGTTGCATGCGTTCCTGATTTTCAGCCCTCCCTCTCTCTTTATCCTTTTGTCCATCTGTTCGTTCGTTTTGGTAACGCAGTGTAGAAAAAGACATGAATGGAATTTAAAATTTAGGTCAACTTGCATATTTCAAGGTTTTTCTTAGAAAGGCAGCACATTTTATTGTGTGTTTGGGAAACGCGTGTATGTTGCAGAAGGGCTATATTTAACGTGGAAACGTTACAATTTGCAGACGAAGCATAAAACAAAGGGGATTTCGAGTACTGTCATTGTGACAGCACTGTTCTTTACCATTCTTCTTCCTTTATTTATTATATGGATTTATTAGGCTTTATATTTACTAGATAATTTATATATGTGGATTAGAATATTCCACGACACCTCCCCTCTTAAAACAGACATTATATGTCAGTCCTTTATTCTATATACACATAGAGAAATTTATTATTATTTCTGGGGTTTACGGTGATTCTCATCACACGGATGGCGGCTTAAAAAATCCGCTCCCAAATTGGTTTTTCCAGATATATACTCAATGCTAAAATTATATGGAGCCAAAAGTAAAGACCATCGGAGTAACCTGGAGTTCTCATGCTTAGCCTGTGCTAGAAACGATAAAGGTTTGTGGTCTGTTTGCAACTTAAATGCCTTCCCATATAGATAAATATTGAATTTCTTTATCGCCCATATTACTGCAAGACATTCTTTTTCGCTAGTTGAGTAGTTGATTTCAGCTTTATTCAACTTTCTGCTAGCATATGCCACTGGGCTTAATTCCCCATCCAATGCATCAGATCTCTGTAGTAGAGTTGCACCCAGCCCAATATTACTTGCATCCGTCCTTACTATGAATTCTTGACTTAAGTCAGGTAATTTCAAAATGGGTTTACTTGTGAGCTTTTCCTTCAATTCTTGGTAAGTCATTTCACATTGTGGTGTCCATGTAATGCGATCTGGATGTCCTTTACGTGTCAATTCAGTTAACGGTGCACATATGGAATTAAAGTTTTTGATATACTTCTGGTAGAAACCACATAATGAGACAAAGGATCTCACGTCCTTCTTGGTTTGTGGTCTCGGGGCTTTCTGTAGTTTCTCTAAATTCTTTGGGTCAGGGGTCATGTTTCCCTGATAAACTGTGTGTCCCAAAAATTCCAATTCTTTACATCCAACGCAACATTTGGTTGGTCGGGCTGTTAAATTTGCCTCCCTAAGTCGATCAAACAGCATGTTCAGAGAGTCAATGTGTTCCTCAAAGGTTTCTGTTGCTATAAGGATATCATCCATAAAATTGGTTATACAGGGATTATTCAGAGGATCCAATAATTTTCTCATCATTCTAGAGAAGACACTAGGCGCATTCTTCAATCCAAATGGCAATCTATTAAACTCATAGTGTCCTTCTGAGGTACTAAAAGCTAGGTATGGTCTAACCTCAGGCTTTACTGGGATCTGATAGTATCCTTTACTCAAATCCACTTTTGAGAAATATTTAGCTTTATTTAGTCTGGCAAACAGCTGATTTGTATCCGGCAATGGATCCACCTGTCCTTCTGTAATAGCATTCAGTCTCCTGTAATCTATACAGAGTCTATGTTCTCCAGAGGGCTTCCTTAAGAGTACAACACCGGAACTATACGAAGACTCACTGTGCGAAATAATTCCTTCCTTCAACAGATAGTCTATCTCTTCCTTCAAAGCTTTCTCCTTAGCAAACGGAATCGAATATGGTTTCATACAGACAGGTGTGGAGTCTATTAGTTTCATATCATATTCCAATAGGTTTGTATGCCCTGGTCGGTCTGTTAACACCTCTGCATGATTATTTAGAACCTGTTGCACTCTCTCTTTCTGAGTTTTCGTTAAATGTGTACTGATTTTCACCTGTGCTGCTGTCTCACAGGGGTGTAATGGATATTCAAATGAGGAAAGTGGTTCCTTTTTCATCTCCATGGCGATGGACAAGGTCAACAAGTGTGTCTCTTCCTGATGTTCTCTTTCCAAATATTTCTTCAGGAGATTCACATGATAGATTTTTTCTTTCCCCTTCTTATCTATCTTATAATTTGTTCTAGATACCTTCTCTAAAACTGTATATGGACCCTGCCATCCAATTTGTAACTTATTCTGACTCCCGGGCAAAAGAAGCAGTACCTTCTCTCCCACAGCCAAATCTCTGTCCTTCGCCTTCCTGTTATAATAGGCAGCATGTTTCTTCCTGGCTTGTTTCAAATTTTCATTGGCAAGTTTCCAGCCAGTTTTCAAACGAGTAGTCAGCTCATTCACATATTGGTATGAAGATGTAATGTTTTCCTCTGCCTTTTCATCAGTCCACGTTCTTAACATAGCTACATATGGACCTTTAATTGTGTGGACCTATTTGTCCATGCACCGGTATGGTCTCTTCCACTCGAAGCTTTATAGTGATGATTTTTCTTCCCAGAATTTTCATGCACAAAACGACCGCTACCAATTTTTCTTTTGGGGCTGTCTCCCCACTTAAAATTCTTGATGAGAGATTTCCTCTCTACATCCTCTTCCTCCAGTTTGTTTAAGTCCGATTGAGGGATTTTCGGCTTATCCTGGGGTAAGACATCTTTTTGCACTCTCCGCATAGTGGCCATTGTAAAACAGTTAAGTGAAGCTTGTCCGTGAAAAGGGGCTTCCCATTCCATTTGGTCCACTTTATCAAATCTATTTCTCTTTTTATTATCAGGCCTAATTTTGCCCCGTGGCGTGTCCAGGTCCTGATCCATGTTCCCACTTGTGGGTGTTCCCTCATGTGCTATGCTACACCTTTCTACAAAATTCTCAATGTCCCATCTTGCTTTGGGCCAATAATAATTGTGAGCCACCTTTTGAATGATGGTACCTATCTTCTCATGGTCCCCATCTGGTTTCACATGTAGGCTCCTTATTAAGTCTGTCCTATATCTTTTTGGAAGAACCAGCTGTCCGTGACCATTGGATCTAGCTCCAGTCTTCCTATACATCAACTTGTTTTTCATATAAAAATCTCCCTTGCCTGGAGTTGTATGACAAGTTGACAATTTTCTGAAACAAGGCTTGAGTGTTTTATCCCCAGCCTGTGCCTTCCTCATCTCTTCTGGAGTGGTATCCAACATAATATCCTCCTCCTGTCTTGAGGTCGACCTGACCTGAAGGGTTGCCATATACACAGGTTTCCTTCTGCAACGGTCAGTGTCATGATTGTCCATCTGACAATTTTTACACCACCTTTTTCCTTGGTTGAAAGATTTTCTTTCATCATATTTCCTTTCATCGAATTGTGGGAATTTATTTTTATTGTCATACCGTGGCCTATCAAATTGGTGCTTACCTTTGTTTTGATCCCTAGGATCAAATTTATTAAAGTTCTGTGGTGCCCTAAAGTTGTCCACCTGTTTCTTTTTATTACCTGTTACCTCTGCTTGAGCTGCTTGATACCTTTCAGCAACATTTAGCAACTCACCCAGCCTCTCTGCACCTTGTTCCATGAGAAACTTTCTCAGGTCTGGAGCCATGGACTCTCTTAATTGCTCTATAAGGACCATTTCCTTAAGATCTTGGGTTTTCCCCAGAGAAGTCCATTTCTCCAAGTATGTCTCTATTCGTGCAGAGAACTGGTGATAGGTTTCACCTGACAGTAGTTTAGCATTCCTAAATTTTTTCCTATAAAATTCTGCATTCTTTTCATACCTTAACAAAAGAGCCTGCTTTAGCATGTCATAATTTTCCTGATCACCTCTGCTCATTTTTGCAAAAACTTCATAAGCTGCCCCACGAAGTCCCTGAGATAACTTTAAGCTCCACCTTTCTCTCTCTAACCCATACGTGGTAGCTAATAGTTCGTATCTATTTATATAGCTCTCAATATCATCGTCTTTCTCAACAAAATGATCTAAATGAAAGTTCATAGCTGAGGTTGAGGCTCCCTGAGTAACCGTAGCATCAGAGGCAAAGGGACTGGCACCATTTTCAGGAGCATGGCCTTGAAACTCAAACTCCCTTAGTCGTAACTCATGTTCCCTTTGTAATCTCTTCTCCTCCTTTTCTGCTTCCCTTTCTGCAGCTAATTTCTTCTCTTCCCTTTCTGCAGCTTGTCTTCTTTCTTCTGCAGCCGTCTTCTTTCTTCGGCTTCCAATGCTTTAGCCTCTTTGTCAGCCTCAATCTGCAACCTCTTAGTCTCAGCCTCAGCTTGCAACCTCTTAGTCTCAGCCTCAGCTTGCAACCTCTTAGTCTCAGCCTCAGCTTGCAACCTCTTAGTCTCAGCCTCAGCTTCAACCTCTTAGTCTCAGCCTCAGCTTCAAATTGTAACTTCTTAATTTCCCTGTCAGCCTCTAACTTTCTTTCGGCTTCAAACCTTCTTTCTTCGCGTTCAATAAATTTGTCACATTCCGTAGTAACATAGGCAACCATAACTTGCCCATCTAATCCTAACTCTTTTGCAGTCTGTACAGCAGCAGATCGAAACTTGGCCAGGTCCGCCATTGTCTATCAGGTAAATTTCTACAATGTCTAACCAACAATTTAATCTCTAAGTATATCTAATGGACAACACAGGCACCGTGAGCTCAACCTTATTTAATTCCACCCAAGGATACCTTTTAATTCTTATATTCCCTGAAGTGAATTACCCCCAATATTTTTAATAGGGAAAGATTCAAAATCCCAAGAGCGAGACCCCAATATATGTGGTGAAGTGGGATGTTATAAATATTTATAGGGGACTTAGTGTACTGACTGAGATCAGCTGTGAAGGTATCTATATCTATTAAGAGTAGTGTATTATAGATAACCTTACTTGCTACCACATATCTATATATCTCAGTCAGAATTATTCTGCAATAGTGTGATGACTACGTTATGTGTCTAGGGTATGTGTAGGATGAAGTGTAAGTCAAAACAACAACAGACAGATAAACAATTTAATTTATTCCACTATACTTGACAACACTGGGACACTCACATACATATAACACTCTAAAGGATATCTTAAGGAGTCACTGATAACTTTTCAAATAACAATATGTATTCATTGCTGATATGAATGAATATGTGTCCTGATTCAATTACAAAGGAACCAGGAATCACAATCAATTTTCATTACAAGTTATGTACAGAATGGATTAATATGAATATTGTAGTGACATATATTATTAAAAATATCCTATGTGTGTCAGTTGTGTAGTAGTAAAATGAGGTAATACTGGTTTTGTTTTGTTCAAGCTCTGTTGGTATTTGTCATCATGACTTCAATAGTTTGTCTTTAGGGACTAGTATTGGAGATGTTCTCAGTTCCTGATATTAAGACAATTAAATCCCCCTCTGAATGTTATTTTTATAAAGTCATTTCAAGATGAGGGGACATAATGTTGAGCTCAGCTGGCCAAATCAGCTTATCTTGAGTGATGGCGGCAGGAAAGGACTCCTCTGCTCGAATTCTCCTCTGGGCTCTGGAGACACCTCACTGATAGCTAAATGGACCAAGGAGTATGCTGTCCGACTCTGGATTCAGCAAAGCTCTGACCAGGTGCAGCTCAATACCATCAAGACCACGGTCCCTGAAAACAAGAAGGATATACCTTCTACTTCATAACTAATTGATACTCTAGTTCTACACTGAACACAATACAACACAAACATTGAGTTCAGAGCGTTAGGCCAACTGTCAGCTTCATCTGAAATACTTTATACCAGTATTTACCTCCTTAATGGTTACCACGCCTCTGCACTTCCAGCATTATTTCTGTCTAATCAATCATCCAGGTGTCAGTGTACTATTTGGCCATTCCATGCCGTTTTACTTCCCTCCGACACCCTCTGTTCAGGCTGGAGCATTATAGGCTTTATCTCCTGTTTGCCACTGAACTACACATATATATATACAGGCATAAATTAACAATTTACATTCAATTTTCATTAAAAGATACTGAATGGTTCAAGCTTACCACAATTTCATGGAAATAAACACAGATACGTTGATTAGCAATGAATTCTGGCACAATTACTGGCACAAATTCCCATCTGCTTATGTTCCAGGCTTTTATTTTAGCAAAAATGTGAGCTGGCTTCAACGCACTGTCGCTTTATCAAGATTATTTGCACTAGTGGTCTCGAACTAACGCTCCTAAGTGAGTATATCAGCAAGTCTAGCCAATGAGGCCACGTTTCGACAAGTGTTTGAAAAAATGTTACCTTTCTACGTCTCCCTAACAACCAAGATAGTATTTATAGTCCGACCAATCGTGGTTCGTCTTTCATTTGTTGCGCTCCAATCAATTTGGAGTTTACATGGTAGGCTATTTCTGTAACGCAAGGTTTTTTCAAACATGTTATAAAAAAATTTTATGAGCAGAAATGATTTCATGCTGTCAGGCATCCCCAATATTTTATTTTGGTTATAACTTGTTAATTCCTAGACTATTTGCGTAACGTTTTACATATTCTTTGTCAGCAAACCCTAAGGAACCCAAATATCCAAATTTAAAAGAGCTACGTGGCTGCGTTCAAAATATGCAATTTCTACCTCCTGTTTCGAAGATGTGCTGTCTGGGAAGGGTAGTGTATTTTATCACTGTCCGTCTGAAAAAAAATTTAGTGCATGTAGTCTTACACGCGTGATGGTAGCATTTGTGTATCGCGCGACGCGTGTTGCATGCGTTCCTGATTTTCAGCCCTCCCTCTCTCTTTATCCTTTTGTCCATCTGTTCGTTCGTTTTGGTAACGCAGTGTAGAAAAAGACATGAATGGAATTTAAAATTTAGGTCAACTTGCATATTTCAAGGTTTTTCTTAGAAAGGCAGCACATTTTATTGTGTGTTTGGGAAACGCGTGTATGTTGCAGAAGGCCTATATTTAACGTGGAAACGTTACAATTTGCAGACGAAGCATAAAACAAAGGGGATTTCGAGTACTGTCATTGTGACAGCACTGTTCTTTACCATTCTTCTTCCTTTATTTATTATATGGATTTATTAGGCTTTATATTTACTAGATAATTTATATATGTGGATTAGAATATTCCACGACATCTATGGAAGGCGGATCTATTATTGACATCAATGGGAACATATCACCCACCTTATTGAATGGAAGAGGAAACTATTGAACATATTTCGGATGCAATGCAGTCTTGGGAAACTGGTACTAATTGATAACAACTGGGTGAGATGTGCTAGTTGGGCAGAGAGATCTGACCCAATCTGTGTAGTGTTGTTTTGTGGTGTTGTGTGTAAGAGTGGCGCAGTAAATAGAGTGTTGACACATGACACAAATTTTGTTTCAAAGTTTCTGATCTGGCACTACGATTGTGCCAGATGCTTTTGTAGAAGTACAAAAGCGGGTGTCTGTGCGGCCTAACATTTTACTCCAGCTACTGAGAAGAGTGGGCCACAAGAATTCTGTACTACATCGTCACAGGCCAGATAAGTGCAAACCTGGCCTGCTGGAGATTCATAACCTATTTTCACCATAAATAAAGATATAAATCTTGTTATAGAAACATTAACATCAGTCCATATGTCAAGGACACTGAACTTTGTAGCCATAGATTGGGCATGATGACGCCACCCCAACTAAACATCCAGTGCTAGTTTTCCCAAGACATTGTAGATATTATTAATATTAACTATTGTAATAATATACCTATGTACAAAAATTACATTTGATTATGCAATATATATATGCATTTCATTGATAAATACATATTATTTCATATGTTCTGACCAAAAGAAACAATTGGTTCAGGACTAATAAATTTAAAAGATTTTCAAACTTAAACTTTAACAGCCAGAGTTAGTTCAGTGTATTATAGAGTTTATTATTATTATTAGACCTACACATACCATTACCCTAGACTTCCCCCCACACACACACACACACACTTCTCATCCAAAAAAGGTAGCTTGCGAAATCAAACACGCGGCCAATTTAAACTACAGGCGCGCTGAAGACCAGCCAATCAGCTGCTTTCAGATTCACAGACGTAATACTTGAGTCTGCACGCGGCTATCGTCTGCATAGCTACTCTGTAATCCGTTGCCCTAAATTTCGTGCAATCTCAGACAGTAGACCCTAAGTTTTTAATGTGGCGTGGCTTTAACAAATAGCAAATTTGCAGTTCCTGAATATTTTCAGATCTAACAGTCAGTAAAATTTCAGAAAGTAATATGGAAAACACAGTACGTAAGCAAATATTTAATTCATTACTTCACTCCTGGCACGTTATTAATGTATTGCTTAACTGTTTTAGATTGACAGGTTTTTTTCTTTCTTCTTCTTCTTCTTCTTCTACTTCTTCGTCGTCGTCTTCTCCTTCTATTTCTTCTTCTTCTTCTTCTTCATTGTCATCTCCTTCTACTTCTTCTTCGTCGTCTTCTTCTTTTTCTTCAGCGTCACCATCTATTTCTTCGTCTACTTCTTCTTTGTTTCATTCATGTATAGACACATCCGTCAGTGCCATGAAAGACGCCGTTTGTATCTTAAAACCACATTTTTTATATCCAGTTGGTCATTTTTATTTTTCATCCCGTTCGTCTTCATTTTCTTCATTTCATTATGATTGGATATTATAAATGTATGCTATTATTTTGCCTTTATGATGATACATGCCCAAATAATACTTAAAGTACAAGTGCGAATGAAACGATACAGTTTGTAAGATTAGATAGAGAGAGAGAGAGAGAGACAGGAAGGGCAGAATGTTAGACGGGCCAGCGTGCCCAATTCTTAACCCTTTGACAATAAAGTTCGTTCGTTTGTTCTTCTTCTTCTTCTTCTTGCTGTTCTTGGCCACAATCATTATCTTCTTTCCTTTCTTCGTTTCATCATCCTATATATAAAATCCCAGCTTTTTCTGTCAGTGCGTAACACTTAGGGATGCAACTTTGGTTGAAAGTTAGACATTAATTGTATTGTTTCCCTTATATGTACTCTCCCGAAAATAGTAACACTTCCCAAAGAAGAATGCGCAAATGACGGTGTGCACACAAATATTTATAGACTGTGTGATCCCGTATACACACATTGGGATCCTCGCTGCTGCTACGTAGTTCGTGTACTGTGGTAATGTACAGTGGTTTTTTAAAAATACTTTTGAATAAGTAAAATTACCGTTAGGTATTGGTGCTTTTGAATTTAATTCCCATCTTATGACGGGCTTTTACACTAGTCCCAACTAACATAATTACCGATGTATGTTACGTCGGTCGGTCTCACTCAAAATAGTAACTCGCGCCAGAAAAAAAAGTGCGCAACGCACGGTGTGCAACTTGCGCGGCGTGGGTGTTATATAAAACAAATACTTTGGTTTTAATTTTGTTTTGTTTTTGTATTCTTTCACGAAATTAGTAGCGCTCGACAAAGAAAACCACATATTATCAGGGAACACTCTTTGAAAACAATCCACGTACTGTCACACGAAATGTTGCCATCAAAGAACTTTTAAATTAAATCTAAAATAACATAATTCTCGCCGTGTGTACGCTGGTCACAGCTGAGAAATGCAACCGTGTTGAAAAATTGTATTGTTTCCATTATATATACTCTCTCGAAAATAGTTACAATCAACAAAGAAAAGCGTTCAAATGACGGTGTTCTTGAACAGTTTGATTACACTGTTATAACACATAAGGAAGGGACACCCGAGACCTGTAAGCAGTAAATAAATATTAGACAAACATAAAGGTATGTTTTCAGGCACTTGTAAGAAATAAAGAAGTAGAAAACTAGACAACAGAAAAACAACAGACGTGAGTGGCTTACCCAGGATTCGAACCCAGGACCTTCCGTGCGACAACCCCGCCTAGCTATGCAAGCGAATCACACTATCCTCCCTGCCATTTAGGCATCGCCAAAAAATAATGCTTCGATGACAGGTCATTAGTGCGACCCGCAACACATAACACCGGAAGTTTACCATGGGCAGTCCAGACTATTAATGACGCAATCACTTCTGTTGTTCCCCTATCATACGGTATAGGTCAGACTACACAAGACAAAGACTTAATACTGTGTCTAGTAAATGATAGAAGACTAAGAACAGTAAGTACAGGACACAGGGTAGGTTTTGGTATTGTATAAACAGTTATAACACATAAGGAAGGGACACCCGAGGCTTGTAAACAGTAAATAAATATTAGACAAACATAAAGGTATGTTTTCAGGCACTCGTAAGAAATAAAGAAGTAGAACACTAGACAACAGAAAAACAACAGACGTAAGTGCCGTCTGTTGTTTTTCTGTACCTATATGTACATTACAAACCTAACTTATCAACTTAGAATTAAAACAAGCAATGTAAAACAGCATTATATTTATCTTTTATAACCGTCGTTTTCTTCTGTTGGTAGCTACGACTGCCGAATTATTGAAGGAAGTCTGAAGGAGAGGTCACATCTTCTAGATCGGTAGTCCATTCTTCATAGCGGTTCCTTGCGAGAGATTCTGATGTACTTCTTGTAGAAGCAAGTCTTTTTGCTGCTGGTGTAGAGCTTTCGATGGACAATGCAGTAGGACTTTGGGACGATGTAGTTGCAACAGGGCTTTCTGCTTATGTACTTGCACGTGAAATGCGACAAAAACACACTTGAAGTATAAAGTACTCGAAGTATAAAGCGTAGTAGAGAAAGAGAAAGAGCAAAGGGAAGCGACTCTGCGCCCACAGGGTTTCGAAAAAGTGTCATGTCTAAAAATCATCGTATGAGCTAGTCAAGCCGTCGTTTAATGGAAATCGTTGTTAACTGAAAACCGTCGTAGGAGCGATGCGTCGGAAAGCGAATCGCCGTCAAGCGGGGTGTAACTGTACATAAATCCCTGTAATTAATTCTTCTTGCTCTCATTTTTCTTCGCTTTATCTTTTTATAGACGCATCCATCCGTGCCATGCGAGTGGCCGTTTGTATTTTTTTAACCACATTTTCAAATACAGTTGGTGATTTTCGTTCTTCTTTTTTATCTTCTTAATCTTACTGTTGTTTTTCTTCTTATTATTCTTCGTTTCATTCATTTATTGTATGTACATTCCTGCAATAAATGTGGCCGTTTGTATTTTAACACGTTATACCCAACGATTTGTATGTCGCGCCACGATATGGTACCTAAAGCGTTGCTCCCTGTACAGTGTTCCAAACATTTTTTTAAGAAAGTAGCAAGAAAAAAAATATAAAAGTAGCAAAATGGAATTCAAAGTAGACCAATTTATGTGTGTGTGTGTGTGAATTATTATCTAGTATATATATATATATATATATATATATATATATATATATATATATATATATATATATATATATATATATATATATATATATATATATATATATATATATATATATATATATATATATATATACACTAGATAAACAGATATAAACATTAATATAATATGCGATATTTAAAGTAATTTATATTATTACCTTAGCGTTCGTTATATGAACGAAAGCTGACGGCGAAATAGATTGTAATAAGTCTTCTTTAAGTTCTTCATCTTCTTCGACTTCAAGTTTGGTGTTCCATTCCTTGTATGTAACGGAATTACATTTTAACATCAATGCAGAAGGCTCAGAATTAAAACAGCAAATGTTTTTGTTTCTTCCAGCATAATTATGATGCAAAGTAATGAGTCTAAGACAGAGGTGGCCAAACTACGGCCCGCGGGCCAGATCCGGCCCGCCAACTAGTTTTGACCGGCCCGCCAACCTGTTTTGGCCAGCCTGTTATTGTTGATTGAAAATTACTGTATACTCCGACCACTGTGCTAAAAAAAATATTACAAAATAGCACGCACAGGCACCAGAAACAAAACCAAAAAGACCCAAAATGTACGATTAACATCTCCCCACCTCCCACAACACCACCAACTCTCTCTCTCTCTCTCTCTCTCTCTCTCTCTCTCTCTCTCTCTCTCTCTCTCTCTGTGTCTCTCTATCATACCAATTGAGCTCTACTAGTTAGTGTCGACAAAACGGAAATGATAACGTCAAATCTCTGATCGTGCACGTGGACAGGCGAAATAGTGTCGGTACCTACTTTGATAATAAGCAACTGAAAGCAATGACAGATCTTTTCTGCGGTCGGAAGTCTCTGAGATCCAATGATGTTGCTTTGTCTTTAGCATCGGTATGGGAAGGTGATTGTGGGAGTTGGGGTTGATGGTAGGTACATTTCTATAGGAAAGAGTTGAGGTGCACAGTTGGTCTTGTGAAGTGTGTTAAGTATAAATCAGCCAATGACACTTCTGGGCTTGTAGCTGTTGTGCACGTTTTCATGTATAAGAGTTTGCATTTGTAAAAATGTTTTCTAAGTATAGAAAAGTGGACAGTAAAAATCGCGCATTTAAACCAGAATGGGAGTTCGATTATTTGTTCATTCTCAATAAGGATAATAAACCTCAGTGCTTAGTTTGCGCCCAAGTGTTAGCCGTAGTGAAGGAATATAACTTGAAACGTCACTACATCACAAATCATCAGAAAAACAACGACGAGCATAGCAGCGAGTCGAGAAAGCTTGTGATTGAACAACTGAAGAAAAAACTGAATCAGCAAAAGAGTATATTTAGTCATGTAAATAAGATTCAGGAATCATTACTCATGGCGTCCTATGTGATTAGTTATGAGCTTGCAAAAGCAAAAAAAGCCGTTTACTGATGGAGAGTTTGTGAAAAAGTGTGCAGTTCAAATGGCAGAAGCGTTCAATGAAGAAAAAGTAGTAAAAGAATTTCAAAATGTACCTCTTTCAAAACAAACCGTAGCTAGGAGAACAGAAGATATTAGTTTGCATTTGTCCTAGAACTTGAAATCTTTAATTGAAAATTGTCCATACTTTTCACTGGCGATTGATGAAAGTACAGACATCACAGACACTAGCCAGCTTCTTATTTTTGTTAAAGTGATCCAGGAAGACTTTACTGTTTCTGAAGAATTACTTAAAGTTTACTCTTTACATGGTACAAGTAAAGGGGATGAACCAAGAGGCCCTTTGTGCAAAATCCATAAACCTAAATGACACTATGGCTACTGTAGTGAAAATAACGAATTTGATCAGAGGAGGACACAGCTCTCTAACTCACAGGAAGTTCCTTGCATTTTTAGAAGAAGTGGATTCTGTTTACGGTGATCTCCTGCTTCATGCTGAGGTGAGATGGCTTAGTCGAGGAAAATGTTTAATAAGATTTTGTGAACTGAAAGTTGAAATATTTGACTTCCTGCGAGACAGCTTACCATGTTCAACAGATCTTCAAAATAAACTCAAAGATATTCATTTCATTCAGCACTTGGTATTTCTCACAGACATAACACAACATTTGAATGTACTGAATTTGCAGTTACAAGGAAAAAGGCAAACAGTTTTTCAAATGATGGGCTATGTTGATGGCTTCAAAAAGAAACTGAGCCTATTTAGTCTGTCTTTGCAAAAGAATGACCTGTTTCATTTTCCTTGTTGCAAACAGCTGTATGAGAACGAGAGTGTTAACTTCATGAGGTACACAGATGACATTGAACAGCTGATTTCTGAGTTTGATCGTCGATTTCAAGATTTTGAGAGGTTTCGTCCACAAATGGAACTTTTTAACAACCCATTCAAGTGCACAGTGGAATCTCAGCCAGCAGAACTACAATTACAGTTATGTGAACTCCAATGTGACCCATTCATCGACACAACAGAAGCAACTGGAGCTGATCTGTGGAAATTACTACAAAAGGAACGCGTTTCCCACTTCTGAGAAAATTGGCCCTAAAAGTGTGCTCTATATTTAGTAGCACATATCTTTGTGAGACAACATTTTCTGCCACGAAGCTTATCAAATCCAAGACCAGAAACAGATTAACTAACTCTGTATTATCCCATGTTCTCAGAACTGCTACGTCACAAATGGAAGTAGACTTCAAATCACTGGCGAAAAGTTTTGATAAGCCACACTCTTCACAATGAAATAACACACAAATGTATGTTTGAAATAAATAATTACATTTCATATTACAAATTACAAAACAAATTAAAACAACAGATTCATTATATTTTTTTTTTACAGTAATTTCAGTCCGAAGACTGGTATACGTGTCTTGGCAGATGTGCAGTACAGTAGTTTGCCGTTGATTTCTGTACGTGGTTCATTATATATGTAAAACTAAATCTCAGAACGTTATTTTTTAAGGATTTTATAGGTCTGGCCCTCTGGTGTTACCCTTTACCATAATCTGGCCCTCGGCCAACCTTAGGTTGGCCACCACTGGTCTAAGAGATCTAAGCCCACCAGATTTATGAGCTTGGTTTTCGTTGAAGTCACTCGTGAAAAAGATTCGCTCTATAATGTTATTGCCACTAGGCAGGCGGTATACGTTCCATTCTAAAGTGGCATTTCTACTAAGCAGGCTGTATAGTTTTAATGCAAATAATGAAATGTCCTGCAACAACAACAAAATCATCCTTATATGACCAGCTATGCACAATGCTACAATATACTTACGTGCAAGTGAATCTATGTCTGTGAGGCTAATTACATCCTCATTGACTCTTGAAATCATCCACACACTCAAAGGGATTCCACCTGTGGTGAAACTTGTTGAGAACCCAGCATTGCACACTAAGCTTGGAAAAGTCACTTGAGCCCCAGTCGTAATTCGTAAAGCTTTGACTTGGTTGACTGCATGCAGAAGGATCTCACTGTGGACCCAGTGATAGGCAGGGGACGCTGAGGAGTGGCTCTGTGCAGGACGTGACAATTCCTTGGGAGAGCCCAGAACCAGAGTACAGTATTTTAACTCTGCATAGTTGGAGAGCTCCCTTGAATGTCCGGGACTGCACAGTATGCCATACACTTCCTACTTCTAGGATGTGACGATCTTTTAAATGCAAGCCAAACTGGAGAAACTGGAGCGCATGACCTCAACTCAACACGTTTGGAATAGCAGAAAAGCTACATAATTGGTTGCTAAAGAGCGAGACGCTCAGGAGTCCTAGTTCAACAACAACAACAACTATTGTTTTAATAATATGAGTTATTTTCGCATGCGCTTTGCGTTTACTGCTCGTTGTAAAACATCTCCAACTGAAACACTGGCAGCCATGTTTATGAATGAGGGATACTTAAAATCCTCCTGGAACAGAAAGAGTTAATATTTTTTTTTCCCTGTGAAATTTGTAATGTGTCTCTTTATCAGGGGCGGCCCTATAGATTTTTCAAGGTGGTCCGAGGGGTCGTTTTGACGCTCCCACCCCACCCCCAAATCGTCACTTAGGGAGTCTAGTGTCACCTCCACCAGTGTTGAGCCCTCTGAACTAAGGAAGACCTCTGGGGTTGCAAGAAAGCCCAAATAATTCATCCCCAAATTCTACCCGGGTAAACAGTGAAAACCCACATCCATGGGGTTCGAACGAACGAACAAACGATACTATTAAGTTGGATCACGCTATAATTTCAACATATATTTTTTTTTACATTTCAACCATGTCTCTCTCTTCTTGTTACTTCAACCACCTTCCTCAGATACCTCATATCTGAGGTTTGGATCTAGCTTTTGTGGATTGTAGTCATTGCCCATGACTCGCATCCATATGTCAAGACTGGAACATAGGTGGAGCGGTATACAGCCATCTTCGTTTTAATACCAACCTCTCTCTTGCTGAGGAATCCTCGATTTATGGCCTGAAAAAGTCTCCCAGCTGCTGCTTTTCGAATGGCCAACTCTTCTTTGATGCCTCCCTTTCGGTCTATAATAGCTCCGAGGTATTTAAAGTGGCCGACCTGCTCAAGGACCTGTTCTTCCAGCTTAATCTGATGTCTTCTTTCTTCTCGTGATATCACCATGGATTTTGTTTTAGAGCTGCTTATGACCATCCCTCTCTTCTCCAGCTCTTCCTTCCAGACTTGCAGGTTGGATTTATCACTGTCATGAAATGTATGATCTGTCTCATATAGCCACGTTTATCACTGTCAATACTTATATAGCAACGCTATCACTTTTATGAAATTGGTGATCTCACTCATTAATCACCCTTCAGCTGCCCAACAAAAATATGCCACGTCTATCTGCCCCGTGCCATCAAGGTCCTTGCATGTTTTCTTCAGTCTGTCTCCAGTTCTCTTCTCTGTGTGCTGCTTGGTCTTCCTCATCCTCTCTTAACCTCGGCATTCCAGAACAAGGACTGCCTGGTAATGATATCAACAGGTTTTCTCAACATGTGTCCTATCTATCTCTAGCGCCTTAATCTCATCTCCTGATCCACTGGCTCTTGTCTAGCTCTTGTCATTAGTTCTACATTAATGATCTTATCATACCCCTTCAATCCTTCTATTCTACACAAACACTCATTTTAGAAACTTGACATTGGTAATGTCTCTTCTATAATCACATTTTTTCTTTCATCAAAATTGGTGACATATCTCCTACTGCCGTACTGATCTCTTGCATGAAATTGGTGACATATCTCCTACTGCCGTACTGATCTCTTGCATGAAATTAATGATGTCTTAGCTATCATCATCGTCGTTATTATCACCATCACCACCACAATCATCATCCCCATCCTCGTCATCATCAACTTCATCATATCACCACCACAATCATTTTCCCCATCGTCGTCATCAACATCATCATATCACCACCACAATCATTACTCTCTCGTCGTCATCATATCACCACTATAATCATCACCTCCACCGTCGTCATCATCATATTACCACTACATATGATCATAGCTAGACTGCTTGCGTCAGGGTCAGCCAACCAGAGCTGACCAAGACCCTACTCCACCTCCAAGTGGTAGTCCTGGAAACAGGATGCATCACTGCAGTCTGGCTGAGTGAGTAGGGATCGAAGAGGGAAGGCTAACCTAGTCCCACAAATGCCGTGCTGAAGTCGGATGTGTCGGCCAAAAGGCGCAAATATAGCAGCTTCGCTGTAAACGGACACAACGCAACCAACGTCCTTTTCAGGATGAACAAAGAAGAAGATATCACCACGACAATCATCACCACCATCGTCGTCATCATCATGTCATGTTAAAGGTGTTTTCAGGACGTTTATATTATTTAGTACTGGCTTTTGCATCAGTGTTTGGACTTGAACATACGAACACTGCAACATGTAACGCGAATGAGTGCCGTTCACTTCGAAGACATTCATATAGATTTATTTTACACTGGACAAACGATGAGCTCCAAATTTGATTTTTTTTAAATGGTGGCATGCATTTTCATATCAGCAAGGAATCAAATACAATGACTGGTAGACAGAATTACCGTCAGTAAAAGTCATAATGTCCACACATTAATACTGCATATCGAACTCGTCGAAAAGTCATTTAATATTGTACTAAATACTTTCCTTTACAATCTATCCATCCCAGGCACACATAGAAATATATTCTCCATATAATCTGTAACTCATGCAGTGGACTTCTAAACACACAATCCGAGCTCTCACACTTGCGTCCGAACACCTTGAAGTACACAGGCCAAAAGAGCGCGTTACAAGTCTACCGCAGACGTGCATACCTAATTTTTTACTGAAAACTGACGTCACTAATACTTACAATGGAGCGGTTTCACTAGTGGTGCGTCTAGGTGTTACCTCATCGGTTCACAGCAATGCCTTCCCTTAGAGAATGCACCGATGTGTACGAACATTAGCGTAACATATCACCACCACAATCATCACCCCCATCGCCGCCATCATCATATCACCACCACTATCATAACCCCCTCGTTCTCATCATCAAATCACGACTACAACCATCATCCTCATCGTCGCCATCATATCACCACTGCAAACATCACCCCCCCATCGTCGTAATCATCATATCAGCACCACAATCATCACCCCATCACGTCATCATCATATCACCACTACAATCATCTCCCCCCCCCCCTCATCGTTCTCATCATTATATCACGACTACAACCACCATTATCATCGTCGCCATCATATCACCACTGCAAACATCACCCCCATCGTCGTTTTCATCTTCAATTTCCATTGCACACCTTACGGAGCATGTAATCACCAATACATCTTGTCTTTCATTTTATAACCCATGTACTAACTTTGTATTTTGTTATGCAAGTTTAAGAATCTCTGAGAACATTACTGGTCACCTTGCCAGGAAGCCTTAACCAAATAGACAACACACTCTTGCAGCCAAAATATTTTAGCTGTCCAACTTTGATCTTCTTAATTATGTCTCTTTTTATTCGTTATTTTTTTCTAGGACGTCTTTGTTTTCTTTTCTTTTACTGCTATGCGACCCATTTTTGATAGTACGCACTTCTTAAAATAAAAACATTAGAAATGCCATAAATCGGTTATGTGACCAAAGAAAGTTAATGAACATGTGTCAGGAGAAATCACGGAATGTTCCGAATAAAACTTGTCACTGACAATATTCCTCTTAGCGCACGATGATAACTCCGAACTAATTGCTGGAAAGAGATAGTTGGCCAGACAAAATAATTAACCTTCTTCTTCTTCTTGCGATCGCATCTTTGATGTTTACACCGTCAGACGAGTTCTCATGATGAATGCGACTGTTGTTTGAAGTTCCTCTTTAGCTCCATATAGCTTTGAGTTTAGTGTTGAGTCATTGGGCCAGTATATCTTTCTTAACTGGTCATACAGAGGACAATCCTGTAGAACATGCTGAGCAGTTTGTTCGTTTAATCCACATGTGCACAGTGGTGAAGCAGACAATCGTAGCTTGTGCATGTGTTTATACAGTTTGTTATGCCCTGTCCTGAGGCGAAAAATGATTATCTGTCCTTGTCGGTCAAGAGTGTGGTAGTCGTCGTTGGGTTGGTTCTGTTCTCTTCTGATAGTTTGGATAGCTCTCTTTTTCTCAAAGTATGTGACTTCATTATCTTCTTGTTCACATTCTCCTCCCTTTTTAGCAAGTTTATCTGCCTTTTCATTTCCGGGTATACCACAATGAGATGGTACCCACTGAAGTATGGTTCTCTTTTTGGCAGCTACCTTGTTTAGTTCATTTCTCAGATGCGGGAGTTTACCACCCTTGAGAGCTTGCAGGACAGACAGTGCATCTGTGAGGATGACTACCTGGTGGCATTCAGAGTTGGTGTTATAAATCATATTTGCAGCTTGCTCTAGAGCTTGAACCTCAGCTGTATAGTTGGAACAGCATTTACCAGTGGGAATGTGCCTAGTCTCATAGTGGTTGTCAGGATATGAGATAAAGATACCGGCACCTCCATTCCTAACAGCATTTGTTGCTGATCCATCTGTATAGGCATGTATCCATGATTGATCGGGATAGCTTTCTTGGATCATACTCAATGTAGCAGTTCGTTTTTGCAGATCATTATACTCACATCCACTTGTGAGACCACTGACTGATGTATTAATTTGGAGGGCACTGCTGGCCTGCTCCCATGGTACAGGGTATAGGGTGGGCTTCAGTGGTGTTGTCTTCATGGATAGGTCTTCTTGATGCTGTCTTTTAAGTCTTTTTCCCCGATGCACAAAGCTGCTACGCTTTAGACGTCCCAATGCCAGATCATCTAGTCTTGCCTTCATTGGGTGCGTTGGCATACTGTTGTACTTTTCCATCTGGATCATGGTTTTTGTGTCTCTTCTATGGGACAATGTCTGTAATCCAGCAGCTTTCTGCATCTCTGATATTGGTGTAGTTTTCATGGCTCCTGTAATGAGCCTGAGAGCTTGATTTTGCACCTTGTCCAAAGACTGCAGATGTGAGTTAGCAGCTGATGACCATGCTGCTGAGCTAAACTCTAAGTGTGGTCTTATTACTCCATTATAAATCTTCTTTAGATTTCGTTCATTTGCTCCCCAGTTGGTACCTGCTAATTTTCTGAGTATGCCTAGTCGTCTTCGGGCCTTTCCTTCTGCATTTTCAATATGCTTATTCCATGTAAGCCTTTGGTCAAATGTCACCCCAAGATAGGTGGGGTAGCTTTCTTCCTTGATCACGGTTGTCCCTAGGTGTATGTTAGCTGATTTGTCCTTGGGGGCGAGGGAGAACAGTGTTGTGGAGGTTTTGTCTGTGTTTTGTTGTGATAAGCCATTTCTCTGCCCATGACACTAGCATGTCTGCTGCCCGCTGCATTCTATAATTTGCTGTGGTGACGTTTTCATCAGCGCACCAGAGTACTAGGTCATCTGCATATAAGGCAGCTTTCACTCCTGCAGGGAGATCTTTCACCAGGTCATTGATGTAAACAAGGAAGAGTGTTGGGGAAATTACTCCTCCTTGAGGTACCCCCTGATGGAGCAACACTTTTCTGCTCTGCAGACCGTCAAGAGTGACTCTAGTTCTCCTGTTATGCAAGTATGACTGGATCCATTTCATCATGTTGCCTTGGATTCCACTTCTCCTAAGTTTTGCAATGAGGCCATCTTTCCACACCTTGTCAAAGGCCTGCTTGAAGTCGACCCAGATCGTTAGGACCTTTTTTTTCTCCTGGAAGGCATCTTCTATTGCTTGAGACAAGTAAGTAACTTGGTCTTCTATACTGTAGCATTCTCTAAATCCAGCTTGTTCCGGCACCAGGATCTGCTCAGACTCTAAATACCATTTCAATCTGTGGTTGACTATTCGCTCCATAGTCTTCCCAACACAGCTTGTGAGACTGATTGGCCGGTAACTTGCAGCCTCGGTCTTACATTTCCCTTTCTTTAGTATGGGTATTGTGATGGCTTCTCTCCATACTTGGGGTACCGTTCCTTTCAACCAGCTGTGGTTGAATATCTCAAGCAGTTTTGTCTTTGCTGCTGAGCTCAGATTTACTAGCATTTCGTTGCTGATTTTGTCTGGGCCGGGTGACTTTTGAAACTTAAGCTTGGAAATAGCGTTCTGTAGTTCTCCTAGTGTGATGGGTTCCCTCATTGGGGCAGGAGTATCTGTCTGTCCCATGGTTGCCAGTATTTCTTTTCTTATCTCTCTCTGATGATCTATGTTAATGGGTAAGTTGCTTTCTGAACTGTATCTTCTAGCAAACAAGTCTGCAGCTTGTTTTCCTCTGAAAAGTTTGCCACCTTCATCCAATGTGATAGTCTGCCTAGGTGAGGAACGCTCTTCATTTAGAGACTTGACTAATCTCCAAAGTTTCCTGCCGTCTTTCTCAAGGTTCAGCGATGCCGTTTTAGTTCTCCAGCTTTTCCGTTTTTCTTCTAGCTTTGTTCTCTGAAACTCTGCTACAGCCTTTTTTCCATTTGTTGTGAGTTTCAAGTGAAGGCTGAGACTCTGCGTCCTTTCTAGCCCTGTCCATAGCTTCCTGACGTTCTTGGAGTGTGCTGGACCAGTATGGTATGTAGTTACGCCGGCATCCTTTGGGAATGGTTTCTTTTGCAGCTTGTAGTATGCATCTGTTGAAGTCTTTTACCACTTCATTAATGTCTCTGTTCTGTACCTTGAGGGTAGACAGCAGCGTGTTCACCCGATGCCTGAATAAACCCCAGTTGGCTTTTTTGTAGTTCCATCTTGTAATGGCTGGGCCTGTACTGAGAGTTGCACTCTGGACAGTAAGAAAGATTGGGCGATGGTCGCTTCCCCCTAGTTGGTCTCCTACTTCTCTACTAATAGATCCAGCTATATCTGGGGTGGCGAAGGCAAGATCTGGTGTTGAAGTTGTGTGCCATCCTCTGGAGTAGAAGGTAGGAGTTTCTGTGGCATTATTGACTAGGATTAGGGAGTGATCATCTTGCCATGTTTCAACCTCTTCACCTCTGTGATCTAGATGGTTATAGCCCCAGCTCTGAGAGTGGCTATTAAAGTCTCCAACTGCTATAAAGTTGGTGGCTGGTACCTGTATAGAGCTGAGACTCAGGGGTTTGTTGTTTGGACAGTAATAGTTCAGGAGTTCTATTTCCATCTTGTCTACCTTTATCTGCAACAGCTGATATTCTGCTCCGTCCATGCAGGTTTTCCTTTCGTGCGCATGAATGTTATTCCTTACAAGAGTAAGTACTCCTCCTTTTCGTCTATCTTGTCTGTCGGATCTGAAGCATTGATATCCCCTTATTTTAAAGGTTTGATCTGCTTTCAAGTGAGTCTCTTGGATACAGCAAACACTGACTTGCTTCTCATACAAGATGTTTTCCAGCTCTGTCTTTTTGCTGTATCCAGCCTGCATGCTGTTCACTCCCTCTGCATTCCAGTGCATCATGACAAGTGGCACTCTGGGTTTCTCTTTTTCTGTTTTGTTTCGGTCAGTAGTTCTCCTCCGCCGTCTGCTGACTCCACAAGACGGTCTAGAGGGTCCTCCAGTAGCTGAGGGTGGGCTCTGTCGAGGCTCAGAGCCCGGCACTGCACCTGCCTGGTGGAGCTCCACAGGGCGAGCACCAGTACGAGATTTATTTGACGGTGTACTCATCCATAGAAAAAAAGCGAGTTGCGTGATACTGTGGTTTCCGGTGCGCCTTCTGGCCCAGTATCTACGACTTTAGCACCTCTTCAACGGGAGAGTGGGCTCATCCCTAATCTGTTTATGTTCCCAGTAGTAGACTATTCGCAAGCAGCCTGGGGGTGTCACTGCTCTGCGCGGACCTTGTTTACCGAGGCGGCGTCCGAGCTCGTATGGTGAAAATATGGTTGCATTATCTTCAAAATAGACCTGTCTTTCCCGTGGCTTTTCTGCCATCCTGCAACTTTGAGTTAGGGAGTTCTGAGCTCCAGTCTCTTTCCCAGGCATTTTATCCTGGCCTGGCACGCTTACAGAGGACCCCACTTCTGGTTCTAAGTTAGCAGTTGGGGATAGGTGGGGTGGCATACTGTGCATTCCCCGTCATCCAGGGGCTGCACAGAGCCACTTCCAGATACCCACCACCTGCCATCTCTCCATTGTAGAAATCTCCTGCATGCGGCCATCCAGTCAAGAGCCAGTATTAAGTCTGGTGTCCATGTGCTCCCCCCCAAGCTTAGTGTGCAATGCTGGGTTCTCAGCATGCTGCAACACAGGGGGGAATTGTGATGCTCAGCCATCTCTCTCAACTCTGCACTGATAAGTGACATCGGGGACTTAACTGTGCCTCAGTACTGGGAGGCCCCGTTTCCGGGTACACCACACAGAGCCAATTGAGGCAACGGTCGTCGTGGGCGTGTCTTCGGTGGGGAAGTTGTGGAGTCTTCCTGTCCATGTTCTTGCACATCCTAACACTGCCCGCAAGACATCGGAGGTTTGGAGAGTGGCCTTCTCTGCTTTTTTGAGCCGGGGTGGGCTCCCCGGGCAAGTCTCGATGGGGATCGGGACGTGTCCACGCGCCAGTGATGGAGGACTTGCTCTGCCAGAGGTTTCTGTAGGGTTACCTCCCCCATAGCCTAGTGTTTTACCCCAGTAGACTCTGGGGGTCTGGTTTGTTGGCGCCAGAACTCGCCATTCGCCATATCCGTATTGGTAGAAACAGGGAGCACCGGGTCCAAGAACTGGACCTCGCGTGAAGGTACGGTTGGCTTGGTTGCAGGCATTTCTCTTTTTTTTTTTTTTAATGAGACCTATAGCAAACCTTACTCCCCAATAATTAACCGATGGTCAATCTGCTTAGTCTCTTGCCGTGAAGCGTTGTAGGATGCTGGCGTTTTTTTTTTATCCCTAGTATCATTATTCATTTGTTTCGTTGATTGTAGTTAACATGAGCAAATTAGTTTTGAACCAGTTATGCACCAATAACCTTGGGGTA
The DNA here is from genome assembly GCA_024509875.1 of Oreohelix idahoensis. Taxonomy (NCBI): domain Eukaryota; kingdom Metazoa; phylum Mollusca; class Gastropoda; order Stylommatophora; family Oreohelicidae; genus Oreohelix; species Oreohelix idahoensis. Next base: position 107,595 of record JAMPIV010006376.1, on the reverse strand, counting down.
CATAGTTAAAGGTAGATTATATATGAGGGAACGCGAAGAAAAAAGGTTGAATACCACTGTTCTAGACTGATCCGGCTCTGTTCTCAATAGACGGCCAGACTACTTTTTTAGACATCTTTTTCAGGTAGTCCTTTTCGGGACTTAGTTTTTAATCAACACTATACTTCAGTTAACAGAGTTCACTTATTTATTAATGGCAAATTGAGCTCCGATATAACCAGAAGACTTAAGTCTAGGTTGAACGGAACGTTACCTTGCCATAAGAAGGCAAACCCCTCACCCCCCGCACCCCGCCAAAAAGCACTGATTTTTTGACATCTTCTATCAATTTCTCAGTCAAGTCTGTCACATAATTTGGGTAAATCTCTTGTCCGCTCCGGCAGTATTTGGCTACCTTTATGGGGCGTGCGAATTTTGTGCACGGTTCAGTGGTCGGCACCTTTTCTTCCCCGACCTTCCGACAGGTAATTGGTATTTTCGAGTCAGTGTTTGCACTTCTCCCTGTAATAATTCCTCATATCTGTTTGCATGTTCATGCCTGCTGAAAAAGTAGACGGATGATACAATCTGGACAGACAATCATGTTGGTAAAATTCTCGTGTACCAGACATTGGGCGCCGGATTCACACGGAAATGGCCAAGCGAGCTCGCCTATCGCTGATATGGCTAATATGACCTTTTAATTTCTGTCGTGAGGAGTCACAACCCAGATGGTCATATGAGGGTCGGTGTTTGCACAAGTACGGGGAGGTAAATTATCCGTCTGTGGACAAATCGCAGACATGCACCTGAAAGACGGAATGTTGTTATAGCTTTCGGATAGAAGTGTTACGAAGGCATTATTTGTGATAATGTAGGGAGTTGTAGCGCAATCATTAACTCGAATCGACGGATATAGAAATTTCATATTTGGAAAGTGACCTTTTAAATAACACGCAGAATTTTCCTATGAGGAACATTTTTGAAGAAACGCCATCATAATACGCATGATTGATACTACTGGCCGGCATTTGAGATGTAAACTTAACAACATTTCTTATTGGAGCCCGGTCTAATAGTAAACAACAACGTTCGTGAGACGAAAGTTGCAAGATACCCTGACACTTTAGTCGGTTGAAAGCACTGTGACATTCAACTCGTCAAGAGACCAGCCAGAGTTAAGAATAGGATCAGAATTACATTTATCGGACCGGACCTTGTTTGAGCATCATGATGATTTATATCCCATGAAAACTCAACCTTTATTAACATGGAAAATCGGTATCCTAGGAATCTGAACACGAAGTCAGAGTCGGAGCTTATTGTAAAGTAACACCCCAGAACACATGGAAGAGGCGTTTTAAAAAAGCTGCCTAAATTATTTCTCTCAACAGAAGTCTGTGATCCCAAAGACTATTTTGGGGTAAGTTGTACATTTATAATTCTATATTTTGCATTATTAACACGTGAAATAATATGTATATATTGACATGTGAATATTAATATGTGAAAACTGCTAGTGGATGTCCAAGTCATACGTGGATGGCAACCTCAGCGTATAGAATGATGAATTCATGAACCACCACTGCAAGGGGGCTGGTGACGGCTTTATGTGAGTTCTTACAGAGAACCAAAAGCACAGGTAGTCCCAAGTTCCATTTGGAGCAGGGAGTGAATGCTGATAGAAATGATGTACATACTTATTATATTGTGAACCTTTTCAACCAATGTAGAGGTAAATGTAAACCTATTCAGTTTAAATGTAATGACAGTTTTCCGCTCACTGGGATTAAGATTAATTCTCAGAGAGGGTAAAGTTCTGAGGTAGATGGGATGGTGGAATAAAAAGATGGGGGCACATGAGTGTGTGTCAAGAAAACTCAATACTCAAGAGGGTATTTGTTCTCTTCTTTTGTGACACTAGTCGGTGGTACCAATTGAGGGTACTATCTCTGGAACAAGTGATGGTATAAGTAGCCTGAAGTCGGCGCTAGACACCATCATCAAACGGGTCTTAGAGACGGTGGACCAGCTTTGTAATTACTCCCTCATACTTCTTGGAACGTGTCACATCTTTCAGACTTGACCAGTGACGAGAGTGAACCAGTCATCTATCTGCAAAGAACCAAGCATCAGCGGAAGCAAAAACCATCAAACTATTGGCTGCTAAGTACAAATTAAAAGCTGCGTAGTGAACTGTCCATTTTTTCGAAAACCATAACATCACCCAGTGATGATTTCTTTCTTTTAAAGAATTATTCATTTTTAAACTGTTAACCATAATTGATTATTAAATTTGTTATTCGTGTATATACAAATTTAAAGTTGATTTAATCATTTTGAATGTGCGCACCCGTATGTCTAAGTCATCTTAAATAAACTTAAAACAGAGCTACTAAATTAAGATTTCGCCGAATTAAATCAGCTGGGGGCTTCAACGAGCTAATTATAAGATAACCCATCTTCACAAAAGGCTGCGGGTCATATTCAAAGTTAACGTGTTCAGATTCATTCAGCATTGTTCTAGCTTTCTGAATATCTTGTGAACACCCCCTCGAGGTAGAAGCATCATTATCCTTCTATCTACAACTGTGCCAAGAATAATCTTGTGCTTAGGTAGACAGCTTTGAAGACCCACATTAGATACTCTAGGTTTTGGCCATTGTTGGAACACTACTGCAGAGCACAGGGAAGGCAACCCGTGACAATGTCTACCACCCACAGTTAGTAAGCTCAGAAAACTAGTTATTCAGAGATTCTTATTTGCCCCCCCCCCCCCCCCCCCCCCCCCCCGCGGTCCGCATGCTGTGGGGTAGGCAACCCAGGGGCTGTATGATCTACTTTTAAATCACAGAGCCCTGTAAAGATCTGTCTAGATAAAATCTTGTCTGTTTTCAGGTTTCAGAGTATCTGGAATTTGGAATACGTCCAGCCTAAATTTAACTTGTATCTCTGCCTGGCGATCTGTTTCTTGACAATTCCATTAACAAAGTGGTTAAAAATCCCTTGGCAGTTAAAAATCATGAAGAGTAAGCCATACATTGTATACGGGATCACACATTCTATAAATATATTTTTGTGCACACCGTCCTTTGCGCATTCTTCTTTGGTAAGTGTTACTATTTTCGGGAGAGTACATATAAGGGAAACAATACAATTAATGTCTAACTTTCAACCAAAGTTGCATCCCTTAGCGTTACTGAAAGAAAAAAGCTGGGATTTTGTATATATTGATCCCTGTTTCAGAAGCATATGATGGTACTGCCTTGACATCTTAGTTGATGATATAGATGTTCGCTGTCACATATAAAGAGGGCTTTCATTGCATTTGGGGCAAATATCGAGATAAAGATAAATCAAGTCCAACAGAAAAATAGAAATCTCTAATTCAAATGTCAAGTCAGTCCTATTGTGTGGATCTGAAGCATGGAGAACAACAAAGACCAAAAAAAGTTCATTCATAAATGGGTGCTTGCGTAGAATAGAAGAACTGAAATGGTATGACAAGGTTACCAATGTGGAACTGATGACAAGAACCAGACAAGTGCCGGTGGAACAAGAGACGAGAAGGAGACGCTGGCGATGGATAGGACACACATTGAGGAAACCTTGTTGATAGCATTACAAGGCAGTCCTTGTTCTGGAACCCCCATGGTAAGAAAGGTAGAGGTGGATCAAAATAAAAACACATGGAGACGAGAAATGGAAACAGAAGTGAAAATGATGAAAACGACATGGAAATACATTGAGCTGATGGCACGTGACAGGAGAACCCGGCATGTGTTTGTTGAAGGCCTTTACACTTTAGGGAGCGGTAGGGTATTGACTGATTGATATAAACACCCAGATTTCTATAATAAAGTTTGCTGTATCTCATGCTGCTCTCATCGCTATGCAGCCTCTTCCTCAAATAGGTTAATGTAGGCGGAGCTGTCAGTCTGTTTGTCTCGTGGAGCCGACAGAATAGGAGGACATGTTCTATTGCATGTTTGTCTTCCCCACATGTACACATGTATGTCTATCTGACTTTGAATTTATTGATCAGAAGTATTCAAGTCTGCAATGGTCGGCTCTCAGCCAGCTTCTCTGCAGGCATCCACGGTCATACTATTTCAGTCTGTAATTAATTTGCTGTTTTTAAGTATTTTATCATTTTTTTTTAAACCTGTTGTTGCACTCTGTAATTATTGTTACTGTTGATTATATCGACTTCATTGCACTCCGGGAAAACCCGTAAGTGCTGAGTCCCCCTCAGCAAGAGTGTAACATTGCAGGTATGAATGCTAATTATTCCTTTAGCGCGCTGGTTATGCACACGCCGGTTGCATCCTCGACCCAGCTACTATTACGTTTGATTCCAAATTTCAGATATCTTACCCGTGTTGATTCATTTATTGCATTGACGTTCTCTAACAGACAATCGTTAATTGTTCTTAGTATCTCTCCCTTGTCCGTATCCAATTTCCCCACTTTGGACACTCCCAAAGCTAATCTGTCAATTATACCATTGCCGAGTACTCCTTCATGACATGGATAGAAGATACACTATAGTGAAATTGCTCTGCCTTTTTTTTTTTTTTTTTTTTGGTGGCGTTGCCTAATGTATGTAGTGTTTATGGGCTTATCCCCTTCCATGTTCACTTACTTACTTACTTAGTCGTTCCCCGTCTACCGTGAGGTGTAGAGGTTTGGAAGAGAGAGCTCCAGACTATCCTATCGGCTGTCTTCCTCCTGGCCTGGTTCCATTCTAGTCCTCGGTCCTTCAAAGATTGTCTAATGTTGTCCTCTCTGCGGACTCTGGGTCGTCCTGGAGGTCTGGATCCCTGGCTCTTTGTTTTCCATGCTTGTCGTGGTAGCCGATCTTCTCCCATTCTGCAGACATGGCCAAACCATCTTAGTTGGGACTGTTCTACTTGGGTCTGCAGGGGGTGGGATTTTAGGCCTTTACGTATCGTCTGGTTGCGGACCATGTCTCTTCTTGTTACTTCAACCACCTTCCTCAGATACCTCATTTCTGAGGTTTGGATCTGGCTTTTGTGGGTTGTAGTCATTGCCCATGACTCGCATCCAAATGTCAAGACTGGAACATAGGTGGAGCGGTATACAGCCATCTTCGTTTTCTTACCAACCTCTCTCTTGCTGAGGAATCTTTGATTTATGGCCTGAAAAAGTCTCCCAGCTGCTGCTTTTCGAGTGGCCAACCCTTCTTTGATGCCTCCCTTTCGGTCTATAATAGCTCCGAGGTATTTAAAGTGGTCGACCTGCTCCAGGACCTGTTCTCCCAGCTTAATCTGATGTCTTCTTTCTTCTCGTGATATCACCATGGATTTTGTTTTAGAGCTGATTATTACCATCCCTCTCTTCTCCAGCTTTTCCTTCCAGACTTGTAGGTTGAATTGGAGATGTGCCTCTTATTTAGCAATCAGGGCAACATCATCAGCAAATGCCAGCTCGGAAATACAGACCTGTCTCATCTTCCAGTACCCCCTGAATACTTTCTTGTTCTCTCCTTACATGCCTTGATGACATCGTCCATGAGGAGTATTAAAAGATAAGGTGACAGGATATCACCTTGTCTTACACCAGTGGTGGTCCTGAACTCTTCTGACTTATAGTTTGCTGTCCTCACATAATTTCTGCAAGACTTGTAGAAGCTCTGTATAGTATGAATTAGAGGTGCTGGAATGTTCTTCCTTGCCAATCAGTCCAAAAGTTTGCTCCAGGGGACCCTGTCAAACGCCTTTTCCAGATCTATGAAACAAAGATGGATCTATTTCTTATGCTCAAGGGCCTTTTCACTCAGCTGTCTGAGTGTGAAGATTAGGTCTTGAGTACTTCGGTTAGCTCGGAATCCGCACTGAACCTCATCCAATTTCGGCTCAGCTAGGCGTCGGAGTCTCTGCTCTAGGATTCTTCTAGAATAGATTTTACCAGGGACACTGAGAAGGGAAATGCCTCGATGGTTTCCACATTGTCGATTGTCACCCTTTTTGAAAATTGGTGTTATGATGGCAATATCCCAATCCTTTGGTATGGTCTTGTTGCACCACGCTGCCTGTAGGACCCTTAAGAGTAATAGGTCGCCTGATGTTCCAATGTACTTAACCATTTCTGGTGTTATACCATCATGCCCTGCTGCTTTGCCCATCTTGATTTTCTCCAGTGCTGCCTTTAGTTTTTTTAATCTTATGTCATCTTCATCACCATTGGTTTCCTCTTCTGTGCTAGTGGTTATCATTTCTGATGCTTGACTTTGCTAACCATCAAGGAGTTCTGAGAAATATTCTTTCCATCTTTCCATTACTTCCTTCGGGGCAGTAAGCAGTTTGCCTTGCTTGTCCTTTATACATTTGAGAGGGCATTGTTTTTCCTTCCTCGTGTTCTTAGGGTCTTATTGAACAATTTCTGGTTTTCTTGCGCATCTTTTTTCTAGCTTTTCTCCAAATTCTTCCCAGGACTTCTGTTTTCCTGCTAGCACCTTGTTCTTTGCTTCTGTTCTGAGTATCACATATTCTCTATATTTCTCTATTTGTCCTGGTGTGTTTTTAGCTCCTAAGTATTGTTTCCATGCCATTTTCTTCTCTCTTATTTTCTCTTTGACTTCCTCTGTCCACGAAGATGTCTTCTTTCTCTTGTTCCAAAGTCGGATTTTACCACATGCTTCTGCAGCAGCTGTCTTTATGATGTCCTTGAATTTAAGCCAGAGGGTTTCCAAGTCATCAGGTTGTTCTTCTGTGTTTCTCACCGCTGTAGCAGTAAGCCCCTGATATCTGGTCTTAATTTCTGGCTCTCTCAGCTTGTAGGTCTTAATGTTTATTTCTCCTGTTCGTTTACTTGGTTTCTTGCGTGATGTTGGGCAGTTCCTAGACTGAGCAACTCTTTCAGTTGTTCTTTTGATTGTAAGCAGGTAGTGATCACTTCCGATCTCTGGCCCCCTCCAGACTCTAGCATCCCGGACATATTTGAATGAGCTCCTCCTAACAATGGCATAGTCGATCACTAACTTCTCATTCTTTGTTGGTTCCTCTTCCATGTTCATAGATTTATATATCGTTGCCTTGCTGCGTTTGAAGGGTTAGCAGATTTTAATAAGGAAAATAATGAACTGCGAATATAGATTGTGTTTCACTTTTAAAAGGGGCTGGTGTCGGGTGGTGAACGATTATGTGCAGATTTATTCCAAGTAATTTCTTCATACTAATAGGTCTTCCGCGAGGGCAAGTTACTAGCTGGTTGTTCGTATTAAACAACAGCTCTGGTAACTACAACTTCCTCGCAAACTTTACATTATGTTCTTAAAACTGTGTATTTTAAAAAGACAAATTTTACTCGCCGGGTGTAGAAATGGTTATGAAAAATTATTATTCGAATATGACTTAAAATCATAAAACAAGTGAAGTGAAAATGTACGTTTTAGATATCCACTTTTGTTATTCATACCATATGTACTGTTAAAAAAAGGCAAGACTTTAAGTCTTAATACATTCTATTAGATAGATTAAAAATGGATGTCCAGTTATCATTAATCAGTCTTCGAACTTTTCACAATTTTTAAATATTTTTTTTAACGATTATTAGCTTCGTGATCCTCACTATTATAATTCTTCTTCGTACACTCTCAGACGTCAACTTGAATGTTTTCAACGAAAGCAGTAGTCAGTCTGTGGCTATTTGAATCTCCGTAGAGCTTTTCCACGAATGCTACTGGTGTCAGGCATATGCGCTTTCTCTGCTCTGCATCTGTTTGACATCTGGAAGCAGTTGTTTATCAGTCATTTTATCAGTGCCACAGTTACACTGATCGGTAGTTCCTATCTTTAGCTTGTTAAATAGATGGTATCCTAATCTGTTGTGGCCTGTGCAGAGTTGATTACGTCTCTAAATCTGAAACACCCAATCGCACCATCTTTCGGAAAAATCCGGAAACGGCGCGCATGGTAATGCTTTTTTGGTGGAAATTAACTTGAACACAAACTAGAATCATCCCAAGTAGAGACCAACACAACAATCTCTGTATCAGTTTAACGAATGATTTTTTTTCTTCTCGCAATTAAAAAATGGAGGACTCACAAGTGAAACTGATGAACTGGTTCCTGACTTGGTAGTGCTTCCAAGTGAGTTTGTTGCAGACCAACTGATGCGTGTCGTTTATTATAAATATGCCGGAGAGGGTCTCCGTGGCCAAAGTAGACTCTAGGGGTAGTCACACAACACGGATCAGCATAACAGCAGTGAGCTGACAAATACCCCATTCACACTTTCACAAATATGTAGTTTATTAATCTTCACAAAAAGCTCCATGTAATCAGTTCTCGCCAAAAGGCAAATGCTGTAGTTAGTAGTAGTCCAGTCCGTTCACTACCAAACGCTGGTCAATGGCAATCATACAAACTTTATTATTCAGAGTCTACTGGACATCTTTGTGAATAGGCATACGTTTCTTGCATCTAGTAAACCAGGGACACCACAACTACGTATATTGATGTTCTGGTGATGCAATGATGCAGGAAAAACACAGTGTACTGCAGGAGCTCAATACATATACGTCCGCTCACATTCACACACAAGCCGCATCTCTCCTTGCAGACGATCACCTCACTTCTGCTTCAAAGTTCGCGTCTGCCCGTACCCCATATCGGCATGACGTCACTTCCTTTATTAATAAGTAAGTCCGTATAAAATTATCAGAAAAGGAGCCCTGTCGAGCTAACTATTATACCGACAATCGTTATGAATTTTAATCATAACACCAACAAACATTCTCCATTCCATAAGGGGTGATCAGATACAGACACAAAGAGATGATGATATCTCAATAACTTCCCCCCCCCCCACCCCCCCCCCCCCCCCCCCCAAAAAAAAAAATATTTCACATTTAAAAAATGTCACAGCAATCGAATTAAACAATTACGTTTTGAATAATATCCATGTTGAAAAAAAGGCTATTACAGCGTTGACTCAATAGTTACTGAGAACACAAAAGATACAATTGATTTCCCAGCTGACTTTCTGAATGAGCATGGTCCATCTGGAATGTTTCCAAACCTACTGGTGCTAAAAATGTGTACATTCATCTTGCTGCTCAGTACCGTGAATGTAAATAAAGGCTCTTAAACGGCACACCATTGGTTGTAAAGGCCGTGCAAAACCATTTCACTTATACCCAAATCATCACAGGCAGTTATGATGGAGATTGAGTTTTCGATTGACTACAGAAAAATAACTTAAGTGATAGGCTCACCGGTGAATCGAACAGGAACTATCCAAAGAATAATGTAACATGTTATGGCGCGCTATACACCTCATGGAGTAGTAGACGTTAACAAAACAACTAAAGGTTTTGATAAATATATTTTCCTCAAACAGTTTAAGGAATTACGATTGCATTGTTAAGCTACATCTGTATCCCCTTTCTTTGAATGTTGTCTATATTATTTTCCTTTACTCATTCTCAGCAAAGACCTCGGATATGTGCTAATTTCAGAGTATTTAAAATTGATATTATTTTTTTTTTTCAGCTCTTCTTGCTCGTCTTAGTATCTGCCAACACAGCTTGCGCCTTTATGTCCAACAACCGTCTTGAAACCGAAGACATTGAATCTAACAACGGGCAGGCCCCATTTATTTGGAATCCTCAGCAAGTCTATGGCGGATTGAATGACAATACTGAATCCTTAGAACAGCGGAACATCAGGTTGGGAGACATTCATAAATCCTTAAAAAATCTCGCAACACGATTACCTACTAACGGCGGACGATATGCACTGCTGACAGCGCTTACCTCCCCAGCAGTGCAAGACTCTGTGCGCCAGTCTCTGTATGTCAGAGGAATGTCCGAGGAAGAAGTTGATTCTATCTTAGAGGACCTTCTGTACCGATTACGATCTCGATCCATCCAGTACAAGAAACGAGGCTGGAACCAGTTTTCAGTACGGACAAGATTCGCGCCTTTTGGAACAAAGTTGGTGCCAAACAGAAAGCTTGAAAATGGCGGCGCAACTCTTCTGCGGTATGGTCGCGGAGCTGGTTAATCACTGATGCACAACGCACCGAACAAGAACGGAGTCACTATTTCTTCTCATCAAGGCTTGGATCAACTTAGCTTTGTGTGGAACGTGGTAGATAGATATTCATATGAAAGCCCATTTGATATAAAGTTAGACTGCTTTAATATTGTAGCCTGGTTTTGACAGCTCTGGAATCTAAAGCGATTCGCAGTTCCAGTACAGCCCCTTTGGAATGACCACACTTTTAGAACAGTTATTTATGGTCTTCTGACCATGGAAAACAGACCAGTGACCACACACTTGGGACAGTTTTTCACGGCCTGATGACCATGGAAAACGCATCCAATGACCGTCCACTTAGAACAGTTGTTGAAGGCCCGCTGACTATGGGAAATAGACCAATGACCGTCCACTTTGAACAGTTGTTTACAGCCCGCTGGCCATGGTAAACTGAACAAATAATAATAATTTAGTAATTGTTGTGCATGCGGCTTACACTTTCGTTCCGCAAAAACACAATAGCTACAGAAACAACCTCTGCAAGAGCAGGAGAAGTACTTTATTGCAAGCTTTCTACGAAATAGTCAACTGCCGTAGTGACTTCATGATGTTTATAGGACCAGATTCCAGAAGATATGTCATTCGTTCATTCATTATCTTCAGTAACCCAAGTAGAATAGACCATGCCAAGTCCTCATGTCCGTTACCATCCGCTAAAGATGTCTCCGTTTCTTCTTTATCCCGTTCATTTATATCCATATTTATCCAGCTCTCTTCTCCATATGTGTTGATTTTCCTTCACTTCTTTTACTCTGGGGATTCCAGAGCGAGAACTGTTCTTGTAATGCTATCAACCTGCACCTGTAGTATAGCAGATAGGTAGGTTGAACTAAATCCAAGAACAAAGATGTCTCCAAAGATCGTTGTGTCTTTGCAGCCAAGTGTACAACACCTATTTCTGGGGGACTTTTATTTGAACACTTTGGTTAGCCCTGCATTTATTTTAATGTCGCAATAAGAATTTTAACAAAATTAGCGGGACAACAGTAACACTATGGAAAACTGTGCGGTGAACTAAAATAGGAATATGATTACTATTGACACACAAACGACAAAGAATCAGCCAAAGTTACGACCACACTGCCTTCGTCAGAGACAGTAGAGATCTATCTATACGTGTTTGTATGCATTTAGATTAATTATCACGTTCTTTCTTTTTTCGTAACTACTTTTATTTAACTTCACATGAGGTTTATTTATGTGTCGAGATTCAAATCTTTGACCTTCGAAATATCTGTGTTCTACGCATTGTAGAGAACTGAAACTTCGCAGTTTGCTTTGGTGATACATTTTAATGTGTTACGTTTTGACGGTCATTTACCCAGCCAATGTTATATAAAAACTATAAATAATGCAAAATAAGACGGAAGTAACTTCATTAAAGTAAGGTAAATATTAAACGCAAATATACAATGTGTTTTGTATTTGAAAGGAACGGGTGTCGGATTGTGAATGGTGATGTGCCTATATAATTAAAGCAGTTTTTTTCTTCTTCAAACAAATAGATCATTTACGATGCCAAGTAACCAGCGATTCTATTATTTTTAAAGGCATCTCTAGTAACGATAGATGTTCTTGTCAATTTTCCGTTAGGTTCTTAAACTTATTACTGTGTATATTATTCAAAGATGAATCTAACACCACGAAAATGGCAATGGTTCAGAAATATTACTGTTCAGTTACGAGTTAAAGCCGTAAGATAAATAAAGTAGTTAGCAAGTTTAATTATCCACATTTATTGTTATTACAGTATGCACTAAAAAAACAGAACAAAAATTGTACATACATTATATTGCATAGAATATCATTAATCAATAATTATTCATATCTAGAAGCTTAGTGTGCAGTTCTGGGTTCTCAGCATGATTCACCACATGGAGAATCCCTGGAAGTGTGTGGATGATTTCAAGAATCAATGAGGGTGTAATTAGCCTCATAGACACAGGTTCACTTCCACATATGTATATTGTAGCATTGTGCATAGCCGGTGGTCATATAAAGATGACTCCAGATATGCCTCCGTGCATGTGCAAGATATGACGACGTACTGAAAAACTGACCATCCACTTTTAGGTAGAGGTTCTTTTTGGAGAGTGACATCCCTTTGTAATGTTTGTCTTGGTCATGTATCGCGGGAAAGTACATGTATTAACATTACAGTGGGATGCCACTCAATAATATAAAAGTCTAAAGAGAATCTTTACCCACTTTTATTCTTTGCAATATGCATGGATACATATCTGGAGTCATCCTTATATGACCACCAGCTAAGCACAATGCTATACGGATTCCCCCTGTGGTGAAGGAGGTTGAGAATCCAGCATTGCACACTAAGCTTGGAGGAGTCACTTGAGTCCCAGACGTAACTCTCGCTTTTACTTGGTTGTCTGCATGCAGGAGGATCTCATTGTGGGCCCATGATAGACAGGGGGAAACTGAGAAGTGGCTGTGTCTAGGACGTGACTATTCCTTAGGAGAGCCAGAGCACAGTATTCTAGCTCTGAATATTTGGAGAGTTCCGTGGATGTCGATGAATGCACAGTATGCTACACACTTCTTCCTCCTAGCTAGGGACCAGATGTGATGATCCTTTAAGTGCAAGCCAAGCTGGAGAAACTGAAGTTCATGACCTCAACTCAACACGTTTCGGAATGGCAGAAAAGCCACAGGAAAAGCCTAGATCTACAATGTAAATAATACCAAAGAATCTCCAACTTGGTATTGGCTGCAAACGAGCGAGATGCTTCATCAGCCCTAGATCAACAATAGAATGTAAAGAAAATTGATGTTATGCTTTTTGTGTGCACATCGGTGCCGTACTGCTTTAATCCATCTCCAATTTAGGCAGTAATTGACCCCAGTTCATAAATCGACGTTGTGTGATCTAATCTATCATCATTCGCAATAATTTAAGTTAACAGTTTGGATAATTATGAAAACTTTCATCTTAATGTGATACCTCCTTCGGGTTCAACTAATACCCATAAAAAGCTGACGTTTTCAGGGGTAAGTGGATATGACGCCTAGCCTTCAGGTATAAGTGCGAAAATATAGGAAGGCCCGTGTACAAGTTCCGCACGTTAAAAATCCCTCGGCAGTTGGAAATCGTCCAGTGTAGGTCATACGGCCGCTGTCTTAGCAAAATTTAAAAATTAGGAAACCTACCCACCACAAAAATTGTTATAGAATGTGAGAATTCTGTACTCGTATAAGCACATTGGGATCCTCGCCGGTGATACGGAGTTCGGGCACTGTGCTGAAATCCTTGTGTGATCTGATGGAGGAGATCATCGGAGCACTGATGGAGTTGTCCGTGTGCAATGAAGATGATCCTTAAAATCAACGACCAGAAAGTGGGAGCCGCGCTGGTGTAGTGGTTACCAAACTGCGCTGGCGACCGGGTGACCCAGGATCAAACCCGGGCGAGGACATTTGAAGATTTTTCGTCGACCGGGATTTGGACTGGATTAACTCGAGCCCTGGCGAGAACATTTGAAGAGGTTTCGTCGACCAGGGACTGGCGGCTTCTGAGCCGACCCAGCTCTAATGGGTACCTCCGAAATCGACGAGTATCTGCCTGAATGGCGAGGGACACCTGTCTCTGTACAAGAAAAAGGGATACTCACGTACAAATCAGTCTCATGTTAGACATACTAACCTGAGATTTCGCCTCGAGTAATAGCAAGACCAGAAAAAAAAAAAAAAAACCAAATCTCTAATGATCAAGGACCATCGACAAATTCACGCTAAGCGTTCCCGACATACGCCATGAGTCTTTCTATTTTCACTTTGTCCCTTACGTCTGTCCTTTATTCCATTTGCCCTATGTTTTCAGTCTCTACTTTATTACAATGGAGTTTCCAGAACAAGGACTGCCTTGTAAAGCTATCAGCTGGTTTCCTGAATGTTTATCCCACCCAGTGGCATAGTAAAGGGGTGCGACGGGGGCAATCCGCCCGGGGTGATAGCCAGGAGGTGAGGGGGTGTGCCATCAGACACTATTATGACAATGCTGTATTGCTTAAAAATCTATTTTCAAGCATAATATATAATGAGCGACTTTAATTACGCATCACTATACGAGTGCCTGGTAAAGTATCTTATGGTCATGCAGTTGTTACCGAAATTAGTACACAGGTTCACAAGGTCACCGCCCAGAGGCCAGCATAGTCATTTTGCGCCACCAAAGCTGGAGACAAGAATAGCACGTGAAACACGTAAAAGATGATTTGAGTGCCTGGTAAAAATTCTGCACGGAAAACATTAATTTCTTTTCACCCAGAGCTCAGCCTAGAGCACTACGGACTGGAAAACAGTCAATATTTTAGTCCAAAACCACAAACACGTCGTCAAACCATGCCTAGACTGAGCGCTTCAGAGAGAGAAAGAGCGATAGGAATGATAACAGGCGGGATGTCCACCAGAGGAGCATCCATACGCTTGAATTGCAACCAGTCCACCATCGTCCGACTGCAACAACATTTAATGGCCACTGGATCCATTGCAGATCGACCCTGTCAAGGTCAACCCAGAGTTATGACACCTCAACAGGACGCGTATATACGGCAGCTTCATGTGCGGAATCGGTTTTTGGCGGCAGCTGTAACAGCAAGAGATGTTGTTGGGAGACGTGGAACCATTTCAGAGCACACCGTGCGACGTCGACTGCAGGTGGCAGGACTCAACGCCAGACGTTCTCGAGTCGGCCCAATCCTCTTCCAGTATCATCCCGAGCTCCAGCTGTACCAGCATGATAACGCACGACCACATACAGCTAGGGCCACCACAGCGTTCCTTCAGGCCAATAACATCGCTGTCATACCATGGCCTTCATTGTCCCCAGATATGGCACCCATTGAACACGTCTGGGACGAGATTGGACGCCAACTCTACCGGCACAGACGACTGCAGACCCTTGATCATTTGCGACGCGATATAACCGAAGTATGGGATCGATTCCCCCAGGATTTTCTACGCACACTGGTTAACTCCATGCTGAGACGCTGCCAGGCTTGCCTTGATGCCAACGGTGGCCAAACGCGCTACTGAACGCGTTACAATGACAACAACGGCATTTGTGACTTTTCATTTTGACCCCTACCTTACATTTGTGACTGTAGTTTTTTTTAACACTGCACGCACTGCTACGCGGATTGCGGGAATCGGTCGGTCAATGGATACTGTTTCCAGTGATATCAAACATGTTACCATTATTTTATTCTCAGACATCTTGGTGAGTGATTCATGTAGTGATGCGTAATTAAAGTCGCTCAGTATATTTTTCTCTGTGCTTTAAGTGGGGGAAAGAGGGCGGCGGTGCTAAAGGAAGGATCTGCCCCGGATGGCAAATACTTAAAGTACGCCCCTGATCCCACCCAACGCATCGCCTTTGCCTCTCCTCTTGTTCCACTGGTATGTATCTGGGTCTTTCTATTAGTTTTAAGTTGCTGATTTCGTGATACCACTAACAGTCATACTGATCTGGCCTAGCACGTGTTAATAATAAAGTCTGTAAGGTCTTCGTTGTTGCTTATTTTTTTTTTTTTCAAAGAAAAAATTATCGGTTCAACCATTGATGGGTTATAATTAGGATATACATTCTTGGATCGCCGCAAGCATTTGTCAAGAATGTTTTCATTAATCAAAAACGAAAGTCAGAGGCGTGAAGACGATCAGATACCGCCGTAGTTCTGACCATAAACGATGCCGACTAGCGATCCGCAGGAGTTGCTTCGGTGACTCTGCGGGCAGCTTCCGGGAAACCAACGTGTTTCAGGCGGTCCTACCGATGACAGGTCATTGCTATGTTCTGGTGTCAGACTGTAACGGCCAGACCGTTCCTCTGACTATACTGTACCAGCACAGACATGCTACATGGCCAACAGCTTGACCTCTTTAATCAAGTGCCCCAACCTCGTGCCACTGAAACTTGTTTCGGGGGTACGCTCCTATAGTCAGAAATGACTGAAAAGGAGATTCAGATACAGTGTTGTCAGCTCAAGATAATAATTTAAATTTCCAGTAGCAAAATATGGTATCATATTCCCACTCAGTCCAAATAGAAAAATAAAAAATGTACAATTGTGTAAATGTACTTGTGTATATGTGCCCTCCCGTTTCCACAAAAAACAACAAAAAAACAACAGCAACAAACATCCAAAAAACGTCTCTCACAACTGTCATGTTGTTAACAAGTGGGAAAGTCCGTATGTCAAACCAATCCACCAATCATCTGCCATCATCAACAAACATGGCGAGACTCCCTCCAGAGTTTCTTCGTTGTCGTTTGTAATATTCTTAATGGTTACGGAGCCATCCAAAAGCACGACCTTATCCTTTAAGTTGAAGATTTGATTTTCTTTTCTTCTTTTATAATAATTCAAATATCGCTCAAAGTCTCAATGTTTTAATGCAGGGATGGCCAAACCTACGGCCCTCGGGTCCGGATTACGGCCCGACAAGGAGCTTAATCTGGCTCATGAATGACTTCCAAACATTCTAACCCAAACAGAAGAATACTAGCACTCCAATCAATTTATAAAAACTCCGGGCAATTGAGAAGGGAAATTAAAATACTGTAATTGGTGTATTAATGTATTACTGCTATAAAATATAACAGTAACTGCTTCTTTATTTCAGTGTTTACATTTTTACGAATTAAATATGACAGTCTTATATGGTGTCTATGTGAATTGGCAATTTTATTTAATGTCCAGCCGCTGGGCCTGCCAAACCTGTTAATGCGGCCTCCGACTACAAAAGGTTGGATACCCTTGCTTTAATGAGAGAAGAACTAAAGGTACCCTCGAACAAAAAGCTGTGGCGTCTCCGGCTTGGTGCAGCATACTTTATGATAGAGGAACCACACTGCCAACAATGTCAGGAAGAAAATGACATAGACCACTACCTGATCCACTGTAGAAAATACGATCAACAGAGGCTAGAATTAAAAACATACTTTAAAAATCACTATATAGACATGACATGTGATAAGGTCTTAAGTATAGATGCCCCGGGGGAAGCCCAAACAATACTTAAACGATATATACATGAAACAAAGGAAAATATATAAGGTTAATAACCGTGACAATATTGGTAATAATAACAAAAATAATACTTCAGACAAGACATTCAACCAAATAAAAATTAAGCAACAAAAATTAACAAATCATTAATAATAAAAAAAACAACCAAAAAAAAAAAAAACAGAAAAATTAGCAAACATACTAACTACTCATAGGACAAGGAAAGACAACGAGGTTTAAATTTAAAAAAAAAAACACCAACCCAAAAAGAACAAATACTATTACAAATTAAAACCAAGTGCAAAGGACAATAGTTATCTATATTCAATACAAAAATGAAAATAAAATGACAAATACTAATATAAATTAAAACCAGCAACTGCAAAAGACAATAGTTATTTAAATTTAATACAAAATTAGTAAATAAAATGACACTAAATACCCCAGTTATAACCAATTTTCAGGTTGAACAGGGTAGACCAAGATGGAACGAGAAGAGGCAATAACGGTCAGCTGTTAAGTGCCCGCTCTCCACCCATCACCTTTTCAAAACAACAACAACATTTAATGAGACCTTCAGATAACAAACAAACCATGAGAGTCAGCGAAACTGCCTACAGTTTTTGATTGTTTTATTTTAGTTTTGCCAGGCCAACTGGCAATACCCTGAAGACTTTTGGTTCAGCGTGAATTATTAATGCTGGTTTCATATTTCAACAGCTTTCAACAAAAACGCTGGCAATGAATATGAATAATAGATATTTCGAAAGCCGGAAAATTCCTAATCTGTGTAGACTAAATTATGTTGGCAACGGTCGCTTCATTTGACATTAGGTCACATAAATATTGTGTTCGCAGTAATGATTTGCAGACAACAGCCAACAAGTTATAGAGTGCATAACTTTGTTAACAACAGGGCAGATATGAGAGACATCATTGTAGTTTTTAATTGTTTCTTTGTTTTTATTCGTGTTTTTTTTTTATTGTTTGTTGGAAAGGGAAGGTCACACACAAATACATTCACATAGATTTGGTTTTGATTTACTCTACTTGGAATGAGTGGAGGGGGGAAGAAGGTACTATATTTTGGTATTGGAAATCTAACTTTATTATCTTGAATTAGTACACCATGTGTTCTAATTATAACCCATCAAGGGTTGAACGGGATACTTTAGTTAAAAAAAAAACGTCATTACTAGGTGCTTACATGGAATAGAAAGGTTAAGGTGATGTGAAACATGGTCCTTCAAAAACTTATCGCAACTCTTCCTGTCCTGTGCCATCCGCTCGCCGTCTTTTCGTTTCTTCTTCATCCTCTTCATATCTGCCTCCAGTTCTCTTCTCTATTTGTTCTTTGGTTTGCCTGGAAATGCTAACAGGTTTCTTCAATCTGTGTCTTATCCATCGCCAGCGTCTTCTTCTCATCTCTCATTCCACTGGTACTGGTCTAGTTCTTGTCATCAGTTACACATTGGTGACCTTGTCATACCACATCAGCACCTTCTATTCTAAGCAAGCAGGCATTCATGAAAGTCTGTAGCTTTTTGGTTGTTTGTTTTTTGTTTTTCTCCATGTTTCAGAGCCATACAATAGGACTGACTTGATAAATTCTTCTTCTTCCTCGTTCGTCCTGAAAAGGACGTTGGTTGCGTTGGGTCCGTTTACAGCGAAGCTGCGATATTTGCGCCTTTCGGCCGACACATCCGACTTCAGCACAGCATTTTTTTGGGGACCGGGTTTGCCTTCCCTCTTTGATCCCTACTCTCTCAGCCTGACTGCAGTGATGCAGCATGTTTCCAGGACCACCACTTGGAGGTGGAGTAGGGTCTTGGTCAGCTCTGGTTCGCTGACCCTGACGCAAGCAGTCAAGCTATGAGTCGCTGACTGCATTCATCTTGTTTACTGCGTCTTCGGTCCAACTTGACATATGAGTTGAAGATTCTGATTTTTGTGTTGGATTTCTTTTGATCTCTATTTATTTCCCAGTGAACAATGAAAGCTCCTGTAGCTTTTTGTATTCTTAATTTGTGAATTAACCAAAATAAAGCCATGTTGGACAAACAATTCAGAAATTGGCAAAAAGGGACATCTTCAGGGACACAAATAATGGTGCATGACAAACAAGTGAGAGACACAAATAGTAAAGAGCTCATTGGAAAATACTGCCCTGCTAACAAACTGGTATGGAAGCCGCGCTAGTGTAATGGTTACAACGTTGCGCTGGCGACCAGGTTTTCAAGGTTCAAGCCCGGGCGCGGGCATTTGTAAGAGTGTCATCGACCGAGATTTTGACTGAATAACCTGAACGGCTCCTGAGATAAACCCTCTGTGGATGGGAAGGAGCGAAGGAAAGTCCTCAGGTTCCCCAGCCTCGCAATGACATGTCACTGGGCCGAAGGGCTGAAAGCCCAAGTGCCGCTGGTTAAGGAAAAAAAACAAACAAACAAACAATCTGGTATGAGACACACAGCTACAAGAGCATATAACAACAGTTAAGGATAAACAAAGACATTTATAAAATAATTTTTCACCATACAATTCCGAACGCTGTACCTATATAATTCAAGGTGCAGACCATACCTCTTAGCCACTCCGACCCCCCCCCCCCCCCCCCCCAAAAAAAAAAATAGTAAGTTAAAGATACTAAACCTAACAAGATCAACAAATATACTACTGGACAAAAGTTAAGGGCCACCATTCAATTTTAGACAAGGTTTATATAATTCTTCCTGAGCAGGGTCGATTTTCCAAATGTCCGGTAGCTTGAAATCTCTCAAGAAGTCTCTGAATGGTAGAGTGGGACACTGCTAAACGTCTTGCAACATGACGAACAGATTGACCATCCTGAATCCATGCCATGGCTCGACCACGGTCTACAGTGCTGAGACTTCTCCTTGGTGGCATGGCTAATGCAGTGATCATTTCGACTACTTGTCATACTGATTTATTGCATACCAACGGTTAACACTCTTTACCGATGATCATTTTCCACGTGCATTCAAATTCAACTCACTTTTTCACCTTTTGAAATGGCGGCCCTTAACTTTTGTCCAGTAGGATACAATACAGATATATTAAAACTACTTTTAATTACAAGTAAATGAAATTTGAAAAAGCTCATCAGTTTGAGCTGCCATCTTGGCAACGAAGGTCGTCTGCAAAAAGATCTCCAACAATGAAAAGCCACAGTAAGCAAAACTAACCACAATCTACAAGTCCATCAAACACAAAAGTTTACAGAAATGTTGTTCTATAGCAGATACCGCTGTAGGGGAGTGAAGTGTTACAGACTTAACTAAACTAGGTCCAGCATCGAGAGGTGGGGGTGAACAAGAGCAGAGTCAGGTACGAACGAACGAAATCTTTATTTCATCAGGGTAAAGACATTGGCATAATTGCCTTTTTTACATTTCTGCCCTGCAATACAATTCTCAATGTTTTTACAAATTAAAAGAAAAATATTAATAACTTCAAATTTACAGCTGGGTAAACTGAAGCAGGATGCCACCATGTTTTGGACCCTGTGCTTTTGCCGCGAAAGACCAGTACTCTTACCACTCAGCCAATCAGACGCTCAAAGCTTAAAAAGCGATGAATATTAAACAGCATGGAAAGGGGTATAGCAAATACAATACTGTCGTAAATTTTACTGAGATAGGTCTTAGAAATAGTGGTCCCGTCCGAGTGGAGGATGATAGTGAAGACTCTGTGATAGTAAGGGGTAAGAAATAGATAGTTGATTCACAAGGGTGCTGGGGTAAGAGGAAGGACAGTCTCTGAATCGTGTAATTTCTCCAATTCAGCCTATCTTACGACATTTATTTACCTGCAGACTCCTTACTCTCCTGGCTAAACAATTTTGCCAGTTTCCCTACACACATGTACACACACCAATTTAGTGATACAAACGCACAGACGTGAATACAAACTATGTATAACAGATATGGGGTAATGGGTCGACCGACACAGTAATTAAAGGTTTATGGAGTTTATTATTATTAAACCAAAATCACAACATCAATCATGTTACAGACAAGGAGGTGGGGGGGGGGGGGGGAAGGACAATAGTATCTCAATAGGCCCTCCCCTTTTGTATAGGAAAACCCAATCCAACAACAATTTCTATCAGAGAGGTAATTAACCCAAAGAGAGATTTATTTTTAACTGATGGGGTATACGATAATCAGTATGGGGTATAGGAACAGATTCCTATTATTCTCAATGTTATCCCTTGACTAAGCTGATTAAGGGAGGGGGAAAAGAAAATTAAACAACCGCACAGAGAAAAAAACAATAAATTAAGTATACTGATGTTTACCAAGAAAAAAATAAAGATAATTTATGGTTATCTTATTTTTCATTCATTCAATACACGCTCACAGTGGCCACTACCATTCACACTTACCGATCGTTGAAGCCGGTATTCCATGGAATAACACAAAAACATCTGACAAGTACTCAAAATACTCTGAGTCTTTTTCTTCCTCTATCAGCCCCAAACTAGCGGGTTTTGCGTTCAGCTATTTCCCGGGATGGTGTAAGAACCAAAGTCAGTAGGACGCTATGAAATGCTAAGACGCAAAGGTATTGTCCAGCCTATATGTAAAAAAAAAAATACAAAACATGTAATCAACAAAATACAAACATATTGTGACGCGCGTTAATTTTACAGGTAAGACTATTTTAGCCACTCCGGTATTTAATTATATATATTATAAAAAAACTCCCCGCGAGTGTCTAGTCGTTAGAAAATACACACGTATATATAGAACTAAACTGCCTTAATCAATTATCAATCGCCTAGCGGCTTATAAATTATTTTAAGCCTCTCTCACTGGGAAACAAACGGGTAATTAAATTTACGTTATATTTAGAGAATTTTTCTATATGTTTATTTAATACGTTTTCATTACACACATAAATCCCAGTGAAATAAAATAAAGCTTTAAACGATTAAATCACTTAGATGCTAATAATTATATTTTTACCGCAAAACACAAGAAACTAGAATTTTAATTCTCCACGAATTTATGTAGGAAGTCTGATAAATTTTGCCTCCGAAACTGCGCGCTAGACCATTCCAGAAATCTTGATTTGCAAACTGACAAATGAATTAGATGCTCCCAACTATATATTTAAAATGGGTATTCTTTCATCTCCTGTGCGGAGTTTAACACCTCTGTTCAATTTCGGGAAGTTTGCTGGTCGATTTTTGTATGAAAGTCCGAAATCACACCACCCCCGCCCGTGGACCATTTCACTCACCGGCGGCTGCCTTTAGATCTTTCTCTACGTGAGCAAATTGCGTCCCCTGAGAGTACGATCAAAGGAAATGCAGTCGCTACAAGCGGTTAACGCCCTACACTGTCATAAACAAATCGTTGTCTCTCTAGAACTACAAAACCTCTTATGCCCCGCCCTTCCCGTGGTTCAGTTGACGTGCTGACGTAATCCTGACAGCAGGTAACCCCTTTTAAAAGGAAAGACAGTTTATGCATCTACATATCTGAGTTCTTAGTGCATGAAACCAAAGACAGGAGGCGTGGCTAGACTAAGAATCGGAATGATGGCTACAGCGAACCTGGCTTCCACGTGTTTAACTGTGCATACTTAATTAGCCCGCGAGGAAAATCCAACGTGTTAATCTTGCTTGAGTCCAAATAGTGAGGGCCCCCGATGATATTAAAGAGAAACGATAAGGGTTGCCCATTTTCATCTGTCACAAATACTGACATTATGAAATTGCCATAACAAACACCAGAGATTATGTAACATGGACGAATTAACAAAAGAAAAACAACAAATGTACTATTGCATTTTTTTTTCTTTGAGATGTTTTCTATCTTGTGGTTAGGCATTTGCTTTTGAAACTAAATAGAAGTCCTTCAGTTATAATATCATTAATCAATAATTCTTCATATCTTTCAGACATTTAGATTTTTGTGCAAGATATGTTATTGTTGTTGTTGTTGTTGTTTAACTAGTGCTGCAGAGCTTCCCGCTCTTTTGCAGCCAATACCAAGTTGAAGACTCCTTGGTATTATCTACACTGTAGATCTAGGCTTTTCCTGTGGCTTTTTTGCCCTACCAAAACGTGTTGAGTTGAAGTCATGAGCTCCAGTTTCTCCAGCTTGGCTTGCATTTAAAGGATCGTCACATCTGGTCCGAAGTTCGGAGTAAGAAGTGTGTGGCATACTGTGGATTCCCCGCCATCCAAGGGGGCTCTCCAACTATGCAGAGCTAAAATATTGTACTCTGGTTCTGGGCTCTCACAAGGATTTGTCATGTCCTGCATAGAGTCACTTCTCAGCTTCCCCTGCCTATCACTGGGTCTACAGTGAGATCCTTCTGCATGCAGTCAACCAAGTCAAAGCCAAAGAATTGTGCCTGGAGCTCAAGTGACTTCACCAAGAATAGAGTGCAATGCTGGGTTCTCAACAAGTTTCACCACAGGTGGAATCCCTGGAAGTGTGTGGATGTTTTCAACAGTCAATGAGGATGTTATTAGCCTCACAGACAAAGCTTCAGTTCCGCGTATGTATATTGTAGCATTGTGCATAGCTGGTGATCATGTAAAGATGACTCCAGATATGCTTCCATGCATTCACAGCTGCATAACACAAAAGTACTTGGCTGCACTTAGAATCACTTCAACACATTCTTAAGTCAATTTACAATGTTATATTGTGAGATATTTTCTCATAAATAGATGTTTGCTCAGGGTTGGATTATCCATTAAGTACACGAAGCAAGGGGTTAGGACGTCAGCCCGTTAGGGGCACCATAAATAATTTTTCAAGATTTTATTACATTTTATATATATATTTTTTTTATAGTCAACAATGAATGAGCTGACAAAATATCTGTGACTGTCAACAGTCAGGAACTTATGAGTTAATGAAATATATCAATGTCAAGAATGAATAATTTGAATTACTATCTGTCACTGAATGAATTCATGAATTGTAACTGTCAAAATAGAATTCATGAAATTATGACAGTGCTAAGGGTCACGACACCAAATAAGGTTATATGTATCAGTGTCAACCTCTGTTTGTAAATAGAGGCTTGTTGATTTTTCAGTTGTGCAAAGTTCAGATCAGAGCGGGTTGCACCGTATAAACACCAGGCATCTGTTATGTTAATAAAAGTGTTCATGTAAGTGTTCAGTGGTGTCACGGATTGTCTCCGCTGCTTTGCAGTAGTGGTCCAACAGTGACCAAAACTCAAGAGTATTTAATATTGGCTTCCAAGGTAATCTACCTGCGCACAAGATTACTCTTGGCAGAGATGTAGAAAGAAGGGTAATAACACTTCTACCTGAAGGGAGCTTTCACAAGATATTTCCAGAAGTCAAGAACAATGTTGCCTTGGGCTGAACAATTGTTAACGCATTTATATGGTCCGTCGCCTTTTGTAAAGGATTTAAGCAATGGTTTAGTCCGTTCAAGCCCCCAGTTGGGGTAATCCAACTAAATCCCTCTTAGAAGGTATAGCTCTGTTTAGAGGTAAATATATGTCTAAGTATATATATATATATATATATATATATATATATATATATATATATATATATATATATATATATATATATATATATATATATATATATATATATATATACACGAGGGGCGTTAAGAAAGTAATGCACCACATCGTTTTTCTCAGCTAATAATGAAGATAGAAGCATGACATTTTGCACACTTCAAATATGGCATGTGCCAATTGTGTGCACCAAATTCCACTACAACTGGCCAAATAATACGGCTGCCCTAAACCGTTAAAATGGAGCGTGTTAGCAACTTGCGTTATAAACAGCGAATTGTGATAGAATTTCTCGTTGCAGAGAAGGAAACTGTTGTGAATTTTCACAAGCGTCTATGTGATGTGTATGGAAGTTTTGCAGTCGACAGGAGTACAGTCAGTCGCTGGGTTCAGAGAATCAAAGAATCAGGAAGTGGAGATACGGAGCTCCTTGATCGGCCGCGATGTGGACGTCCTGCCACAGCCACCAACGCAGAAATGTTGAAATGCGCTGAGGGCATTATTCTTACTGATAGGCGAATGACTACTCAACAATTGGCCTTACAGCTGTCAGTCAGCATTGGTAGTGCAAATGCAGTTATAAAAACTCTCGGATTTTCTAAGGTTTGCGCAAGATGGGTTCCTCGAAGTCTCACAAATGACCACCGATTGCAAAGGAAAGCAATTTCTTCTGAATTGTTGGAGCGTTTCAATGCTGATGGAGAGAACTTTTTGGCTAAGATCGTTACAGGTGACGAAACCTGGGCACATCATTTTGAACCTGAGACAAAAAGAGAGTCAATGGAGTGGCATCATCCGCAATCACCACGAAGAAAGAAATTCAAGACAATTCCTTCAGCTGGAAAGGTCATGATCACTGTCTTTTGGGACATTGAAGGTGTGATTTTTGTGGACGTTATGCCAAGAGGAGAGACAATCAATTCGCAAGCTTACATTAAGACATTGAAAAAACTCAATCAACGTTTTCGCAGAGTTCGGCCGCACAAGAATCCAGCAGACCTGCTTCTCCTTCACGACAATGCGCGACCTCACACAAGTCTGGCAACACGGGAAGCAGTCACCGAATTCGGTTGGACTGTACTACCCCAACCACCCTATAGTCCCGATTTGGCACCCTCTGATTTTCATCTATTTGGTCCACTTAAAGATGCACTCCGTAGGACAAGGTTTGAAGATGATGAAGGAGTGATTCATGCAGCGAAGAAATGGCTACATGATCAAGACAAAATCTGGTACGGGCTACGAATACATGCACTTGTTTCGCGCTGGCATAAAGCCGTACAAGTTGATGGGGATTATGTTGAATAATATCGATGTTTACATGACATATCCATGTATATTGTCTATAAATTTCATGCTTTTTTAATAAACAGCTCCTGAGAAAAACGATGTGGTGCATTACTTTCTGAACGCCCCTCGTATATATATATATATATACGAGGGGCGTTCAGAAAGTAATGCACCACATCGTTTTTCTCAGGAGCTGTTTATTCAAAAAGCATGAAATTTATACACAATATACATGGATATGTCATGTAAACATCGGTATTATTCAACGTAATCCCCATCAACTTGTACGGCTTTATGCCAGCGCGAAACAAGTGCATGTATTCCTAGCCCGTACCAGATTTTGTCTTGTTCATGTAGCCATTTCTTTGCTGCATGAATCACTCCTTCATCATCTTCAAACCTTGTCCTACGGAGTGCATCTTTAAGTGGACCAAATAGATGAAAATCAGAGGGTGCCAAATCGGGACTATAGGGTGGTTGGGGTAGTACAGTCCAACCGAATTCGGTGACTGCTTCCCGTGTTGCCAGACTTGTGTGAGGTCGCGCATTGTCGTGAAGGAGAAGCAGGTCTGCTGGATTCTTGTGCGGCCGAACTCTGCGAAAACGTTGATTGAGTTTTTTCAATGTCTTAATGTAAGCTTGCGAATTGATTGTCTCTCCTCTTGGCATAACGTCCACAAGAATCACACCTTCAATGTCCCAAAAGACAGTGATCATGACCTTTCCAGCTGAAGGAATTGTCTTGAATTTCTTTCTTCGTGGTGATTGCGGATGATGCCACTCCATTGACTCTCTTTTTGTCTCAGGTTCAAAATGATGTGCCCAGGTTTCGTCACCTGTAACGATCTTAGCCAAAAAGTTCTCTCCATCAGCATTGAAACGCTCCAACAATTCAGAAGAAATTGCTTTCCTTTGCAATCGGTGGTCATTTGTGAGACTTCGAGGAACCCATCTTGCGCAAACCTTAGAAAATCCGAGAGTTTTTATAACTGCATTTGCACTACCAATGCTGACTGACAGCTGTAAGGCCAATTGTTGAGTAGTCATTCGCCTATCAGTAAGAATAATGCCCTCAGCGCATTTCAACATTTCTGCGTTGGTGGCTGTGGCAGGACGTCCACAGCGCGGCCGATCAAGGAGCTCCGTATCTCCACTTCCTGATTCTTTGATTCTCTGAACCCAGCGACTGACTGTACTCCTGTCGACTGCAAAACTTCCATACACATCACATAAACGCTTGTGAATGTTCACAACTGTTTCCTTTTCTGCAACGAGAAATTCTATCACAATTCGCTGCTTATAACGCAAGTTGCTAACATGCTCCATTTCAACGGTTTAGGGCAGCCGTATAATTTGGCCGGTTGTGATGCAATTTGGTGCACACAACTGGCACATGCCATATTTGAAGTGTGCAAAATGTCATGCTTCTATCTTCATTATTAGCTGAGAAAAACGATGTGGTGCATTACTTTCTGAGATCCCCTCGTATATATATATATATATATATATATATATATATATATATATATATATATATTATATATATATATATATATATATATATATATATATATATATAAATATATATATATATATATATATATATATATATATAAATATATATATATATATATATATATATATATATATATATATATATTTATATTTATATTTATATTTATATTTATATTTATATATATATTTATATATTTATATATTTATATATTTATATATAATTAATATTCTGGCTCATACGTTTGCTTTCATACATATAACTGAATCAACTATTATTGTTTAGTTTTCAAACAACAGGTAACAAATTTAATAGTGAATTAGTCTTTAACAGGTTAAAATAAATATGGAAAGTTTAGTGGAATTTTGATGGATATAAAGTTCTCGTCATTGAGACGTAGGTGAGAATTTAATCTTATACTTAAAGTTTAACTGAAATGTCCTTTTTGCTGGTGCCTTTTAGTTAGCACTTAGCTTGTATGAGTGAGTCCTGCCGCCTAGGTTTTCGTCACGTTGTTCTTGTGATGAGTGTACTCCTCTCACACGAGTGGCGTAGTAACTTCAGTACTTCATACAGTCAGATAGCTTGTAACCACGTACTTTTTAGAAAAAATAGAAAGACAAAAATGCCTCTGCTAAGTACACTGAGTTGGAAGTTTAACAGGCGCATCCTCTCGTTGTCCACCCACCAATGTTAATCTATCAGAAGAATTACATTCCTGAGTTTACACAGTGCAACGCAGGAAAGATGAATAAAATTCACCAATATTCCTCTGGGTATTAACTGGGACAATGTGTCTGGACAGCGCGAGCAATGATTTGTGCCTGAATTAACATTAACAAGTTACATAAATCTCACAAAATGATATGCTACACTTGAGGCACATATGATGTAGTCATCACTCATCACTGCTCCAGTCGGAGTCTGGGGTTACCTCTGCTGTCGGGTTTTTCCGCACGACTAGCCAGAAGAAATCACCAGCGCTTGCTGTAGTGGTTCATGAATATACTATTTCCGTATGTTGAGGTAGCCAGCCTCATATATATAACCACTTAGCAAGGAAAAGTGTTAAATTCACATTTGTAAAAGAAATGTTCACAACTTACCCCAAATTTTGGGAATACACAATCTCCCTGCACAGGTTTCAGATGAACACGAGCAATTTCGGTGCATATGCTCTCGAATCAATTTCGTCTGAAAAATTCCTCTTATGACGGTGTTCTGTGATACACTTGGTCTGGGAAACTAGTAATTTCTCTTCGACGGGTGTTCTGCGATACACTTGGTCTGGGATGTTACTTCTCTTTTGACTGATGATCCAAATCCTAGGTTTCCAGTCTTGTATTTATAAAGTCCTGGTCCCTGAAGTTTTACAGTCGTGTATTTAAATATGCGGGTTTACTCTTAAGGTTTCAGAGTTGCCCAAATACTGTCGATCTGTCACTCTGAGTTCACTAGATTATATCTCTCATTCTCAGTTGAAATCACAAATTGTGTTTCCGCCGAATGTTCCAATAGAATTCATTGTATATTCCGGCATCTCACTTCAAACCAATCAAATTTCTCTCGCACTGTTTGGGTGGGGAAGTTTTATTCCAAAATATCCCCGCGTGTTTAAAATTAAATTTAAAATTCCACACGTGACCTCTATATAATACTGCATTATACTTCCGATGACATCTACCTGCCTCTTCACAATCTTGTGACCATGTTTTCCTGGCGTAATGTCTTCCGCTAAGATGTCTCTCCAGACAGACTATCTCTAACAATCACCTGGTATTGTCCCACAAAAGCGATAAACGTATCTACCACCTGTAATAATGATGCAAACAGGAGCCCAACGGAAACGATTATCTCATAATTGCCCCTGTTTTCGTGCCTTCTTCAGACAGTCACACAAAAGGGTCGCCGGCCACTTAGGTAAACAATATGGTTGTAAAACGAGGATCGTCTTTTATCAAAATGTGGCCTGGCTGATAGAATGAGATAACGTGTTACCGCTGACCGGTGATAATAACCGGGTATTGTTACGATAGTCCCACCTTTCACTTGGCGGGACGTAAATACGTCTGAGGAGTAGTAAACAAGATAAAGACAGTCCTATCCGGAGGGGAGTGGAGTGTTAGAGATTTTACCTTACTAATCCAACGTAGAGAGTAAAATAATGAATGAAAGGGCATAAAATTACGCCAAATAAAACGATAACCGGTGAGAGAAAAATGAAGAAAAAGAAGTGACACTGCCGGAGTGGATTAACGTGTGAGAGAGCGCACAAAAGAGCTTGCACAAAGTAAGACGTACCGTCACAAGTGGTTAAAAAGGCTACACGCCCTAGATGTTGATTACCACCAGTATCTAGAATTGTGTGCAACCTTGTTCAACCCAGGTAGGTTCTTCCGGATGAGAATGCAGCTACGTGTTGGTGTTTCTTGGCACGTGATATTGCGTATAGTGTAATGTCATCTCTCACCTTTAGTTTGTTGACACAGTTCATCTCATGATAGCACATAAGTCACTAACGACACTTAACAAAGTCACCACGAAACTCACTATTTCATTGACATAATTGATACACCCTCCTTTTACTCTGATTTCCAATAAATGTAATTAAACGTTAATGTTATTAGTCTGTTTACACCCACTGTTGCGAGTGTAGTGGTTTGGTCCATATCATCGCCACACAGGCTAATTCAATATATGTGTGCTGCTGACCTGTCACTGTGTCTGGAATGTTGACCTGGGTGTGTGTTGATATGTTCGCACACCACAGTACGTACATAAGGGTACATGCAGGAGTCAAGAAGGGTTGCAAACGACTGGAACAGTTCGATACTGTTTATTCCGTTACAACACAGATACGATGACATAAATGACACACATTCGACAGCAAAACATGAATCATAGTATATAATTTCCACACTGCATCAATACCTAATACGGCCTGTCCTAATCCTGGACTTATAATAGCTTAATAGCTTCATACATCTCCACACTGCAGTTAATATATAATATGGCCTGTCCTAATCCTGGACTGATAATAGCTTAATAGCTTCACAAATCTTCATACTGCAGTTAATATATAATATGGCCTGTCCTAATCCTGGACTTATAATAGCTTAACAGCTTCATACATCTCCACACTGCAGTTAATATATAATATGGCCTGTCCTAATCCTGGACTTATAATAGCTTAACAGCTTCACAAATCTTCATACTGCAGCTAAACATAATATGGCCTGTCCTAATCCTGGACTAATAATAGCTTAATAGCTTCATACATCTCCACACTGCAGTTAATATATAATATGGCCTGTCCTAATCCTGGACTTATAATAGCTTAACAGCTTCACAAATCTTCATACTGCAGTTAAACATAATATGGCCTACAAAAGTACCTTAATACACAGCGAAGCCTGCATCACCCGGCAGCTTCATTAATCTTCAAAATATGGCCTACAAAAGTACTTCAATACATACCAAAGCCTGCATCACACGGCAGCTATAATAAGGTTCATATGGCCTAAACAAATCTTCACTGCAGTGTATCACATAGGCTGTACACACAGCGAAATATATAAGTCGACATTTTCTCAAATCCTACGTAGGCATACATTATCCAAAAACACTGGGACTCAACCTACACGGTCCACGCCCAAAACACAACTCCCAATCACACACTAGTCCCGCCAAAAAACCCGTCACGAGATTCGGTTGTCTTGAACACCGTTCTCGATAACACATGCAGACTAGCGAGCTATTCACATGACTCAAAACAGTACAGAATAAATACATTAAACAGCGTTCACACGCTTATCTGTACTCTGTCACCCGAAAATAGGAAAAGATAATTCTATCCTAAAGTCAAACAAGTATCCGCTTAATCAAGCGTTGCAACTCGAAATTTAATATGTTCAAAACACCATTCCAAAGATTACTTCCCCTTCCATAAGTTCCACTTGCAACAGTTACCACCCGCTCCGGGAAAAAAAATGATTCTATCATTTTTTTTGAAAAAATTAACTCCCAAAAACGAAAAATTTAGAAGACAATTAAGCTCTAACGTATGCCTACAAAAATATCTTATTTTAAATCAAAATTATATCTATAACAAATATCAGCATTAAAGTGTAAAGTAGCAATTAAAGCATACAGCATAATCAGCTAAGTATAAAAAGTAATTAGCTAAATATACAAATATGATCAGTTCCAAAATTAAGTTACGTATATTTAGTACAAACCAAACCGAAAACAACCAATCGAAAGAGAAAACACAAGATCAATCAAAAGAAGAATGATCTGTAAAAAAAAAAAAGGAAAGTAAGAACTCAACAATACCATATACTCATAATTAAGTTGGACAATTACATGTAAAATAAATACAACTATCATAAGTAGATATATCATATCAAATCATATAACCACTCCAACAATACAAAGAATAGAGGTATAAGTGTTGAAAGAAGACAAAGTATACAAATAGAATCAAGTAAAACGAAGATGAGGTACGAAAGTATAAACAAGATATGAAATCCATACCGAAAAGACAACAGAAAAGGAGGAATGAAATGACGAATAGTTACCAAAGACAGATAGAAAGCAAAGGCACGAACGCAAAGAAAGTCAATAACAGTACATACTAATAACTGTTTTGATCAGATAACCTATTCAAAAATAAATATATAAACATGATCGAAAGGCACAACACAAAATATCAAAGTATATCTATACTAATACCATCAAAAATAATTTATAACTAAACAAAAGCTAATAAGTAATTTAACTAAGTTATAAGAGTTATACAAGACTAACATAAATAAATTATAGGCATCGAACAAACAAGTAATAGCATTACTATAACTAATACGACCAACGCACAATGAAGCGCTAAAATAAAAATACATCATCATAAAAAACAACTTTTTACAAGAACTAATCAAACTACATATCAATGATATCACGAAGTCAAATGCTGGGCACACACAACAAAAAATTACAATGCCAAAAAAAAATCATTTTTTTCAACAGTACCGTACAAACATATTTTTTTACGATAAGTTACATAAAAACAGTATTTAATTTTTAAGTAATTCAGTAAATCTTTAAGTAAAACCCAATAATGAAATCAATATTTTAACAAAATGAGTGAAATATAAAACAAAAATCCTATCTCGAAGAAACCTTTAAATCAACACATGTAAATTTAATTTATCCTTTAAGTTCTTTCTGCTGAAAATTACGTTCAGCTCAGTAAAATGCTATTTAGCTATAACTTTATCTCTTACTCAAATCGATAAGATGTACATTATAAATAAATCTACCCTTTGTTGCTAATATGAAATATAAAAAAGGTTCTATAAAAATATCTACAAAAAATAAGTTTTTTTTTTTTAAATAATCTGCTAGGAAAATAATCTGCATGTCTGACTGGCAAGAAAATCAAGTTCTGGAAAAATCGAAGTTTCACAAAAAGTTAACAAATCCAAATACAAGATCATGTATGATACATGCAAGCTATTTTCAAAATTACATTTCACAACATACCAGATAATACACATCTTCTCTGTATGTTCTATATATTAATTAATCATGACATCAAAACATGAGAAAAATATAAATTAAGTGAATAACGAACACTCAGGACTATCTAAAAGTAACCACTACATCAACACAATAAATGAGTTTGTGCAATCTCATCATGTACAAAACTATCCTAAACAACACAGTTGCAAAAATTCTAAGTTGAACAGAGTAGTATAAAGGATAATAATTACATACTACACATTATCAACACAATAATATATAAATAGCATAAAAAATGTATTAATACATCATCAAAAATACAGACATATAAATAACAATTAAAAAAAAAATTATGGCAATCAAATGATGCATAGAAATAATCATTACAACAAAATTATATGTTATCTCAAAACAACAACATGTCATGTACTAATATAGAATACAAAAATATTTACTATCTTCACATAAAAAAAAATAAATCAGACGCGAAGTCTCCCACTCTCTTGTAAACATGCTTGACCTTCAGAAAGTAACCATCAGTTGCTATTTAGACGCTGACAGGTTTCGGTTGACTACTCGAGCGGAAAGTTGACTCACATTTCTGACCGTCAATATGTCACAGAAGCCTTGACCCTTATCGTAACGTAGCTTCTGTCAACAAATACAAATGAAAATTTCCATTTTACTCAATAGTGAAATTTAATGAGAAAAACGTAGAAATCACATTTACAATTACCCAACACCGGCTTGTGTAAAAACCCGGTCTCTTCACGATGTCACTAGCTCTCTCTATCACATGTAGATATCATAGAATTCTTGGGGACAACATGACCGACCTTGAATGTCGCCGCTGCCTTACGCTGAAACAAAGTGTTATATTCACAACAACAAGTAGAGCAAGCAATAGTATTCAAGCATCCACTGTTATTTTTACTCTGTTTACTTTGATTATAAATGACTCTGGGCTCATGTTGAACAAAATTAGCACAATTGCGCTTATTATTTGATCTATGATCAAAATACTTATTATTACCGTTGCCTTGTTTACAAATAATCACTTTAGTCTTTTGTTGAGGAACATTATTCTGGTGATGTAAAGCAACATTTGCAAAGCTATTATCTCTATCATACTTTCCAACATTCTTACAATCAAAACTTTGAGATTTGTTAAATTGTCTACAGTATCTAGGAGAGGGAAAATTATTATTTACTGATCTCCCTTGGTACTGTTTAATCTTGGGGTTATCTCTCTTTCTAGAACTGTTTTTCTTCTCCCTTATGGGAATATATTTACCAATTGTTTCAAACTGACTGTGCTGAGTTTGATAACTGCCAGAAACAATAGTATCTCTATTGTTCCGCATATGGGTTTCATCTTTGGAACAAGTAGTAATAGTCTCAACACCCGCTATTAATTTCTGAGTATTTCCAATAGTCGAGAAATATTTGCTTTTATGAGTCTTGACCTGAAATTTATCACTTTTCTTTTCCTGACCAACAGAACTGGTTGTTACACAAGAATCTTTGTTGTTCTGACGCCAAGAATTATCACTGGAACTATCAGTAATATTAGAACTAGGAAAGTTGTATTTCCCACGATAAGATCTATATTTACTATGTATGACATCTCTCTGAGCTACTTTCTGTCTATCATTGTCAACATTGACAGAAGAGCACCTTTTGTTTTTCAAAACCATATCTAGTAAGCCAAATATTCTTTCCCTTGCTTCCGCAATTTCATTATCTTTAAGTGAAATCGTTTCACTTAACCTTTTATTTAACTCCTTAACAGCCAAAACTTTGTCGCTTTCTTCTGCTAGCAAATTTTCAATTTTAGCGACCTTCTCTTTCTCAGCCGTCAACTCCACTAAAGTCTCTTTCTCGTACTGTTCTTTATTTGCCCTCAACTGAGTCAACTCTATCTGAAGTGTTTCAGTCTGGACATCATCATTGTTTTTCATAATCTCATTACTCTTCTTGGGGGGTACAATATTCATCTCCCCAATTTGATCACTGAGCATCGCATTATCATTCATCACCTCATGAAGCATTTCTATGTAAGTCTTCTCACAGACATTTCTCTCAACCTTCAATTTCTCATACATCTCTTTCTGTTCTTGAAGTTCCCGCGTGAGATTACCTATCTGAGTTTCCAAGTCTTGGACTTTGCTTAAAGCTGAATTTAATGTAGCTTGTGCACTAGAAAGTTCTGAGTTTGACTTTTGCAATTCACCCCGTAAGTCTAGACACTGTTTCATGTACTTTACTCACTTCAGCGGTACTCTCTAAGAAGTTTTCCCTTTGTTGTTTTTTTCTTCTTAATTCCTCATCTTCTAACCTCTTTTTCTGATCAACAGAAATGTCATTGCGCATTATCTTACGTATACTCTTCAATATCTGATCGCGCTCAACACCCATATAGTGGTACGAAAACAATCGAAGATCCATAAGCAGTAACTGCGCTAAATCTTTAGCCATCCTTAGATGAGGATGAGAGTGAAAATTCTCCTCAGCAAAATATCTTAGCGCTCTTGACGCATTGACCAAAAATCTGTCTATCACATGTTCCTCAAGCTGTGGGCCTTTTAATTGTTGATAATCTCTACCTTCTTCCCACAAATAAGCCAATATAGGCCTCATATCCTCAGGATCTATCTCATCATCATCCATAGCGATTCACTTACTTAAATCAATATATCTAGTAATCACATATAGTTATGACAAATTACTGTCTACAAAAGTTGGGACAATCACCCTTCCAGCTCACAAAGTTAAGTATCTGTCAAGAAATGAGCTTATTCCTCAATTCTGTATCACCAATTCCTTTTTATAGCACCTTTATCAAGTCACATCATTATCAGGAAAATCGACATATGTCAACAGCCATTAACACCTATGCATCAAATCTTAATCATATGTCAAATTAGACATAAACAACAATAATAACAAAATGAGCAATTAGGGAGGCCTAGCGACATATATGAAGTGACACAATTTACACAAGACACAATCACTTATCTGTCAATGATCCCGCTTCTTTTCCGCCACGACACTGGATATCACATAGACTGCTAAAACCTCCACTGCAGGATAGCACTGCAACTTGATTCGTTTCTCTTCAGGTAATTTCGTCAATAAGATATGTGCTTAACAATGCACAAGTTGACAGGAACCATAATACAGCACACACTGCAACTCTTGACTCTTCTGTAGTCTGAAATGCACACGGCAACTCCGTGTATCATAACATCTTGAACTTGTGATGGTGATAACTGGCACAGGTAACTCGAATATTGCAGAAATCTGTGACAACCCGTACAAATGCTGGTACAAATACTGTCCAAGTCTAATTGAACTTCCTTGACCACTGCAGACGTTGTTGTAGTCTATAGGCATGAAATAGGACGTCAATTGCTACTGTTGTAAAGTTGCCTTCTACCAAATAAAGCGTGTGTTGTTTCTCAAATGCGCCACCCACGCAGATAATATTTAGGTCACAGTTCTGAAGTACACCAGATTCAAGCCACGCCTACATAAGGCTAATTATAACAAAGTCAAGTGTTCTACACTCTTGTCACGTGCAAGTCATACGTATTATTTTCAACTTGTAGTGACTGATCCTCTAGATATGTTATGGTCTGGTGGACAAAATTTGATTCACATTATCCTCTTGCTTCAAGTACATATCACTGTAGAGGTAACAATTTCTTAATTGTATACGCCACTCAGGCACATCTTAAATCATATCCAATGATACGAAAACTACGCCACTTAGGCTATCGACGCGAATAGTCGTAGATGTCAGATCCTGTTAACTGAAAACCACCAACTGATACAAGTGGTTTCAGTCTGAAATATTATTACTGTTATTACTGGCCATAAATGTACTCGCATTCGATAGCACAATACGAAATCATTATAACATAATTTCCCGGGCATTGCATCAATACCTAATACGGCCTGTCCTAATCCTGGACTTATAATAGCTTAATAGCTTCATACATCTCCACACT
Source organism: Oreohelix idahoensis (assembly GCA_024509875.1). Classification (NCBI taxonomy): domain Eukaryota; kingdom Metazoa; phylum Mollusca; class Gastropoda; order Stylommatophora; family Oreohelicidae; genus Oreohelix; species Oreohelix idahoensis. The sequence continues at coordinate 70,643 of JAMPIV010006376.1, read as the reverse complement.
GCAGTTAATATATAATATGGCCTGTCCTAATCCTGGACTGATAATAGCTTAATAGCTTCACAAATCTTCATACTGCAGTTAATATATAATATGGCCTGTCCTAATCCTGGACTTATAATAGCTTAACAGCTTCATACATCTCCACATTGCAGTTAATATATAATATGGCCTGTCCTAATCCTGGACTTATAATAGCTTAACAGCTTCACAAATCTTCATACTGCAGCTAAACATAATATGGCCTGTCCTAATCCTGGACTAATAATAGCTTAATAGCTTCATACATCTCCACACTGCAGTTAATATATAATATGGCCTGTCCTAATCCTGGACTTATAATAGCTTAACAGCTTCACAAATCTTCATACTGCAGTTAAACATAATATGGCCTACAAAAGTACCTTAATACACAGCGAAGCCTGCATCACCCGGCAGCTTCATTAATCTTCAAAATATGGCCTACAAAAGTACTTCAATACATAGCAAAGCCTGCATCACACGGCAGCTATAATAAGGTTCATATGGCCTAAACAAATCTTCACTGCAGTGTATCACATAGGCTGTACACACAGCGAAATATATAAGTCGACATTTTCTCAAATCCTACGTAGGCATACATTATCCAAAAACACTGGGACTCGACCTACACGGTCCACGCCCAAAACACAACTCCCAATCACACACTAGTCCCGCCAAAAAACCCGTCACGAGATTCGGTTGTCTTGAACACCGTTCTCGATAACACATGCAGACTAGCGAGCTATTCACATGACTCAAAACAGTACAGAATAAATACATTAAACAGCGTTCACACGCTTATCTGTACTCTGTCACCCGAAAATAGGAAAAGATAATTCTATCCTAAAGTCAAACAAGTATCCGCTTAATCAAGCGTTGCAACTCGAAATTTAATATGTTCAAAACACCATTCCAAAGATTACTTCCCCTTCCATAAGTTCCACTTGCAACAATAATCTTTAACGATAACTAACAAAATCTCTTAACAACAATTAAGTGATTCACTGACTTACTTACTTAGTCGTTCCCCTTCTACCGTGAGGTGAAGAGGTTTGGAAGAGAGAGCGCCAGACTATCCTATCGGCTGTCTTCCTCCTGGCCTGGTTCCATTCTAGTCCTCGATCCTTCAAAGATTGTCTAATGTTGTCCTCCCAGCGGACTCTGGGTCGTCCTCGGGGTCTGGATCCTTGGCTCTTTGTTTCCCATGCTTGTCGTGGTATCCGATCTTCTCCCATTCTGCAGACATGGCCAAGCCATCTTAATTGGGACTGTTCTACTTGGGTCTGCAGGGGGTAGGATTTAAGGCCTTGACGTATCGTCTGGTTGCGTACCATGTCTCTTCTTGTTACTTCAACCACCTTCCTCAGATACCTCATTTCTGAGGTTTGGATCTGGCTTTTATGGGTTGTAGTCATTGCCCATGACTCGCATCCGTATGTCAAGACTGGGACATAGGTGGAGCGGTATACAGCCATCTTCCTTTTCTTACCAACCTCTCTTTTGCTGAGGAATCCTCGATTTATGGCCTGAAAAAGTCTCCCAGCTGCTGCTTTTCGAGTGGCCAACTCTTCTTTGATGCCTCCCTTTCGGTCTATAATAGCTCCGAGGTATTTAAAGTGGTCGACCTGCTCCAGGACCTGTTCTCCCAGCTTAATCTGATGTTTTCTTTCTTCTCGTGATATCACCATGGATTTTGTTTTAGAGCTGCTTATGACCATCCCTCTCTTCTCCAGCTCTTCCTTCCAGACTTGCAGGTTGGATTGGAGATGTGCCTCTGATTTAGCAATCAGGGCGACATCATCAGCAAATGCCAGCTCCGAAATATAGACCTGTCTCATCTTCCAGTACCCCCACTGAATACTTTCTTGTTCTCTCCTTACATGCCTTGATGACATCGTCCATAAGGAGTATGAAGAGGTAAGGTGATAGGATATCACCTTGTCTTACACCAGTGGTGGTCCTGAACTCTTCCGACTTATGGTTTTCTGTCCTCACATAATTTCTGCAAGACTTGTAGAAGCTCTGTATAGCATGAATCAGAGGTGCTGGAATATTCTTCCTTGCCAAACAGTCCCAAAGATTGCTCCAGGGGACCCTGTCAAACGCCTTTTCCAGATCTATGAAGCAAAGATGCATCTCACTCTTATACTCAAGGGCCTTTTCACTCAGCTGCCTGAGTGTGAAGATTAGGTCTTGAGTACTTCGGTTTGCTCGGAATCCGCACTGGACCTCATCCAGCTGTGGCCCAGCTAGGCGTCGTAGTCTCTGCTCTAGGATTCTAGAGTAGATTTTACCAGGGACACTGAGAAGGGATATGCCTCTATGGTTTCCACACTGTCGATTGTCACCCTTTTTGAAAATTGGTGTTATGATGGCAATCTCCCAATCCTTTGGTATGGTCTTGTTGTACCACGCTGCCTGTAAAACCCTTAAGAGTAATAGGTCGCCTGATGCTCCCATGAACTTAACCATTTCTGGTGTTATACTGTCATAAAATTAACAAGTGATACAACGTAAAAATATCTCCAAAGGATAAAATGTAAGGATAAAAACATAATGCGTAAGCTGCTGATGGTACATGATCGCCCTGACCGCGGGTCATCACCCTCCATAAAAATTGACTTGCTAGACGGGAAATCAAAACGGTTACCATTTGAACGGGATGAGAACGGCGGATCAAAAGGAAAAAAATATGACTGAAAAAATTGCGTGAGACTAGCAAGGTTAAGGAGACGCAATTGGGGGGGGGGGGGAACGGAGAAAAAGTCACGTTTCCCAAGTTGACATAAAGTAAGGAACTCGACAGAAGGGACCTTGGATATGATACGCCACAGTCATTTATTGGACGCTTTTGCGATACCAAGCCTTTTATTTGAATTCAGCGGCAAACGCAGATGCTTGAAATATTACAAAATTTAAAAAGTAACTTTTTCTTAATATTAATGTTAGGAATATAAAAATTAGCTGGCCGGATGGCCCATTCTGAGCAGTGAAATAATATGCTTTTATTTATACAGACGGATAGGTAATAATGAAGATAATGACAAAAGACAGTGTTGTTCACATCAGCGAAAGACTGCATTGAATCTAACATGACACTATTTGCACAAAAATCGCGACCTTGAGACGCAAGTGTTCAAATCTAGTTAGAATGAAAGAGAAGGGATATTGGTGGGAGCTGTGGCTAAAAATAACTTTACAGACAAAAAGTGTAGAGGGGACGAATAGGTTGGTTCAAAAAAACAAGTACGTTTTTTGTGAAAACGCAAGTAGAGACGGACGGACTAACAGATAAAAATCCATACTTGACTGAAGCATGACTGAAATGACTTTAGTGTAGGAAATTTGAATTTAAAAAAACCAAGGCATTGATTGGCCACAGACAATCATATTATCGGCGCTCAGACGCGCATTTGGGGCCATTCCTCACTAGTTGTCCAGTGATAGACACAGTAAATTTCAAGTGTGGTGATTTCCAAATGAAATAAATTGAAATAAGTTCAGGGACGCCATACTATAGCCAGCAGCTCAGCTGAGTTTTGCTAGCATTTCTGTGTTCGTTATTCATAATCTGGTAAGATTGAAATTATTTCTTTGTATATTTTGAATATTGTTTAATGTTTCGAGTGATTTGATACTGCCATATCGAAATCTAGCCTTACAAACAAGTAAGGATTTGCTCTAGACCCCCCGCCCTAGTTCAGGGTCTAGGGACAAACAATATATATACTCCAGCAATGATTAGGAAGGACAGATCAAGTGTTGAGATCAGTGGAACATATCACCTATCATATCCTAGGGCAAGAAGCTAATAAACATATTTCTGAATATGTAGTCTGGGAGAACTTATCCTATGGGAAACCAACTTGGTAAGATGTGTTGTATGGTCAGAGAGATCTGACCCTGTCTAAATGGTGTTATTGTAAATTGTTACGTGTAGAAGTGGCTCCTTAGGTAAGGTTCTGAACCCAAACCAATACTTTATTTCAGAGCTGTGAGTTTTTATGTTGACACCAAAAGGTGGTGTCAAATGCTGGGTAGATAATTGACAGTGAGGACCCGTGCAGTGTCGCATCTCGGCAGAACAGCCTTGTATTGCCCCCAAGCCCGGAGAGGTGGGCCACCCGATATATTGCCCCCAAGCACGGAGAGGTGGGGCCACCAGATTCCAGCACCAGCGCTACTTCTTCAAAGTTACGTAAGCAGGCTGGTCTGCTGGATTTACACCAACTTCATAGACATAACACCCAAAGTGAATTCCTACTAAAACATCCCATTTACTTCCATCATTAATGGACAATGTTTGGTAAACTTAGACAGGGAGGGATGAAGCCACCCCAACAGCACATCTATTCATCGTTCTCCCAGGGAAAATAAAATTATAAACTGTAGAAATACTAACTAATCTTAAAATTTGTATACGTACACACATTTTATTTATCATGTCATTTATTCATGCCATTCACTCATAAATTCCAAAATCTTTCATATGTTCTGGCCAAAATAAAACCTTGGTTCAGAACAAATAAATTTAAAAAAAAGATTTACTTTCTAAAATTTCACCAGCTGGATTTAGTTCATTGTGTTCTAAATTTTATTGATAATATATTATTTAATATCTGTGTGTGTGTGTTTGTATATGTCAATACAACACATTACATTCAGTACCCTAGATTATAACGTAGCCACATTCATTAGGAAAAAAGATAGGTGTGAGGTCTTAGTGGTAGCAAGAAAGGCCTTCTGAAAATTCACAACTACATTTTATCTCAGGAGCCTTCACAGCTGACCTCATACATTACACTTAGTAATATCACCATCATACAATACCATCAAAACCACTACATATATTGGGGTCTTGTCCAGGGATAATTAGCATAAACAGTAATATAAGGATCTCCTGGTGGGAGAAATAAAATTAGGGGAACAAAATTGTAAAATTCCCTTAAAATTAAAAGTGTCCCTTTAAATTAAAAGGGCAATTAGAAGTTGGTGAATCTTCACAGCCAGTGTTAGTTAATTAGTTAATTAGAATTATTTTGGTCTAGAATAATTATAATTACTTTAGAGATTGGAAATTTTACTTTGCTTATTGCTAGATTTGTTTAGAAAGTATGGCGGAGCTAGCAAAATTTAGATCAGCTGCTGTGCTGACCGCAAAGGAGATGGGAATGGATGGTCAGATTTTAATTCAATACGTAACGGCTGAATGTGATAAATATATTGAACGGGAAGAAAGGAGATTAGAAAAAGAGGCTGAAAGAAAATTAGAGTCTGAAAGGTTGGCTGAAGAGAAGAGGTTAGAGGCGGATAGAGAAATTAAGAGGCTGCAGATTGAGGCAGAAGACAAACGACAGCAAAGGGAGGCAGAAGAAAAAAGATTGACTGCCGAAAGGGAGGCAGAAGATAAAAAGGCCGAAAGGGAGGCAGAAGAAAAAAGATTGACTGCCGAAAGGGAGGCAGAAGATAAAAAGGCCGAAAGGGAGGCAGAAGATAGAAGGTTGCAAAGGGAGCACGAATTACGACTAAGGGAGCTGGAGTTACAAGGCCAGGCTCCTGAAAATGGTGCCAGCCCTTTTGCCTCAGATGCTACGCCTAGTCTGGGAGCCTCAAACTCAGCTATGGGGTTTCATTTAGACCATTTTGTTGAAAAAGACGATGACATAGAGGGGTACCTAGGACGTTTTGAGTTATTAGCTACTACATATGGGTTAGAGAGAGAGAGGTGGAGTTTAAAGCTATCACAGGACTGAGAGGTACTTCTTATGAAGTCTTTGCTAAAATGAACAGGGAAGACCAAGACAATTATGACATGTTAAAGCAGGCTTTGTTATTAAGGTACGAGAAGAATGGTGAATTTTATCGTAAGAAATTTAGAAATGCCAAACTGTTGTCTGGGGAGACATACCACCAATTCTCTGCTAGACTGGAAACCTATTTGGAGAAATGGACTGCTCTGGGGAAGACCCAAGATCTTAAAGAAATGATCATGATTGAGCAATTGAGAGAGTCCATGGCTCCAGACATGAGAAAATTTCTCATGGAACAAGGTGCAGAGAAGTTGGGAGAGGTTTTAAATGTCGCTGAGAGGTATCAGGCAGCCCAGGCAGAGGTAAGTGGTGCTAAAAAGAAGCACATAGACAATTTTAAAGCTCCACAGCAATTTAATAAATTTGATAATAGAGAGCAGGGAAATAAAGGTAGGACAAACTTTGAGCGGCCAAGAAATGACTATCGCGACAGAAACTAACAGTTCAATGACCAAAAGTTCAATGAAAGAAAACCGTTGAACCAAGGAAAAAGATGGTGTAAATGGTGCAAGAAGGATAACCATAACACCGAATTTTGTAGAAGGAAACCTTCAAACATTGCTGCAATGAAGTCGGGACGCAAAGATTAAAGGTTAATCCTAATGGACAACAGGAACCTTATCACCCCCCAGTTTGTGAGGATGTTATTTGTAATGGGGTCACCATAAGGTGCCTTTATGATACAGGTTTGGATTATGATTCAGTTGTGAAGTCTAGCCTAGTGGACCCAAGTCAGTATACCACAGAAACAGTGGAAATACAAGGGGCGACTAAGGACATACCACTCATGACACTTCCCATCGCAAGGATAACGGTGAAAACTCGCTATGTGGAAGGAGAAATCAGAGCAGCAGTGATAGATGAACCAATCTACCCTCTGATATTGGGGTGTAGATACGTCTTCTTGGGGAATCCCGAGAAACCTGTGATCATGGCGACAGTGCAGACCAGGTCACAGAAGAAGGAGGAAGAAGGTGAACCTATAAATGCTCATCCAGAGGAGATGAGAAAGGCGCAGGCTGAGGATAGGACACTCAAGCCATGTTTTAAAAAATTGCCCAAAGGCCACACACCTCCAAGCAAGGGGGAATATTTCATGAAGAACAAACTATTATACAGGAAGACAGGAACTAGATCCACTGGTCACGGACAGTTAGTTCTTCCCAAGATATATAGGGCAAACTTAATAAGGAGCTTACATGTTGGAAAAGATGGTGACCATGAGAAAGTCGGTACCATCTGCCAAAAGATTGCTCGAAAATACTATTGGCCCGACGTAAATGTCGATGTTGAAAACTTTGTAGAAGCATGTGGCGTATTTCATGAGGGAACACCCACAAAGGGAAAATATGTGCAGGACCTAGAAACGCCACGGGGCAACTTTAGGCCTGAAAGGAAAAACTAATTATACTCGGGTAGACAAAGTGGAATGGGAGCCCCCTTTTCACACCCAGTCTTCACTTGAATGGATTAACATGGCCACTATGCGAAGAGTACAAAGAAGAAATTTTACCCAGGATAAGATGACAATCCCTCGGTCAGACTTATATAAACTGGAAGAACAGACAAGAGAGCGAAGATCTCTCATAAGCAATCTAAAGTGGGGAGACAAACCCCAGAAAAAAAATTGGTAGTGGTCGATTTGTGAGTGATGATTCTAGGAAGAAAAGTCCTCATTATAAAGCTTCTAATGGACGGGACCCGATGGGTTCCATGAAAAATAAGTATGATAAATTAAAGATCCAGATGTAACTTTATTAAGGACCTGGACAGATGAGAAGGCGGAAGAACCTGTTACCTCATCTTATCAATACGTGAACGAACTGACCACTCGTTTGAAAGCTGGATGGAAACTGGCAAATGATAATTTGAAACAAGCCAGGAAGAAACATGCAGCATATTTTAATAGGAAGGCAAAGGACCGAGAACTAGCTGTGGAGAGAAGGTGCTGCTTCTACTACCCGGTAGCCAGAATAAATTACAAATTGGTTGGCAAGGTCCCTATACGGTTCTAGAGAAGGTGTCTAGAACAAACTATAAAATTGACAAAAAGGGGAAGGAGAAAGTTTATCATGTAAACTTATTAAAGAAGTATCTGGACAGACCACTCCAGGAAAGCACCCCCTTATTGACCTTGGCTATTGCAACCCAGATGCAAAAGGAACCACTCACCTCACATGAATACCCATTACATCCTTGTGAAACAGCAGCACAGGTAAAAAGTCAGTAAGCACCTGACTAAAAAACCAGAGGGAGAGAGTTCAACAGGTTCTGGAGGAACATACAGATGTATTAACAGATAAACCAGGCCATACAAATTTGCTACAGTATGACATGAAACTGGTAGACTCAAACCCAATCTGTATGAGAGCCTATTCTATTCCGTTCGCGAAGGAGAAGGCATTGAAGGAAGAAATAGATTATTTGTTGAAGGAGGGGATTATTTCGCACAGTGAATCATCTTTTAGTTCTAGTGTCGTTTTGTTGAGAAAACCGTCTGGGGAACACAGACTGTGCATAGATTACAGGAAACTGAATGCTGTCACAGAAGGACAAGTGGATCCATTACCAGACACAAAACAGTTATTTGCCAGACTGAACAAGGCAAAATACTTTTCAAAGGTGGATCTTAGTAAAGGCATTGGTGATGCAAAGCCTTTTTTAAGGAATTCTTAGGGGACACACTGTTTATGTTATCAAAATAGAATATTACCATTCGGCAGTGAAAAAAAAAAAAAAAACCCCTTGGAATAGTGGGTGTACTGTTCCATTAGGGGATCCTATCATTACATCGGCCAAAAACAAAATTTGAATGGAAAATCTGTCTGTTAGCAAAGGGTTATGCCATTTGTTATTCAACAATGGGACGCATCCTAAGAATTTTATTTAATTTATCATTTTAGGTCTCCAACCCTACAACCCCTAGACTTATTTTGAAAGATACAGGGGATGAACTGGCAGTGTAAGAAAAATAACTAAGAGAATATAAATGGTGGGTAGGCATATTGCATTGTAAAAAAGGGGCTTTTAATACTGTACTAAAGATGTTGTTCCTCAATATCACCCTTGGACCTGTTCGGGAAGTGGAAGAACTCACCCTAGTGCAAGCCCTAGAAAGCATACTTCGGATAGGGGGCCAGATGCAACATAATAGGTTTACTGTAAGTTGGATTTCAAAGAGACTCTGGCTTGACTCCATTTACTGCACATCTGTGAACTTGGATGAAGTACTAACTAGGCCTGCCGAGTTTGGTTTAGGGAGATTCAAGGCATTGATGCACAGAAAAAGATTTTTTGTGGATCCCAGAGAAAGTTCGCACTCCATGAACACCATTCGGTTATTCAAGGGGGAAAAATGGTCGCTGGATGGGGCAAAAACTCTTAGGTCAGCCAACAAAGACTGGGAACTTTGGTGCTTAGATTACAGGAAACGAAAAAGCCAAGGCGGAAAGAAGGTGCGCTCTGCCGAATCAATGTTGGTTGTCGGTTATTGATAGACTTGTCATTAGAAACTTTTCAAAAACTGACATCAGGCCCGAAATAAAATGTTTTTAAAAGGTGAGACCCATTTAAGTAAAAGGTTGATTAGTCTGGGGGGGGACTGAGCTGGATAGGTGAGTCGACGAGGGGGGGGGGAACCTCTACCCAGGTCGACTGGTTAATAGTATTTAATATTTAAGCATGTGAACCCCTTTTCATTTTGCTTCAAAAACTATTTTCCCATTCGGACTCTTTTAAAAAAGCTCTACGATAGGACGTTGTTGTCAAGAGATGATGCCTGCAAATGTTGGAATACCGCAAAGGCCCATTCTCTCAGCGAAATGTTTTTATGTCGGTTGCAGAATTCTCGCGCAAACTTTGAAGATTCACGGTCGAGGTGAAAAATTACCGATGCCAGTCAAAGTAGAAAGTTAAAGTAAGTGTCTTCTGGATGGCGTAACTTGTTGCAAATTAGGTCAACCTCTTGTCAGATTTGTATTGGTGGGGGAACCAGAAAAAAAATGTTGGATTATTCTGGTCTGGCGCTGGATGTTCACACCAAATGTGTAGGTAAAAGTCCCCCAAAGGAAGGGATTACGTCCAAGAAAGCCCTACGAAAAAAAAAAAAAGTCGTCATGAGAAGCAATTTGGGCAAGCTATTTACACGGAAAAGGCAAAAGTATCTCCAAAATGCAAAATTGGTGTCTGTTTATTGCGGTTTAGTATGAGATTTTTGTGATCGGAAAAACATAGATTAGTTTTAAGGCGTTCGTGTTTTATTTAACCGGAATGTCTAAAAGAGTTAATTTGTATGGTACTCGCCAAGTGCCATAGATAACGGTGCTAGGGGATTTGGATGCATTGGTGTAGGATTCTTTGGTCTTGCGTTTGAGTGGGGGAAATTAAAACTTCTTCGTATAACTTTAATGGGTTTTAGTTATTGCAAAAGGATTACTGTCGATGAGGGGAAATTCTTGTTACTTAGGGACGGATGCAAAAGATTCCATAGGGGATTTTCGGCAGGGTGCCCCTGTTTGATTAAAAAAATGAGAGACTCGATTGACCCGTTTGGTAGCAAGCGACATAGGTTGAGGAACTTAAACCATTCCCTTATGGTCAAGATAGTATTCAACGAAACCGAAATTTACGGGCGGGAAACAGGGGCGGGATGTTTTCCCTCGCATACGGGGGGTAATGTTGGGTAGACTGGGAAAATTGACCAGGGGGATACAAGAAACGTTTTCAAAAATATCTTGGATGGCTTCTCAGACCATTTAAGGATATGAAAAAAAATAAATAAACAAATGAATGGCAGGCCTGCACGCACTAGAGATTAGGTTCATTTTCTAAGGACTGCTTTCCGTCATGATAAAATCCTTAAGCCAAACCCCCTCACATATTTAAAACGCAGTTTCGGGACTTGGTTTTGTGCAGATCCCAATTTTCCCAGGGTCAGGGGCAAGCTTATGATTCAAATTTTCAGTCGGCAGGTGTGAAAAATTAGAACGTAGAGTTGAGACTATGGGCAAAAAGATTGCCCGTTTAGAGGACCTAAAGAAATAAAGTTTTTCCTATGTGATCTAGGCACTATTTTGGAAAGAAACGGGATGCCCATAGGGCATGTTTTTTCAAAAGTTGGGGAGACATTATTCTGAGGAGTGGAATAAAATGAGTATGTAGAACTTACAGGGATAGTATAAAAAAATAACCTCCAAAAAAAGGATGTGTATGTTCAACAGCGATAAATACATTCATCTAAGGATTAGTACTAATTAACATTGCACTAATGCGGTAGGCTTGTGAAAGTTCATTTTTAAACCTAGACCGCCTTTTGGGTTTTGGAAAGGTCTTGAGGGACATTGCTTTTCTGTTGGCCATAAAAATATTGACTTGCTAGACGGGAATTCAAAACGTTTTTTGAACGGGATCGATTAACGGCGGTTCAAAAGGGAAAAAAAAAAATGAACTGAAAAAATAATTGCGGAACGAGATCTAAAAAGGATAAGGAGAATCGGCTATTTGGGGGGGGGGGGGGGGGGGCTAAGGGGGGGGGGGGAGGAAGGGGGGGGAGAAGAGAAAGAAAAAGGTCACGTTTCCCAAGTGACATAAAATTTTACCAGTAAGGCAACTCGACAGAAGGGACCATTGTGATATGATAGCCACAGTCATTTATTGGACGCTTTTGCGATACCACAGCCTTTTATTTTTTACTTTCAGCGGCAAAGGTTCTTTGATCGCAGATAGAGAACACTGGGAAATATTACAAATATTAAAAGTAAAGTTTTTTCTTAATATTAATGTTTAGGAATATTGAAAAATTTGCTGGCCAGGGATGGCCCATTCTTACTGAGCAGTGAAAAATAATATGCTTTTTATTTATACAGACGGATAGGTTAATGAATGAAGATAAGATGACAAAAGACAGATGTTGTTTCAAATTCATCGAAAGACTGCATATGAATCTAACATGAACAACTATTTGCACAAAAATTTGATTATGCGACCTTGAGACGCAAGAAAGGGTGTTAATGGTTTCAATTTCTAGTTAGTGTTGAAAGTAGATCTAAGGGAACATTTTTTTGTGGGAGCTGTTATAGGAAAAATAAGTTTAAAGACAAAAAAGTGTTTAGAGGGGACGAATAGGATTTGGTTCCCAAAAACAAGTAGACGTAGGTTTGTGAAAACGCAAGTAGAGACGGACGGACTAACAGATAAAAATCCATATTTGACTGAAGCATGACTACCAGAAATGATTTTAGAGGTAGGAAATTTGAATTTAAAAAAACCAAGGCAAGTGATTGCCACAGACAATCATATTATCGGGCAGTTATCGCGCTCAGGGACGCGCATTTGGGGCCATCCTCTATAGTTGTCCAGTGATAGACACCCAAGTAAATTTTAAAAAAAGTGTGGTGATTTCCAAATGAAATAAATTGAAATAAGTTCAGGGACGCCATACTATAGCCAGCAGCTCAGCTGAGTTTTGCTAGCATTTCTGTGTTCTTTATTCATAATCTGGTAAGATTGAAATTATTTCTTTGTATATTTTGAATATTGTTTAATGTTTCGAGTGATTTGATACTGCCATATCGAATCTAGCCTTACAAACAAGTAAGGAATTTCGCTCTAGAAACCCCCCCCGCCTCTAGTTTTCATGGTCTAGGGACAAACAATAATATAAATTTGCTCCAGCAAGGATTAGGAAGGACAGATCAAGTGTTGTTTGAATCAGTGAACATAATCACCTATCAATTTATCCATAGGCAAAGAAGCTAATAAACATATTTCTGAATATGTAGTCTGGGAGAACTTATCCTATGGGAAACCAACTTGGTAAGATGTGTTGTATGGTCAGAGAGATCTGACCCTGTCTAAATGGTGTTATTGTAAATTGTTTGTACGTGTAGAAAGTTGGCTTCTTAGGTATTGTTCTGAACCTAAACCAATACTTTATTTCAGAGCTTGTGAGATTTTTTATGTTGACACCAAAAGGTGGTGTCAAATTGCTGGTTGTAGATAAATTGACAGTGAGGACCCCGTGCAGTGTATCGCATCCTCGGCATTCATCTCGGCAGAACAGCCTTGTATTGCCCCAAGCCCGGAGAGGGGGGCACACCGATATATTGCCCCAAGCACGGAGAGGTGGGGCCACCATTTCCAGCACCAGCGCTACCTTCATTCAAAGTTACGTAAGCAGGCTGGTTGCTGTGATTTACACCAACCTGCATAGACATAACCCCAAAGTGAATTCCTACTAAAAAATCCATTTGTCTTCCATCATTAATGGACAATGTTTGGTAAACTTAGACAGGGGAGGGATGAAGCCACCCCAACAGCACATCCATTCATCGTTCTCCCAGGGAAAATAAAATTATAAACTGTAGAAATACTAAACATAATCGTAAAATTAATACGTACACACATTTTATTTATCATGTCATTTATTCATGCCATTCACTCATAAATTTTTAAATCTTTTCATCTGTTCTGGCCAGATAAAACCTTGGTTCAGAACAGATAAAGTTAAAAAAAGATTTACTTTCTAAAATTTCACCAGCTGGATTTAGTTCATTGTGTTCTAAATTTTATTTTATTGATAAATATATTATTTAATATCTGTGTGTGTGTGTTTGTATATGTCAATACAACACATTACATTCAGTACCCTAGATTATAACGTAGCCACATTCACTAGGAAAAAAGATAGGTGTGAGGTCGTAGTGGTAGCAGAAAGGCCTTCTGAAAATTCACAACTACATTTTATCTCAGGAGCCTTCACAGCTGACCTCATACATTACACTTAGTAATATCACCATCATACAATACCATCAAAACCACTACATATACCATCATCTTCTCATGCTCACGCAATCCAGAGGTTCTGAGAATTAATTCTTTTCCATCTTCCCATTACTTCCTTCGGGGCAGTAAGCAATTTGCCTTGCTTGTCATTTATAAATTTGAGAGGGCATTGTTTTTCCTGATTCACTGACGACAACTACTATAAGGTTAATATTGTTTATTAATGATTACTAAAATTTCCTCCACCACATAAAATATAAATATAATAATATTAAAGCATGCTCTGTATTAACAGTTATAATTTTCATTTCTATTACTATTGTACTACACTTATTAATCCTATCATCATCTAATGAGAACCTCTGTTTTCATTCTTCTCATTTAAAATACGCTGTTCTCCATAAGAACAAAAACCTGAAAACCAGTGTTATCTTCATTTCATTAAAAACGATATCAACTCACAAATTACACTGATTCTCAAAATCTCCTGTAAAGCAATAATATCATATTCCTTAATGTTCAATGAACAATTCTTATTAAGTTTTACAGTAACTATAATTGAGTACTGAGTCAGTGGTTCTCATTATGTTTACTTACATGTGGCATCAAAGGCTAAGCGCTCGAAATAAATTCACCACTATTTATTTATCTATTGCCTTCCAGTCTGCAGGATCACACATTTTCACTTCACTACAACCGCTTCACCAACGGCGTGAAGTTGAAAATGTTAAATATATTCTGTAGCGTCAACACGCATAAATAATATTATACCTAAAATGGCTCATAAGCCGTTTGTGAATCACTATTCACCTTAGCGGATAAAGATCATTGGTTAACAGCTTGAGAACCACTATCTCTCTTTCTTACTTCTTTACAATCCTAGGAGTTATTCGGAATATTCAGAGCCCTCCCCAAACTCTACTACTCAATAAATAATCCGTCCTACTAATGCAAACCACAAATTATATTGGAGCACTATATAGTCGATCCCAAAACTCTAAAGCTCGACGGAATACTCTCTCCAATTACACTGACAAACAACATTTTTCTTTCTTATATAAGAATAAGTGTTCTTATGTCAGTTTTTTTGCGCTGATTTCAAATTTGAAATCCGTTTAACTCTATCACGTCAGGTTTTTAAGATATTTGTGAATACATATATTTTTGGGAAACCGTTATGTGCTCCGTTTCATTTTTACTACATAACTTATTAAAAATTAATAAAATGCAAAATAATTCCACTTTTTATACTGCTAAAAGATGCATGACATATGTTACGCTATTTTTCCAATAGTTACTGTATTTTGAAATAATTCTGAGCGAAATATGGCTTCTAGAAGTTGTAGAAATTCGGCTGATCTGTTCTGTTACGTGTGCGGATATTTTACCGATCGTGTTCACCAGAAAAACTTTACACCATTACTAAAGAAAGCATATGAACTTTAGTTCGATTCGAAAGTTGATGATGCAAATAAATCTTGGAAGCCAAATGCAGTTTGTTCGACTTTGTGCAAATACATTGGCAGGTTGGTTACGAAAATCGCCGAAGCATAAGTCGATGCCTTTTGGAGTGCCAGTAATATGGCATGAACAAGACAAATTACGCTACTGATTGTTACTTCTGCTTGACAAATATCCATGGTTTCACTTTTAAAACTAGAAAGTCTGTGGTTTATCCAAATATTGAATCGGTTTCGAAACCAGTGTCTCGTGATCCAATCACGTGTCCGATCCCAGTTCCACCAGAACAATATCCGTTGGACGTGAATGAACCATCAGAAAGTGATAGTTTACCTGCTTCAGAAACTAATTCTGACTCGGATTATATACCGGTGAATGATGGTGTTCACTTAATTAACCTTTCAGATCTAATACGTGATCTCGCTCTTACCAAAGGACAAGTGGAATTACTCGGTTCGCGACTCAAAGAATGGAATCTTTTAGCGCCCAATACTTTGATATCTAAATTTCGTCATAGACACAGAGAACTTGTTCAATACTTTGAGATGGATGATGACATTTGCTATTGCAAAATTCCAGTCGCCTACTCTGTTCATATGAAAGAAACTTATGACAATATGGCTATACTTTTGGCAAAAATAAAGTACAATGACTACCAATGGCGGATTTGTGGAGACCTAAAGGTCATTGCAATTCTCACGGGCATGCAGACTGGGTATACTAAATTTTGTTGCTTCCTATGTGAATGGGACAGCCGCAACAGACAGGAACATTATGCAAGAAAGGTGTGGCCTATCAGGGATCGTATGCAGCTCGGGCATAAAAATGTAATACACGAGCCATTAGTTAACAAAGACAGCATCATTTTAACACCGTTACATATAAAGTTGGGGCTCATGAAGAATTTCGTAAAAGCATTAGATAAAATGAGCAAAGCTTTCACTTATCTTCGAGAAAAGTTTCCGCAAGTTAGCGATGCAAAGATAAAGGAAGGTATCTTTGTAGGACCTCATATTAGGAAAGTTATTGCAGACAAACAATTCGAGAACTTGTTACATGGTAGTGAACTTCACGCATGGATGGCATTCAAATCGATCGTCGATAACTTTCTGGGAAATCACAAATCTGTCGACTATGTGCATATTGTTAAGCAGTGCATAGATGCATACAGAATTATGGGCTGTAACATGTCCCTCAAAATCCATTTGCTCGATTCGCATCTTGACTTTTTCCCTGACAACCTTGGCGAAGTCAGCGATGAACATGGAGAACGATTCCATCAAGATATCGCCGTAATGGAGTCACGTTATCAAGGACGGTGGAGTGTGACCATGCTTGCCGATTATTGTTGGATGTTTCATCGCGATGTACCACATGCCATTCACCGAAGAAAGTCGACTGCAAAGAAATTCAAGCCTACATAACTGTTATACTTCTTGTACGAATGATGTTATAATACTGTATGCGTTGTTAAAAAACTTCAATTGCGTATTTCTCGAGATCCCGACCTGATAGAGAAAAACGGTTTGCAGATTTAAAAACAGCGCATTAAAATTGACCAGAAAAACATAGAAATGTTAGAGAAAAAAAAAAATTTTTTTTTTTGTTAGCCAGTGTTATCTGTACTTATAGCTATTTGAACTCTAGCTGAGATTATCCAGAAATGTTGTTCTTAATATTTATTATTATTATAGCTATTCTCTACAAAAACATTATCTATAAAAATCTATACTTCTTTCCTACTTTATCATTTGTCCATGCACTGGCTAATCCAGCACACGGACCTTTAAGAAACTTCCTACATTTTTAGTTGTTTTAATTATTAAGTTGCCTGTCTAAAATCTCTAAACTTTCTGTCCTAGTGTGTGTGTTATAATCTGAATGAGCATAGGTATTTATTTTCCTACCATTTTACACCCAAAACCTGTTTTCTCAACTGTTCTATGCGAAAGTGTCAGGAGTCCATGATTTCTGTCATCACTGCTGAACAAAGCAAATGCTGAATTCAGCCTGTTTCATAGTTTCAAGTGCGTATGAATGCTTCTAAACTTATTACTAGCATCAAACTTAGTTAGAGACTTTTCCTATATATTTTGAGAACCATTACTGATGCAAACTATTTCAGTCACTGAGTGCGAACTATCTATTAATCACTTTTGACACCTGGCGGGTCACAGTGATTTGTCTGCACTGCAGTAACCTCGCTGCATGCTTTTATTTAAAATGAATACCTAACTGGTGCTAATAATTGTAAATTGTAATGTATATATTAAAGCTGCGGGGGGAGCATGGTGTACACTGCTTCAAAATCTCACTGTTGAAAATGAATTCTGTCACTGTCCACAAACAAACTTCATGAATTATTACTGTTAAGAATGAAATAAATTATCACTGACAAGAATTATATAATATAATGTCGCTGACAAGTGTGATATCATGAGCTGTCACTGACAAGTGTGATATAATGAGCTGTCACTGTCAAGTGTGATTTCATGAGCTTTCACTGTTAAGTGTGATATCATGAGCTGTCACTGTCAAGTGTGATATCATGAACTTTCTCTGTCAAGTGTGATATCATGAGCTTTCACTGTCTAGTGTGATATCATGAGCTGTCGTGGTCAAGTGTGATATCATGAGCAGTGACTGTTAAGTGGGATATCATGAGCTTTCACTGACTGTGATAGTATGAGCTTTCACTGTCAAGTGTGATGTCATGAGCTGTCACTATCAAGAGTGATATCATGAGCTGTCACTGTCAAGTGTGATATCAGGAGCTTTCACTATCTAGTTTGATATAATGAGCTTCCACTGTTGCCATGTGTGATATCATGAGCTTTCACTGTCTAAGTGTGATATCATAAGCTTTCACTGTCTACTGTGATATCATAAGCTTTCACTTTCAAGAGTGATTTCATGAGTTTTCACTTTCTAGTGGGCTATCATGAGCTGTCACTGTCAAGTGTGATATAATGAACTTTCACTGTTTAGTGTGATATCATGAGTTTTCACTATCAAGTGATTTGTAATGAAATTTCACTGTCTAGTTTGATATCATGAGCTATAACTGTCAGGTGTGATATCATGAGCTTTTACTGTCAGGTGTGATATCATGAGTTTTCACAGTCAGGTGGGATATCATGACCTTTCACTGTCATGTGTAATATCATGAGCTTTCACTGTCAGGTGTGATATTATGAGCTTTCACTGTCAGATAGGATATGGGACCTAAGACGCGTCAAAAGTGAGAAATGCAGTTAGCGACCCATAGCTAGACTGTTTGCGTCAGGGTCAGCGAACCAGGGCTGACCAAGACCCTACTCCACCTCCAAGTCGTGGTCCTGGAAACAGGCTGCATCACTGCAGTCTGGCTGAGTGAGTAGGGATCGAAGAGGGAAGGCTAACCCGGTCCCAAAAATGCCGTGCTGAAGTTGTCCGAAAGGCGCAAATATCGCAGCTTTGCTGTAAACGGACACAACGCAACCAACGTCCTTTTCAGGACGAACGAAGAAAAAGAAGATAGGATATCATGAGCTGTCACTGTCAAGTATGACATCATGAGCTGTCACTGTCAAGTGTGACATCATTAGCTGTCACTGTCAAGTGCGATATGAGCTTTGACTGTCTAGTGTGATATGAGCTTTCACAGTCAAGTGTGATATCAGGAGTTTTCACTGTCAAGTGTGATATCAGGTGCTTTCACTGTCACATCTGATATCAGGAGCATTCACTGTCAGGTATTATATCATGAATTTTCACCGTCAAGTGTGATATGAGCTTTCACTGTCAAGTATGATATCAGGAGCTTTCACTGTCAAGTGTTATATGAGCTTTCACTGTCTAGTGTGATATGAGCATTCACTGTCAAGTGTGATATCATGAGCTTTCACTGTCATGTGTGATTTCATGAGGTTTCGTTGTCAGGTGTGATATCATAAGCTTTCACTGCTAGGTGTGATAGCAGGAGCTTTCACTATATATTGTGATATCATGAGTTTTTATTGTCACAACAAACTGACAAATGCTAGTTAAACATAGATATGTACATACACTGATTTTACTCAAAACTTAAGGTGGTTGAAGTAACAAGAATAGACATGGTCCGCAACCAGACGATACGTCAAGGTCTAAAATCCCACCCCCTGCAGACCCAAGTAGAACAGTCCCAACTAAGATGGTTTGGTCATGTCTGCAGAATGGGAGAAGATCGGCTACCACGACAAGCATGGGAAACTAAGAGCCAGTGATCCAGACCTCCAGGACGACCCAGAGTCCGCTGGGAGGACAACATTAGACAATCTTTGAAGGACCGAGGACTAGAATGGAACCAGGCCAGAAGGAAGACAGCCGAAAGGATAGTCTGGCGCTCTCTCTTCCAAACCTCTACACCTCACGGTAGAAGGGGAACGACTAAGTAAGTAAGCATTCAATTCAATACCCTTTAGCTCCCCGAGGAGCATAGGCCTTCAACAAACACATGCCAAGTCTCCTGTGCCAAATACTCAATTTCTTTCTATGTTTTCCTCATCATTTTCGCCTCTGTATCCAGTTCTCTTCTCCATGTGTTTTTTGGTCTACCTCTGCCTCTCTTTCCCTGTGGATTCCAGAACAAGGACTGCCTTGTAAACCTATCAACAGGTCTCCTCAATGAGTGTCCTATCCATCGCCAGCGTCTTCTTCTCAACTCTTGTTCCACTGGCACTTGTCTGGTTCTTGTCATCAATTCCACATTTGTGACTTTGTAATACCATTTCAGTCCTTCTATTCTACGCAAGCACCCGTTTTTAAAAGTCTGTAGCTTTTTGGTTGTTGTTTTTGTTGCTCTCCATTAGAGATGGCTACTGTGTGTGTGTCGAAACAATGCTTCGAAACAGCATTGAGTCCGAATGATTCGACACACAGCCTGCTTGTTGTTTCGAAACAGTTTCAGTTCCTGTCTGCCTCGCTGTTTTGCAGAGACACACTGTCTCACCTTCCGTGGGCCTTTGTAAAATATGAGTCAACCGTTCGGAACATTAGTATGGAATATCAAACATGTCATATTTTTCAGGGATGTGTTATGATGACTTGATTTTACAAGTGATATTATTTTTGCTGAGAAGTTATAGACACTGGAAATTGTGTCAGTGCTGCAGTTGTCAATGTTTTAGGCACTATGTTAAAGTTGAAAGTGTCCGTGTGTTCGTATAAATGTAATGGACACTTTATTAGCTCTGCTGATATCTGTGTACTCGGTGTGGATTTGAATCATTGTCTACCAAAACTAGCTTACTCTAGTTTGATATCATGTGTTATTATTACTGTTATTATTATTGTTGTTTTTTTCTTATTTTCACATATACTGCAGCTATCATCATATCTCCGTTTTATTTCATTATAATGAAGACTTGTGTAAAAATATTGAATTGTGGTCACACGAAATGGCATAGATTTTCACACACGCCAGTAGCGCGCAAGAAAAAAAAAGGAGATTGTATCACACAGTTGTATACTGTCTATTATAGAATTCTTTCTCCCCGATACGGGCAAAAGTGCCGTTGTGTCGAAACAGTGTGTCGACACAGTTTAAATCACTGAGCCGACTGTCTCGAAACAGCGGAGTGTGTCGATTTGCCCACCTCTACTCTCCATGTCTCAGAGCCATACAATAGGACTGACTTGACATTTGAGTTGAAGATTCTTATTTTCGTGTTGGACTTGATTTCTCTTGTTCTCCATATGTTTCACAGTGCAATGAAAGCTCCTCTTGATTTTTGTATTCTTATTTTGATATCACTGTCTGTCCCTCCAACTTTGTCTATATTACTGCCAAGATATATGTACGATTCTACATCTTGTATTGGTGTTTCTTCAAGTTCAGAGGTGGTGCATGGGGCTAGTAATTTTCATCATGTAAAACAACTAGCCACAGAATCCACTAGCTACAGGAGAATGAGGATGCTTCGTGTATTCTTCCTACCACGGGGCCAGCTACAGTGGTGGCTCCTTGCTTCATGTGAGGCTCTCTGAGGAGACAAAGAAATAAAAGAACCCTCGCTCCCCCCAGACATGTTGTAACAGCCACCACCAATGAGATTGTGCTTGCGGCTGGCAACCTTATTATGGTTAAACAAGCTGCTACAGATATCTTAGTAACTTAGTCGTTCCTCTTCTACCGTGAAGTCTAGAGGCTACAGAAATCACCATTATAAAAGCATAGAAAAAGCCCTGCAAAGGAACTAATGACCCCGTGATTCTTGGAGAGCAAAAAAAACTTGTGTAAAAAACATACGCAAAATACGAGTGCGAAAAAAGGAATGTTAAACTGACTTTAAGAAAACGTTCAAAGCAGAGTTCTTTACATTATTTTAATGTACAATTTCCATCAGAGCAAAATGTAAAATAATATTTTTTTAAATCCGCTACGTTATACAAAATCAGAAAACATAAAATAAACCAAAAGCTGCTACGTCAAAAATAAAACAAAGTAAAAACTGCTACGTGAAACAAAATCATAAAACAAAGTTAAAAACTACTACGTGATACAAAATCATAAAACATAATACAAAACAGTTTTTTTGGTTGGTAGCAATCGCCCGACGTTTCTCGGGTAATTCCGTCACTATGCGTGCTGCACCTTTTGGATTTACGTTTGAAGACTGGTTTTTGTGGATCGGGGTCATGGCCAGATACGTCAATACAATACGAACATGCGTGCGGTGGTCTTGCAGCTCTCGAGTTGTAAAAATCGGCTGTGTCCGTCCAGTGTTTTTTGTGATTAATTTTTGTTAGTTGCCGGGAATGCAGATTATTACAGTGACAGTGAGTTTCAAGTTGTAAGTTAATTAGTATTTCGGAGATAATTGACATATACCCCTAATAACTATCCTTGCGTAATTGAATATAGTTAGTTTTTAAATTAAGAGGGGAAGAAGTTAAATAGTAGGCGTACTTATTCATTTTAAGTAGCAGCACGCCTAGCTCGCATTACCAGGATACGCCACTGACTACTTTCCTAGCCATCAGCGCAGGTCATAAAGTTAATAAAATAAAAATCTTCAACTCAAATACCAACGTTTCTGAAACTTGAAAAAAAATGACAACCAGAAAGAGACACTTTCATAAAATGATGCCTGCACAGAACAGAAGGACTGAAATGGTATAATTAGATTGCCTGGAACTGATAGAAGAACCAGGCAAATACAAGTGCAAGAAGATGTGAGAAGACATTGATATATAGGGTGTCCATAAAAGATTGTACCCTTTTCAAAAAATTTATTCTCGGCCCCATGACGTGGTACGAGGATGCTTTCTATAAAAAAAGTAAGATAATCTCTGGATGTTTTTATGCATACCTTACAAAGACTCAAAAAAGTGCGCATGCGCGCAGCAGGTATGTCAAGTGAAACTTTCGCAGTTGAGTTGCAACCGGTAATTGTTACATGTCTCTCAACACACTGGTCAAGTAGGTGAAAAAAAAAAAGAAATAGGTACATTCTTTTTGAGTCTTTGTAAGGTATGCTTAAAAACTTGCAGAGATTATCTTACTTTTGTGATAGAAAGCATCCTCGTACCACGTCATGGGGCCGAGAATAAATTTTTGAAAAGGGTACAATCTTTTATGGACACCCTGTACATTGAGGAAAAACAGCTTATAACATCACAAGGTAGTTCTTATTCTGAAATTTCAAGTATAAGAGAAAAAGATGGTGGCGAAAGAACACAATCAGGTTGGAAATAGTTGTAAACATGAAGAGATAAACCTTGTGTAGCTTCGAAGCTGCAGGAGCTGTTGTGAATTTACTGTCCTAGTCATGCAGGGGTACAAGGTAATGAGAGAGCTGACAGACTAGCATCAAGAGGTACCCCACAATGGGGACACTGGATTTGTATAAGGGAAAGATACTGAGAACAATTAATGATTACCTGTTAGAGAATGACACTGCAACAGATGAATCATCAAGGTTAAGACTGTTGGAATTTTGCGTCAAACGTAAGGTTAGCAGAGATGGACATATGAGGAGGATGCATGCCCTTGTGTTTTACAACCAGCGGAGCTACGGGAACAGTTAGCACTCACAGTCTTCGGCATATACTGAGGGAGATTGAGCACCTATGGGTTTGTGCCTGAAGTGAAATGATGTTGATTGTGTATAACAATAATAAGTTTCTGGGGGGGGGGGGGGGGGGGGGGGCCACTGAAGAGACAAAGAAAGAATAGGACTGCTGTACCCTCAGGCATGTCGTACAAGCCATGTAGTAATTTCATCATGTCAAACACTGCTCTCATGGTGATATCACGAGAAGAAAGAAGGCATCAGATTAAGCTGGGAGAACAGGTCCTGGAGCAGGTCGACCACTTTAAATACCTTGGAGCTGTCATAGACTGGAAGGGAGGCATCAGATTAAGCTGGGAGAACAGGTCCTGGAGCAGGTCGACTACTTTAAATATCTCGGAGCTATTATAGACCGGAAGGGAGGCATCAAAGAAGAGTTGGCCACTCGAAAAGCAGCAGCTGGGAGACTTCTTCAGGCCATAAATCAAGGATTCCTCAGCAAGAGAGAGGTTGGTAAGAAAACGAAGATGGCTGTATACCGCTCCACCTATGTCCCAGTCTTGACGTATGGATGCGAGTCATAGGCAATGACTACAGCCCACAAAATGACTATATTATTATATAATATTATTAAATACAGCCTTATTGTGTGGCTGTGAAACATGGAGAGTAACAAAAACAAGAAGTGACAAACTTTCATAAACAGGTGACTGTGCAGAATTGAAGTGGTTTGACAAACGTTCATAAACAGGTGACTGTGCAGAATTGAAATGGTTTGACAAGATCATTAATATGGAACTGATGACAAGAACTAGATGAATGCCAGTGGAACAAGAAATGAGATTCCGATGGTGATGGATAATACCGGTACACTGTCGTGATATTAGTCTGTCTCACAACACGGTTTTCTAATCTGACCATTCCGCACGCCATAGGTAGAGAACACTCTGACACAATAGCCACTGAAAACGCACCCTTATTATTGTGTGTTGGGAAACGTACTATGCTTAAACATAGAAGCCTATTCTGTGTAACCGATGGGACAAGGATATTTAATTATGAAAAGAATAAAGAAGTATCACCGGAAAGGAGTATATAATTCAGCAATGGGAATGTTACTTTAGAGGTAGGTGTAAAAACTTTCTCGAATAGTATGTTAGTAAGATAGAAATATCGAGGGAAAGGGCTTCGTTACATCATGGTTAGTCCCAACTTAGCTAGTTAAAGCATGCATATATTAAAATGCATTTTGCAAATTAACTAATTAGTAGACATATCAATACAGAATAATTCCCAGTATAATTCAAGCTTTAGATGACCAAAATCGTCCCATAAATAAGGAAGATAATTGAAAACCTAGTTTTTACTCATTGAACAGATAGGAAAATTATGCCTCAGTTTGAGATTTTTATCACCACTCTTACCCCATGTCATCCGATACGGAGGATGTGCTAGTATAAAAGACCTTGCCCTTGGCTAAATTGAGGCCACAAAATTCAAAAACTGCAAGCTGAACAGAAGAAGCGGTAACCGTGTAATCGTCATGTACCTTTGCCATCCGCAACTGTAGCGCAGACATTAGATGCCATTAACAACTTGTATGTTTTGCCTAAGGGTAAGAATGACTATATATATATATATATATATATATATATATATATATATATATATATATATATATATATATATATATATATATATATGTGTATTTTTGCTGTGATTAATCCGCTGGTGTGTTAGGAAGTGCATAGCGTGTGTTAAGAAATATTACAGGACGAAGGTGCTGTCGGCTGAAACGCAAGCATGTGTTGACTTTTAGAGACGAAAGCCAGCATTGTGAAAAGTGTAAAATAATTGAGAATGTTGGCAAAAATACGACTGTAAGTTTGATAATGTATTTGAAAGAGTATTTCTTAAAGGAATGACATTTATCAGGAACCTAAGGAAGGATTGACAGGAATTGTTGTAATGAATCGATCAAGATATTACTTAGTACATTTATACTATACCAAATCATTGTATGGAAGCAGATCATGGATAAAGGAATCTAACTTAGGATTTATAAGGAAATTGTAGTCAAAGTGAACTGGCAGTTATTGGTGGTGAAGTAAATTGTCCTGTGCATAAGTTAGCACTATGTCTGACACTGTGTGTTATGTCCATTGTATGTAAGGACAGAATAGTGCTGGACCATACAGGGGTTGTGATTATTTGTATTCCAGGTTTTATCCTGCAAACTACTAGAAGTATCTGATCAACTAACTCTATTGGACTCTGAGGTGCAAGTGCTCGTGAAGTCATTGTAGCCAGCCACCCCGTGTTCCACTGCCTGAAATTTCACAGACGTGTTAGTCTATGGCGGGAGGAGTTTGAATTCGACAACCACCAAATAAGTGGCGATATATAGCCACTGGTCAGCCTATTCAGTATATAACATAAAATATAAACAGAAATAAAAACACATTGAAGGATGATTTCTTATGGACAGAATGTATCTATTACTACCTTCACAGTTCAACTTAGTGACAAACTATAGTGAACTATAATAATTAATCAGTGTAGAGAAAAACAGAACTTTCAAGACAGGGTTCTGTTTGATAATTAAAGTTTCTATGTTTATTTATTTTATGCTTTAAATATACTGTTCAAAAAAAAGAAACGCAACTTTTTTGGTGTTACTTTTATAAAAGATATTCGGTGATTGGACATCAGTCAACCTATCGACTGTGTCCACCTGGTCATTAACTTCTCGTGGTTACCTGAATTGTACTCACCTTATGATTCGTGAGGTCATGAAAGAGGTCAAGGTCAAAACAACATTTTTGACAATAACTCGTGACAGGTTCATGAGAATCCCGTGAAACGTACTGAACACAAAACTCTCTGACCATATTATTGAATGCCTATAAAAGATTGACGCTCCTCGAATAAATTCAGTTGAAAATTCAATGCGCAAGTACAGAACAACGACTCATCATCATTGGACGTTTACAGACTGGACAGTCACAAAGTGTAGTGGCCAGACAATTTAATGTGGTTAGAAGCACCATTAGTCGCCTTTGGAGGCGATTTCAAGAAACTGGCTCAGTGGCAGACCGGCCGCGCAGTGGAAGACCCAGAGTCACAACTCCTGCCGAAGACCGCTTCATACGGCTGCGTCACCTCAGGAATCGACTTGCATCTGCGTCCTCCACCGTCCAGTCAAAGTCAGCAGTTCGTCGAATTTCAGATCAAACGGTCAGGAACCGGCTGCACGACTCTGGTCTTTGGGCTAGAAGACTCTATAGATGTCCTGTTCTTACGGACCGGCATCGCCAGAACCGACTGCAGTGGGCGAACCAGCATCGTCAATGGACCGTTGGGAATGACTGGAGACGGGTTTGGTTTAGTGATGAATCATTTTTTTTTTTTGGTGCTCCAGCGACACGATAGACGGAGAAGAGTTTACCGCAGAGTCCATGAGCGCTACGCCCAGAACAGCGTTGATGAGGCTCCTCCACATGGTGGTGGAGGTGTACTGATGTGGGGGGCGATCAACTTCATGGGAAGAAGTGACCTGGTGCAAATTGAAAGACGCCTGAATGCCCAACGATATGTCGCTGAAATTCTTCGTCCTCAAGTCCTTCCACTTCTGGCTGCACGAGGGTCGATTTTTCAGCAGGATAACGCTCGACCTCATGTGACACAACTCACCACCCCCCAGTTCCTCGCTGACAACAACGTCCAGACCATTCCGTGGCCAGCCATGTCATCAGACATGAACCTCATAGAACACTTATGGGATGAACTCGACAGACGACTCCACCGGCGAGGCGTGGCTCCAGCCAATCTCCGACAGTCGTCTCTTGCACTGCGGGAAGAGTAGGCAGCCATCCCACAACAACAGATCCAACGGCTAATCGGATCCATGTCAAGGAGATGTCGTTCTCTGATAGAGGCCAGAGGAGGCCATACACCTTACTGAAACGGAGGCCTCAGTCGCAAAGAATAAAAGTCCAAACCAAATTTAATGAACATCATTTCATTGTTAAAGTCTGAAAGTTTCTTCATGCCAAGATTGAAACATTAATTCCGTAAAATAAAATTGTGGTACAAGTTTGAAATTTGGTGTCCATTACCACTGCAATAATGTTGCGTTTCTTTTTTTGAACAGTATATCTTTGAGTTTCTTTAAATTACCTAATCGAAAAGAGAACCGGTATAGGTTTAATAAATTGTAAATATGTACCATCAGACTTACTGAAATTATTTGCATTGAGTTACAAGTTTTCTTTGATACATATTATAGTTATAGAGATAGATCATAAATTAATACCCCTAGCAAAATTAGCCAACATCATCAAATAATAATACATAATATCTTAGGCGAATCTTGAAAGGGAGCAAATAGACTTTCAGGACATTCACTCTCATCACACCTGGAGGTTTATACAGCTGATCCTAACCTTTGATGTCAATACACCCTTATTCTTTCAGAAAAGGGGGTATTTCTTGTAAGACCAGTCTCTTACCTGGCACTATCCTGGTATCACCTGATACAGCTTTTTGTCCAGGATAACCTTATTCTTTACTATAATAACTACCCTTTCGTGACATACACACATTGAAGAAACCTGTTGACACCATTATAAAGCAGACCTTGATCTGGTATCCTCATGGTAATTATTTAAAGGAAAATTAGTAGAATGCATTCTGGTGCTGTTGTTGTTTACACTAAGGCTGCTGAGCTTCTCGATCTTTTGCAGTCAATACCAAGTTGGAAACTCCTTGGTATTATCTACACTTTAGATCTAGGCTTTTTCTGTGGCTTTTCTGCCATTCCGAGACGTGCTGAACTGAAGTTCTCCAGCTTGCTTGCATTTAAAGGATCATCACATCTGGTCCCAAGCTTGGAGTAAGAAGTGCGTGGCACACTGTGCATTCCCCGCGATCCAAGGGAGCTCTCCAGCTATGCAGAGCTAAAATACTGTGCTCTAGTTCTGGGCTCTCCTAAGAAATTGTCACGTCCTGCAAATAGCTACTTCTCAGCTTCCCCTGCCTATCACTAGGTCCATAGTGAAAAACCTGCATGCAGTCAATCAGGTCAAAGCCAAAGAATCATGTCTGGGACTCAAGTGACTTCTTCAAGCTTAGTGTGCAATGCTGGGTTCTCAATAAGTTTCCCATAGGTGGAATCCCTGGAAGTATGTGGATGATTTCAAGAGTCAGTGAGAGTGTAATTAGCCTCACATACAGAGGTTCACTTTCACATATGTTTATTGTAGCAATGTGCATAGCTGGTGGTCATATTCTGGTGTGAAATGACTGCAGTTACTACAATATTGTAACTAGCCAAATGTTGTACAGCGCTAAGTAGGGAAGTCTGGAGTGAAATTACTGCCTTTCTTAGAACATTGTCATTTATTAAATTTTGTTGTGCACTTGGGAGAGAAGTTCTTGAGTGAAATTACTGCCTTTCTCATAATATTGAAACTTGTCTAAATTTACACTAAGGAGGTATGTTGTGAATTGAAATGAATGAAAGTGAAGAAATATGTTTACTTCTCCCTCTCATGTCGTCATAGACATGAGGTTTATGCAAGGGGCTGGTAACCTTATCGTGTAAAATATAATTTATGGGCACCTACCGCAGTTGTGGCCCCTTGCTCCATAGGCAGTGAAAATGGTAATGGTGCTGATGCTGTGAATTTTGTGTCAAAGTTCCTGTTTCCTTTGAACCCATAATTTTGTGTCAAAGTTCCTGTTTCCTTTGAGCCCGTAATTTTGTGTCAGAGCTCCTGTTTCCTTTGAGCCCGTAATTTTGTGTCCGAGCTCCTGTTTCCTTTGAGCCCGTAATTTTGTGTCAGAGCTCCTGTTTTCTTTGAGCCCGTAATTTTGTGTAAGAGCTCCTGTTTCCTTTGAGCCCGTAATTTCACAAAAACAGAATGGTGAGGCTTTCTTATTATCTCAATGGATTTTCCCTTTATTTTTCTTCTTTGATCCATAGTCGCCAACTGTCAAAGCAGTCATTGTTCCTCAAGCCTGGTGGCGTCTTGTAGGGCAGCAACAAACTGTTTCCACTCGGTTCGGTCGGGCGATCATCCTTTGTACAGTGCCCCAGCTCTGGTTCATTCTTTGCATCTCGGCCTCCACATCTCTCCGACAAGTTGTTTAAACTTTATTTTTACTGTGCTATTATGACCAGCAACTTTAGTGCAATTTGCACAACAGTGACTAGTAAATATTGAAATGTTGATTATGTTTGTTGTTTTAAGACGGAAACAAAATATGAGACTACTCCACTAACATGTGGCGTGATGTGGGATCAAATACAATGGAGGTTAAACTATGTGATTTATTGCACATAGTTGTGATCACTGTCTATACCCATT
This sequence comes from Oreohelix idahoensis, assembly GCA_024509875.1. Lineage (NCBI taxonomy): Eukaryota > Metazoa > Mollusca > Gastropoda > Stylommatophora > Oreohelicidae > Oreohelix > Oreohelix idahoensis. The sequence goes on along the minus strand of JAMPIV010006376.1, from coordinate 41,168 downwards.
TATAATCTGTTATTGTAGTTTACCTGCCTGAGGTGGTGAAATGTTAAGTGTGTAATAACAGAGCCATGTGGTTAACAGTTACGGTCAGGAGGTTAGGGGACAGTGTTAGGGTACATTTGTAGCTTAGGGCTCAAAGGGTTAAAACATTATGCTGTTCATCACTGTTACGGTATATGATATTAACGCCGTCTGCTAAAGGTTACCAGACGTGCAATTGTAAAGGTTAAGACATTTAATATATTGCGATAGATGTTTCAATTACTGAACGCTTCATACACGATCGATTATGACGTGTATAGCGTTGTTTAGGACACAGTCGGTAACTAAGAAACGCTACCCTTTTGTACTTGACCGCAAAGCTGAATAGCTGCGTTTTTCTAACCTTCCAATTCAATGGCATGATATAGCCATTTATATGTGTATTTTTGATGGACCAGGGTCAGTCCTAGAACTCGATATGAGAAGGAAATATATGGAGGTTAGTACTTAACTAGAATCCTCAGAAGGATGAGAATAATCGTCAAATTCGTATGAATATATTTCAGACTCGCAGTCTCACTGTCGGCAGGTAGCCATGTCTATCTGCTCGTGCATATAGCTGTGATGTTCTGACGACAATACTGCATTGTATCCTCATAACGGACATTGACACATAACCAGCAGTCTACGTTGTTATTAATTTATGCATTACTTACATGAACTTACGTTCTACCCCTATTGGAATTCATCATCATGTATATATCACTGTGAATAAATGTATGGACTCAATGAACCGATTTGTCACGTCAATGGAATTACAAGTTCAATATAATTGCAACTTTCAAATGTTTGCTCACACGTTTTTCTACCCCACCCCGCATTCGCGTAAAGCAACACCAATTGACACGATGAAAAATCTTGAATGAAACCATATAAGAACTCAACTAACATGGCCAGAATTTATAACCACTTTATTGACATTATATGGAACATTGTTGTCAAATTGAATGTTCCAGAACAACAGAGAAGATCGCCTTCAACAGATGGTGTCCATTGATTGGGGATCGAAAAAAAATTCGGAAATTAACAATTGTTTACATTTGAAGGACGATCACATGATGTGCTGAATTATGACCTATGACGCAGTACTCAGTATAATCCCTAACAACGTGACGTCACCAAAGTTCGTGTACATGCCATACAAGTTGACAGCAGCAAGCCTAGTTTCTACGGAGGAAAAAAAATAACAAAGTCAACGAATAAACCCTGTATATGCATCAAGAGCAAACAGTCAGACACACTTCTACACCGTTGGTGCATACCGTCATCGACAGGAGTCCGAACTGAGCACAAAAGATAAGTCATTTAAGTGTGACCTTTGTCGGTCGATAAATAACAGTGCTGAGTCCATTTTGCTTTGATCAGGCATGTCTATGTATTTTCATGTATATATGTTAAATTTGTTTTCCATCGTATGTATTTGTTATTAATTTGTGGGAGGTAGGGAGGATGAACTGAAATTAAATTCTGCGGCTCTCACGATGCCTGAATTAATTTCGGTCGTTTCTTAGGGCAGTTAAACGATTGCACCTTTGGAAACCCCATTGAGGTTTGACATTGGACTTGTTGTCCAAATCTGCTATCGTTTGACGATTTTGCGTTAGCTGTACTGTCCCGTAGATAATCGGTGTATTTTATTCGTACTCAGTTAATAATTTTATTCAGTTCTGTACCATGTTCGTTACTATTCGTCCAGTCTCCTCTGACTATCATTTATTTTATGATTGTTAAATTTTCGTCCGTTATGAGTCCTGTGACGTCATCATTTTTCGCAGTCATTTTTTTTTGTGTACTTTGAATATTCAGTTGACCTCGGGTCAGACCGTGACCTTTCATTTGGTCTGTGACATTTCCGCTTATTTTATTTAGTTCATAAATTCATTTTTAATTGTGAAAATGTCTTGTTTGCGTCTTAACATTGTTTGTACCCTTTAGTTGCATCATTGTTTTGTTTGTCCTCATAATATATATTAATACTACATTAATAATATGATATTATATGCAATAATACACTTGTAATTTAATTTAATTAATTTTTTTTGATAATTAAGGTTAATATGGGACATTGCATAATTATGCAGTGATAGTCCAAGAAAGTAGCACTACAATTTATAATAGATGCCTAGGGCATAATAATATAATATATATATTGACAAAATAAAATAATCTTATAGCTACCTTTGAGGTAATAGACCCATTGTATATTATTTAATATACTTTTCTGGTACTAAGAGAGTGACTTAGTACATTGAACAATATAATTACTAGGAATTATACCCAACATTATTGGATATTGAGATTAATTGTGTGATATAATTACATTATATTTAACAGATATCATAACTATTTATGATATAGTATTATTTAGATACAATATTGTTACAAAATATTGTCTATTAGTTGAACTTAGACATTAAGTTCAGTACTATTGTGATTACTTATATTGAATATTTCTAAGTTGAGTAAGTATAATAATTACTCTGAAGCTACTATTGACTATTTTAATCAGTAATTATCAATAATTACTTACAGATAAAAGTCAAAATGCTTACTATAGACCATTTCGTTAAGATTGGTCGTGAATATGGTTATAAATCTCAAGAACTTCGTCAGTTTGCTGAATCAGAACTGGAAAAATATGAAAGAAAAGAAGAAGAGAAAAAAGCTGCATTAAAGAAAGAGGAAGAGGAACAAAAGGCTGCATTAAAGAAAGAGGAAGAGGAAAAAAGGGCTGCATTAAAGAAAGAGGAAGCAGAACGTGAGATGAAGCAAATTGACAAGGAAAATAGACTGAGAGAGATTGCTCAACGTGAAAGAGAAGAGCAAAGAACAATCGCCAAACAGGAAGAAGAGAATAAATTGAAACGAGAGGAAATTATTTTACAACAAGAAATGGAATTGGCGCGTATTAAATTGGAGACAGCAAGATTACAAGCACAAAATGCTGATGCAAACCAGAATAATAACGCACAAAATGGATCATCATCCAGCCAACCTAAACATTTCTACAACTTTAAATTACCCATTTTCAACTTGAACGTCGACGACCTTTTTCATCGTTCCTGGCACGTTTTGAACAGACTTGCAAATCTAACCATTTGCCTGAAGAGTCATGGGTACTCAAATTAAATGAATTCTTGGTTGGAGAACCACTGACAGCTTCTCAAAATGCTGACCCATCAATAGCTAATAACTACGGTGCTATTAAGTCCTTGCTTTTACGAAGGTTTCACCTGGACGAGGAACACTGTAGGTTAAAATTTAAGGGAATTTTACCTGAATCTCCAAAGGATTTTGCAGGATTCATTGCGAACATACGCAATACATTTAATAGATGGGTTGAACTGGCAGAAGTCAACAAATCATACGACAAATTAGTTGATTTACTACTGCGGGATAAGGTATTATCTTCAGTTAGCCAGCCATTTTTTGCATATTTGCAGGAGCGTAAACCAGGTACCATGGACGAGTTAGAAAAAATTTCTTTAAACTACTGTTCGGCACACCCGAATGCAACCATTTCTAACTCCTCATTAAGAGAACCTCTACCTGTGGCGTCTAATATGGCCTACAATCACAATAACAAACAAAGACATCACAGTGTAGACAGAAGCAGGTTCCAAAGAAATCACAATGTTAACTTTCAGAAGGGACATAATAATGATTTCAACAATAAAAATGAGTTCAACAGAGGTAGATCACGAGATAGAAATTATTCACCTCAAACAAACTACCACAATGGTCAACATAACACTCATTATAATCGATCACATACTCCCAATAATAATAATAACTGGAATGGTAATAATCATGGCTCGAGACATCGAGATAATAGTTACTATAGAGGACGACGAGATAATTTTAACAATTATACTCGGAATCGATCTCATTCTCGGGGATCATCTCATTACAACCATAATACAGGGGCGGCAGTTACAAATAATACTACCCCTATAGCTCAGGTCCCACTTGACAATAATACAACACAGTCTTCTGCTGCATGTTTTGCTATTAATTATAATGTGGCAAATAGTTGCCAGCAATGCAATCTTATTTTTCAGAAGGCGAAAGAAACAGTGCTTAACTGCGGACATATTATACCACAGGTAGGTCTTGCAGTCAACGATGGAACAGGCCTACTAATTTTTAACAGGGGATTAGTTAATGGATCCGTCGTCTCAGTGTTGAGGGATTCGGGATCCACAACGATTGGTGTACGACAGTCGCTGGTACATCCTAGCTGTGCAACAGGGGAATATGTCCGTTGCATGACTTTTGGTGGAACAATAGAGTTTTACCCCACAGCTATTATTCATGTTAACACTCCTTTTTTCACAGGAAACGTAAAAGTATGTATGCTAAAAAAGCCTATAGCTGATTTGATGGTTGGTCGTATACACGGCAGTAAAGATTGTACTCCAGATGAGATTATAGAATGGGAGAAACATAACCTATGCACTGGAAACGCCGTGACGACTAGAGCGCAGACTCAACTCATGGAGAAAGTTGATGATAATAAAATGGATGCAGACAACCAAGAGGAATTTGTAGTCAATTCACCTATTGACAGGGAAACATTTGCAACCAAACAAAAAGAGGATAAATCTTTAAAAAAAATTTTTTAAGTTGGTTGATAAAGTTGACAATCTATCCTCAGGTAATAATAACAAACATTGTTTTGTTATTAAAAATGACATATTGATTAGATGTTTTAATGACAAATCACAAATGAAACAACAAGTTATGGTCCCATATACTTTTAGACGGTACATTCTTCAACATGCACATGACTCACATTGTGCTGGACATATGGGATATACTCGAACACGATCTCGAGTACTGTCTTCATTCTTTTGGCCAGGGGTGTCAAGAGATATTTCGCAGTATGTACGTTCCTGTACTACATGCCAAGAAGTGAAAGCACGTGGAGCTTTTCACACGGCGCCTATTCAGGCTTGCGATATCTCAGTGAGACCTTTTGACAAGATGGCAATAGACATTATTGGTCCATTGCTACCATCGGCCAGAGGACATAGATTCGTCCTTACGTGCATTGATTTGTGCACACGATGGCCAGAAGCTATCCCATTAAAGACCACCACTACCACAGATGTAGCTGATGCACTACATCTCATCTTTTCTAGAATAGGGTTTCCTAGAAAACTTTTATCAGACCATGGGTCACAGTTTATATCTGACACCATGAAGGAAGTCATGAAAACTTGGGACATTGATAGGAATTTAAGTAGTATTTATCATCCGATGAGTAATGGTGCGGTTGAAAGACTTAACCGTACACTTAAACAACTACTACATAAGGTTACTGCTAAGCACCCTCATGACTGGGACAGAGCACTCCCAGCTGTTCTATTTGCTTATCGGGAGGTACCGCATGAACAAACTGGCTTCTCTCCCTTTGAATTAGTTTTTGGTGCTCCCCCAAGAGGTCCTATGGGACTAATAAAAAACTTATTAATTGACGAGGAGATGACTCAGGACACTCAGTCATCTTACGAGTACGTAATTAATCTTCGGAAGAACATTATTGAGTCTTGCCAGTTGGCAACAGCTTCTTCTGAGGCTGCAAAAGCTAAGGCTCGATCTCTACAAAATAGGTCTCGACGATTACGCCAATTATTCCCAGGCGACGAGGCTTATGTGTTACTTCCTCACAATAACAATAAATTATTGATATCTTGGAATGGTCCTTACAAAGTCATTGATAAAATTTCCGACGTTGATTACGTCTTAGATATCAAGGGACACAAAAAGATATTTCATATTAACATGCTCAAGCAATTTCATACACGTCCTGAACACTTACAGTCAATTTTTCATGAACTAGATGACAACACAGTATCCACTTGTCATTATACTAACTTATCTGTCATCCAGGAAGAAGAATCTTCTTTTCCTGAGGTACAGTTACCGTTACCTGTACCAGTAGTTCAACCTACTGAATCTTGGCGGGATGTAACCATCTCTTCAACGGTTACACACCGCAACAGCGTCTACAGATTGCTAATCTATTACAATCTTATCCAGATGTGTTGACCGACGTCCCGGGTCGCACATCGGCTATCAGTCATGACATTACTCTCAATGATGATACACCTATTCGTGTACATCCCTATTCTGTTCCTTTACATTTCCTTGCTAAAACTACTAAGGAACTTGAACAGATGTTGTCTCTGGGAATCATTGAGACTAGTAATTCGCCATTCTCTTCTCCATTAGTGATTGTCCGGAAGAAGGACAATAACATCAGACTATGTGTTGATTATAGAAAATTAAATGCTAAGACTATAGTTGACAGCGAACCACATCCACTTATTGACGACTTACTACCACGTCTATCCAACGCAACTATATTTAGTAAGATAGACTTAACTAAAGGTTATTGGCAGATACCACTGACCGAAAAGGCTAAGTACTACACCGCATTTTCCACTCCACAAGGTCTATACCAGTGGAATGTGATGCCTTTTGGGCTTGTTAATGCGCCAGCTACCTTCATTCGCCTGATGCGACAAATTTTATCAGGTAGACCAGACGTTATTACATATATTGACGACATATGCTTGTTTAGTTCGTCGTTTGAGGAACATGTTTCGGGACTTAGATATGTTTTTGACACTCTAAGGAATTATCATCTAACTGCTAAACCTACAAAGGTGCAAATCGCGTGTAATGAGATAACCTTTTTGGGACATATCATTGGATCGGGATATATCCGAACGTTACCTAGTACAGTCTCCAAAATTCTAAACATAGCAGTTCCTCAGACGAAGAAACAGGTCAGGAGTTTGTTAGGACTTGTTCAATATTACAGTAGATTCATACCAAACTTGTCATCCATCACGGCTGTATTGTCTTCATTGTTAAAAAAAAGATATGCCGGTGAAGGTGACATGGACTGGTACATGCAATGAAACTTTCAACAAAATTATAAATTTGTTCTCGCATGAACCAATTTTAAGACTTCCCGATGCTTCCAAAAGATTTTTCTTACGAACAGATGCTAGTAACTACGGCATTGGTGCATGCCTGCTCCAGAACCATGATGGCATTCTACATCCTACGTTATACATTTCAAGAAAGCTGAAGCCGGCAGAAACAAAGTATTCAACAGTCGACAAGGAACTTTTATCTGTGATCTGGGCAATAACCAAACTTGAAAAGTTCTTGCTTGGTGCTCCCTTCACCATACAGACGGACCAACGTGCTGTAGCATCCTTGCGTCGATCGAATCATACAAGCCAGAAACTTGCCAGATATTCAATCATCCTACAGCCATTCGAGTTCTCCATTGAACACATACCTGGCACTGAAAATTGTGTGGCAGATGCATTGTCACGTAATCCTATTGACGACGAATAATCAACATTGACACTCTTAAACTACATCAATCAGAACTACATTGGATTGAACGAAGTATCAACTATAAAGGAACTAACCTTGCCTTCAATTTAAACTTTATAAACACTATATGCATCACAGAATTGAACTACAAGACAATCAAGGTATATATACTGACATTCGAACTTCGTCTAATGTCCATACACGATATACGAATATCATTGAACAATCATGGAACAATATCTGACGACAAGTCGAACTTATTATCCTAGGTGCACTTAATTCTTGGATGCTAGGATAAATGACATTTCTTTCCAACGTAAACGTTTGAACATTTTTGCCTAAAAGAATTCATCAGGATCAAGACTACGGATGGATCATCATATCCTATACTAATTAATTAGTTAACTTAACTTCTTAATTGAATTATTATCAATAAAATGAAATGTGAGAAAAAAATGAAATGAAAGAACAAAAAAAAAAGAGAACGAAATACTAAAAGAAGAAATTATGAAAAGAGAAAATAAATCTCACACAAGTATTAGATTAATAATTTTTTTTTTTTTAATGTACCTATACATTATTTAGTTAGTTAAATTAGATAGTTATTATTCACTAACACTTAACACACACAATTAAGTTAAAACTTATATTCGAATTTCTTTCTATTTCTTCTCACTTATTTTGTCTTTTTCTTCTCTCATAACATCGCGTTACATTAGAACCTTAATAATTTAACTCTTAGTTTAATTAATTAATTTAATTTTAATTAGTCAAATTAATTCCTATATGACATACTAATACGACAGACCTTACTTTAATTTAATTTTATCATTCACTATTAACATTGGACATTTATTTAGTTGATATAATAATATGTATAATATTGATATATAATGTGATTTATGTTAGATGACTATGACAAATAGTTAGTTGACACGACCGCAACACGGTTCTACTCAGAACATCGTCGGCCATATGTCACAATTGTGTTAAATTTTTTTGAAAAATTGTTAAGTCGGATAGATATTGAAAAAAAATCTATCGATTTTTTTTTTCCCGGTGTACAGGGAATTGTTACGGTATATGATATTAACGCCGTCTGCTAAAGGTTACCAGACGTGCAATTGTAAAGGTTAAGACATTTAATATATTGCGATAGATGTTTCAATTACTGAACGCTTCATACACGATCGATTATGACGTGTATAGCGTTGTTTAGGACACAGTCGGTAACTAAGAAACGCTACCCTTTGTTACTTGACCGCCAAGCTGAATAGCTGCGTTTTTCTAACCTTCCAATTCAATGGCATGATATAGCCATTTATATGTGTATTTTGATGGACCAGGGTCAGTCCTAGAACTCGATATGAGAGGGAAATATATGGAGGTTAGTACTTAACTAGAATCCTCAGAAGGATGAGAATAATCGTCAAATTCGTATGAATATATTTCAGACTCGCAGTCTCACTGTCGGCAGGTAGCCATGTCTATCTGCTCGTGCATATAGCTGTGATGTTCTGACGACAATACTGCATTGTATCCTCATAACGGACATTGACACATAACCAGCAGTCTACGTTGTTGATTAATTTATGCATGACTTATATGGACTTACGTTCTACCCCTATTGGAATTCATCATCATGTATGTATCACTGTGAATAAATGTATGGACTCAATGAACCGACTTATCACGTCAATGGAATTACAAGTTCAATATAATTGCAACTTTCAAATGTTTGCTCACACGTTTTTTCTACCCCACCCCGCATTCGCGTAAAGCAACACCAATTGACACGATGAAAAATCTTGAATGAAACCATATAAGAACTCAACTAACATGGCCAGAATTTATAACCACTTTATTGACATTATATGGAACATTGTTGTCAAATTGAATGTTCCAGAACAACAGAGAAGATCGCCTTCAACAATCACATATATCAAACTTTCTAAGAAATTACATGCATAAAACATTCCTGCAGACATTACATATATCAAACTTTCTGACAGACATCACATATCAAATATTCTGACAGACATCACATATATCAAACTTTCTGACAGACATCACATATATCAAACATTCTGACAGACATCACATATATCAAACTTTCAGACAGATATTACATATATCAAATTTTCTGACAGACATCAAACATACTACTGGTCAAAAGTCAAGGGCCACTCTATTATTTTCAATACACTTTTATATAAATGCATAGAATGATTAAATAAAGGAAGTTTTTAGTAAAAATTGGTGCAATATCTTCCTCTATGCACGTTAAGCATAAAAACAACTCACCGACAACCACGGTGATCACGTGCAATTTGGTTTGCTGGCCATAAATTCACATTTTTAATCTGTTTTTTCAAACTTCCGTAGAACCAAACAGGTGAAGTAATCGTGCTGATTGACATTCCACGTGCAATGGCGACTTTTCGTGAACAGAGTTCACTCTTAATTTGTTTTACAATCAGCAGACTTAGGGTAGTTTCATCACTTGCAAAAACCATGCCACCGAGAAGAAGTCTTGACACCTACAAAGAATGAGGGCTATAGCGTGGGTTGAAAGTGGTTTATCTGTCCGTGAGGTTGCTAGACGGCTTGCAGTGTCACACTCTACTATCCAAAGAATTTTGGAGAGATTTCTGGCCACATGAAGTGTGGAGGATCGCCACCAGCCAGGTCGCCCTAGATGCCCCAATAGACATGATGACCGGTACCTCTTGTTGTCAGCCCTGCGCCATCGAACAGTGACTTGTTCCACTCTAAGATGTCAGCTGAGACAAACTGTAAACGTTAATGTCAGTCAAAGCACCATTCGCAGACGTTTACATGAATTTGGACTGGCTGCTCGACGTCCTGCAGTCAGAATCCCTCTTACTCCTGCTCATCGCAGAGCCCGTGTTGCTTGGTGTCGCGAGAACATCCGATGGACAAGGCAACAATGGAGTCAAGTTCTCTTCACTGATGAATCTCGCTTCACTGTGTCATTCAATGATGGCAGGATTCGAGTTTGGAGACGACCAGGAGAGCGATTTACTGATGACACAATTCGAGAGGTGGATCGTTATGGTAGGGGTTCTGTCATTGTCTGGGGAGGCTTCTACAGACACGGCAGGATCCCACTCTACATCATCCAAGGCAACTTGACCGGCCCAAGATACCAGAACGAAATCTTGAGACCAATTGTTCAGCCTGCTCTGGAGGCCATAGGTGGTAATGCCATCCTCCAAGATGATAACGCTCGACCCCATCGAGCTCGTGGGGTGAATGAGTTTATTCAGCAACATGGGATCATCAGGATGGCGTGGCCAGCTCGTTCACCTGACCTTTCTCCGATTGAGCACCTCTGGGATGTCCTTGGTCGAAGATTGTCAACAAATCACCCCCTGCCAATGGATGTTGCACAGCTGACTGCACTTCTGCTTCAGGAATGGCAAGCTGTTCCTCAGCATACTCTTCGGACCCTTGTGGACTCGATGTGTCTACGCTGTCTTGAATGCCTTGCTGCAAACGGTGGTCATACCCGATTTTGAAATGTCTATTTGTCCAATATCTATGTATGACTTTTGAAAAGGTGGGACAGACATCACATATATCAAACATTCTGACAGACATCACATATATCAAATATTTTGACAGAACATCACATATATCAAATATTCTGACAGACATCACAAATATCAAACATTCTGACAGATATTTCATATATAAAACTTTGTGACAGACAATGCATATCAAACATTCTGACAGACAATACGTGTAAAACATTTTGACAGGCGATACACGCATAACACTGTCCACTAGGCACAGTGTAGTTTACCTATAACTGATACTGTATCCAGTTTATCTCCTGATGTGCGGCTTGTGCACAATCACCTTGATCTGGTCACCGTGCTGAAGTGGGTAGGTGCCGTAGATTATTGATTCATCAGACATCGGCATACCGTTCTTTTCAATCACCCAATCACTACAATCTGGGTCACCGAGCTAAATAAGACAACAGAATATCTTTACTGGAATAATGTAGTATAACATTATTTTATTACTCCAGACCACAAGGTCCTTTATATTTGGACTTGATGCCTAATATAACCGATGAACCTTGCGTCTAGGTTGAATGGGACGCACCTTGCCAAAAGAAGGTGGAAACATATGTTGTTGTTTTAAATGTAATATCATTAAGATGTATTCAATTACCTTTAGATGGCAGGGTAAGAAAGATGACAGAACAGACAAAAAAGCAAAAAAGAACTAAATTATATAAAAATAAAAATAGACGCAAAAAAAGATAAAGAAATAAGAGAGAAAGTAACAGAAGAAAAAATGATGTCATGAGCAGGTATGAAACATATTATCTGATATAGCAGACATGATACATGGTGATTGTAAAGTCTTCCTGTGTTTAAATCTGTATGTCCTTACTTGTATCTGCTGCCCCTTGTGTAGTTCGCATGCATCTCTGAAGATATAAACAATAGGACCTGTGCACCCTCATGCATGTCGTAGAGGGCGACTAATGTGAGGATGTGCGTTGAGCTAGCAACATCATCATTTAAACAAAATGTCACAGGCCCACCACTGCAAGAGCATGTGAATGCTTTATGCAGGTTTTCTGTAAGGCGACCAGCTAGAGTGGGGCTGCCATCCTCCATAAGGAGCGCAGAAAAATTATGATGATGATCGGGAGCCGCGCTGGTGTAATGGTTACCACACTGCGCTGGCGATCGGGAGATCCCAGGTTCAAGCCCGGGCGAGGTCATTTGAAGAAGTGTCATCGACTGGGGAGTTGGATAATTCGAGCCCCTGGCGAAGACATTTGAAAAAGTGTCGTCGGGCCAGGGACTGGAATAAACTGAACGGCCCCTGAGCCGACCCAGCTGTAATGGGTACCATCCGAAGACGGCGAGTATTTGCCTGATTGGCGAGAGGACACCTGTCACCGTACAGGGAAAATAGGATACTCACATAAAATCAGTCTCAGGTTAGATATACTAACCGGAGATTTCGCCTCGAGTAATAGCTGAGACATGGAGAACAACAAAGACAACTACCAAAAAGCTACAGACTTTCATAAATGGGTGCTTGCGTCGAATAGAAAGATTAAAATGGTATGACAAGGTTACCAACGTGAAACTGAAGACAAGAACTAGACAAGTGCCAGTGGAACAAGAGATGAGAAGAAGACGATGGCGACGGATAGGACACACACCGAGGAAACATGTTGATAGCATTACAAGGCAGTCCTTGTTAGGGAACCCCCAGGGCAAGAGAAGCAGAGGTAGACCAAGAAGCACATGGAGAAGAGAGCTGGAAACAGAGGTGAAAATGATAAGGAAAACGTGGAAAGAACTTGAGATGATGGCACGTGACAAGAGGACTTGGCATGTGTTTGTTGAAGGCCTATGCTCCTTTGGGAGTGGAGGGTTATGAATGAATGAATGAATAGCTGGCGTACGTTAACAAAAAAAAATGATCACGATGACTTGTATTTATTGGACATTCATGAATCAAATATTGAAACAAGGAAAAACAACTCTCATTTGACTAATAAGTTATATTTTTTACTTCTGCCTTCTCCACCACCACTGTCCTTCAGCTGATGAGCCCCAGACCTCGTAGCGGGCAGCAATAATTGCTGTCTCTTGTCTTTCTTCTTTGGTCCTTAGCCGCCGACTTTCAAAGCAGTCAGTGACCACCACGTCAGATGGTGTCCTCTTGGGCAGCAAAACACTGCTTTTACTGTGCTCTGTCGGTGGCCATCCTTCGTGCAGTGCCCCAGCTCTGGTTCATCCTGTGCATCTCGGCCTCCACAGTTCTCCGCCAAGATGTTTTCGATCGGCCTCTCTATCGCTTTCGTTCAGGGGTCCATAGCATAGCTTTTTCTTGTGCTGACATCGGGGTCTCTTCTGAGGACGTGGCCAACCCAACTCCAGCGTCTGCCAGCTATGATGGTGTGCATGTGCTTTTGGTTGCTCAGAGTAAGCAGTTCTTGGTTGGTGATAGTACTGGGCCAAAAGATTCGGAAAATTTTCCTTAGGCAGATTGTGTGGAAAGAGGACAATTTCGACATTTCCTTCTGTGTTACTCTCCAGCATTCTGCACTATTGAGAAGCACAGAAAGTACACAGCTCTCATATAATCTTAACTTTGTGTTTGTGCTTGTAGTGGTTTTGATGGTATTGTATGAGGGTGATATTACTAAGTGTAATGTATGAGGTCAGCTGTGAAGGCTCCTGAGATAAAATGTAGTTGTGAATTTTCAGAAGGCCTTTCTTGCTACCACTACGACCTCACACCTATCTTTTTTCCTAATGAATGTGGCTACGTTATAATCTAGGGTACTGAATGTAATGTGTTGTATTGACATATACAAACACACACACAGATATTACATAATATATTATCAATAAAATTTAGAACACAATGAACTAAATCCAGCTGGTGAAATTTTAGAAAGTAAATCTTTTTTTAAATTTATTTGTTCTGAACCAAGGTTTTATTTGGCCAGAACATATGAAAAGATTTTGGAATTTATGAGTGAATGGCATGAATAAATGACATGATAAATAAAATGTGTGTACGTATACAAATTTTAAGATTAGTTAGTATTTCTACAGTTTATAATTTTATTTTCCCTGGGAGAACGATGAATAGATGTGCTGTTGGGGTGGCTTCATCCCTCCCTGTCTAAGTTTACCAAACATTGTCCATTAATGATGGAAGTAAATGGGATGTTTTAGTAGGAATTCACTTTGGGTGTTATGTCTATGAAGTTGGTGTAAATCCAGCAGACCAGCCTGCTTACGTAACTTTGAAGAAGTAGCGCTGGTGCTGGAATCTGGTGGCCCCACCTCTCCGTGCTTGGGGGCAATATATCGGGTGGCCCCACCTCTCCGTGCTTGGGGCAATACAAGGCTGTTCTGCCGAGATGCGACACTGCACGGGTCCTCACTGTCAATTATTTACCCAGCATTTGACACCGCCTTTTGGTGTCAACATAAAAACTCACAGCTCTGAAATAAAGTATTGGTTTGGGTTCAGAACCTTACCTAAGGAGCCACTTCTACACGTAACAATTTACAATAACACCATTTAGACAGGGTCAGATCTCTCTGACCATACAACACATCTTACCAAGTTGGTTTCCCATAGGATAAGTTCTCCCAGACTACATATTCAGAAATATGTTTATTAGCTTCTTGCCCTAGGATATGATAGGTGATATGTTCCACTGATCTCAACACTTGATCTGTCCTTCCTAATCATTGCTGGAGTATATATATTGTTTGTCCCTAGACCCTGAACTAGGGCGGGGGGTCTAGAGCAAATCCTTACTTGTTTGTAAGGCTAGATTTCGATATGGCAGTATCAAATCACTCGAAACATTAAACAATATTCAAAATATACAAAGAAATAATTTCAATCTTACCAGATTATGAATAAAGAACACAGAAATGCTAGCAAAACTCAGCTGAGCTGCTGGCTATAGTATGGCGTCCCTGAACTTATTTCAATTTATTTCATTTGGAAATCACCACACTTGAAATTTACTGTGTCTATCACTGGACAACTATTGAGGAATGGCCCCAAATGCGCGTCTGAGCGCCGATAATATGATTGTCTGTGGCCAATCAATGCCTTGGTTTTTTTAAATTCAAATTTCCTACACTAAAGTCATTTCAGTCATGCTTCAGTCAAGTATGGATTTTTATCTGTTAGTCCGTCCGTCTCTACTTGCGTTTTCACAAAAACGTACTTGTTTTTTGAACCAACCTATTCGTCCCCTCTACACTTTTTGTCTGTAAAGTTATTTTTAGCCACAGCTCCCACCAATGTCCCTTCTCTTTCATTCTAACTAGATTTGAACACTTGCGTCTCAAGGTCGCGATTTTTGTGCAAATAGTGTCATGTTAGATTCAATGCAGTCTTTCGCTGATGTGAACAACACTGTCTTTTGTCATTATCTTCATTATTAGCTATCCGTCTGTATAAATAAAAGCATATTATTTCACTGCTCAGAATGGGCCATCCGGCCAGCTAATTTTTATATTCCTAACATTAATATTAAGAAAAAGTTACTTTTTAAATTTTGTAATATTTCAAGCATCTGCGTTTGCCGCTGAATTCAAATAAAAGGCTTGGTATCGCAAAAGCGTCCAATAAATGACTGTGGCGTATCATATCCAAGGTCCCTTCTGTCGAGTTCCTTACTTTATGTCAACTTGGGAAACGTGACTTTTTCTCCGTTTCTCGCCCGCCCACCCCCCCCCCCCCCCCCCCCCCGCCCCCCCCTACCCCCAATTGCGTCTCCTTAACCTTGCTAGTCTCACGCAATTTTTTCAGTCATATTTTTTTTTTTCCTTTTGATCCGCCGTTCTCATCCCGTTCAAATGGTAACCGTTTTGATTTCCCGTCTAGCAAGTCAATTTTTATGGAGGGTGATGACCCGCGGTCAGGGCGATCATGTACTATCAGCAGCTTACGCATTATGTTTTTATCCTTACATTTTATCCTTTGGAGATATTTTTACGTTGTATCACTTGTTAATTTTATGACACATCTCCCCACTTGAAAACATGCCTACGGCAAGTTCTAAAACCAGTGATACACATAGATAAAATCTCTCCTCACGTCTGCCATTACTCTAATTTTGATCACAGGGGTGCCGACTGAGGAAATCTGCACCGACATTCAATTTGCCTGGGATATATTGGATACTAAACTGATAAGGTTGAAGCAATAAAGACCACCTCAGCAATCTTGCGTTTTCATGCTTAGCCTGAGATAAGAATACGAGAGGCTGATGATCCGTCTCGACCACAAAAGTCCTACCATACAGATAGATTTGAAACTTCTTTATTGCCCAGATTAACGCTAAACATTCTTTTTCGCTTGTGGAGTATCCTTGTTCCGCCTTATTCAATTTGCGGCTTGCATAAGCGACTGGTTTCAGTTCCCCATCAGGTGAAGATGATCTTTGCAACAAAGCCCCTCCGAGTCCTACATTACTTGCATCGGTTCTTAAGACAAAGTCCTGTGTCAAATCAGGCAGTTTGAGAATAGGCCTGCTAGTGAGTTTTTCCTTTAACTCTTGGAACGCTAGTTCACATTGTGCAGTCCAAATAATTTTATCTGGAAGTCCCTTGCGAGTCAGATCAGTCAGAGGAGCACAAATAGCGTTAAAATTTTTGATGTATTTCTGATAAAATCCGCATAACGACACGAATGATCGCACGTCCTTTTTTGTTTGTGGCCTAGGTGCTCTCTGCAGTTTTTCCAAGTTCTTAGGATCAGGGGTCATGTTACCCTGATATACAGTGTGTCCCAAGAATTCCAACTCTTTGCATCCAATACAACATTTTGTTGGCCTAGCAGTTAAGTTCGCCTCCCGAAGTCTATTAAATAACATCTCTAGAGCTTCAATGTGTTCTTCAAATGTCTCTGTGGCGACGAGAATATCATCCATGAAATTCGTGATACATGGGTTATTCAGGGGATCCAACAATTTGCGCATCATCCTTGAAAATACACTCGGAGCATTTTTCAGTCCGAATGGTAGCATATTGAATTCATAATGTCCATCCGAAGTGCTAAAAGCCAAATAAGGTCTCACTTCAGGCTTCACTGGGATCTGGTAATAGCCTTTACTAAGATCCACCTTTGAAAAGTATTTTGCCTTGTTCAGTCTGGCAAATAACTGTTTTGTGTCTGGTAATGGATCCACTTGTCCTTCTGTGACAGCATTCAGTTTCCTGTAATCTATGCACAGTCTGTGTTCCCCAGACGGTTTCCTCAACAAAACGACACTAGAACTAAAAGATGATTCACTGTGCGAAATAATCCCCTCCTTCAACAAATAATCTATTTCTTCCTTCAATGCCTTCTCCTTCGCGAACGGAATAGAATAGGCTCTCATACAGATTGGGTTTGAGTCTACCAGTTTCATGTCATACTGTAGCAAATTTGTATGGCCTGGTTTATCTGTTAGTACATCTGTATGTTCCTCCAGAACCTGTTGAACTCTCTCCCTCTGGTTTTTAGTCAGGTGCTTACTGACTTTTACCTGTGCTGCTGTTTCACAAGGATGTAATGGGTATTCATGTGAGGTGAGTGGTTCCTTTTGCATCTGGGTTGCAATAGCCAAGGTCAATAAGGGGGTGCTTTCCTGGAGTGGTCTGTCCAGATACTTCTTTAATAAGTTTACATGATAAACTTTCTCCTTCCCCTTTTTGTCAATTTTATAGTTTGTTCTAGACACCTTCTCTAGAACCGTATAGGGACCTTGCCAACCAATTTGTAATTTATTCTGGCTACCGGGTAGTAGAAGAAGCACCTTCTCTCCCACAGCTAGTTCTCGGTCCTTTGCCTTCCTATTAAAATATGCTGCATGTTTCTTCCTGGCTTGTTTCAAATTATCATTTGCCAGTTTCCATCCAGCTTTCAAACGAGTGGTCAGTTCGTTCACGTATTGATAAGATGAGGTAACAGGTTCTTCCGCCTTCTCATCCGTCCAGGTCCTTAATAAAGCTTCTAAAGGACCTTTTATTGGCCTCCCAAATAGCAGAGTTGCGGGAGCCATCCCGGTTGAACTATGTGGTACCTCCCGATACGCAAACAATGCGGCGGGCAGGAATTGATCCCACAGATCCGGTTTTTCGTGTGCCAGCTTTCTCAGGATAGAAATGAGAGTCCCGTTGAACCTCTCTACCTGGCCGTTCCCTTGTGGATGGTACGGACTACAATGAAAGTGTCTGGCTTGAAATAGTTTAAAAACTTCTTCCGTTAGTTTCCCCTTGAACTGAGATCCATTATCCGTCAAGATTTGATGCGGGAATCCTAATCGGGTAAATATTGTAAGTAGTGCCTCTGCTACATGTTTTGAATCAATTGATGGCAGGGCTACCGCCTCTCCCCACATAGAACAAGTGTCCACCAGAGTAAGGATGTAACTGTTCCTCCTCTTGGTCCGAGTGAGAGGTCCCACAATATCCACTGCAACCCTCTCAAAAGGTGTTCCCACTATGGGCATTTCCCCTAGAGTTGCAGGAGCAGTCCAGTGCCTTGGAGCTACCCTTTGACATTCAGGGCAGGATTTGACATATCTTTTTATATCCTCCGTTATCCCTGGCCAGAAGTAATGACAAGCTATACGCTGTCCTGTGGCGCTGATCCCCATGTGACCACTGAAGGGAATCGCATGCCCGAGTTCCATCACTTTATCTCTATATGAGGTGGGAAGAACCAACTGGTTGTGACCATTTGTTCCAGTTCCGGCCTTCCTGTATAATAGTTTGTTCTTCATGAAATATTCCCCCTTGCTCGGAGGTGTGTGGCATTTGGGCAATTTTTTAAAACATGGCTTGAGTGTCCTATCCTCAGCCTGCGCCTTTCTCATCTCCTCTGGATGAGCATTTATAGGTTCACCTTCTTCCTCCTTCTTCTGTGACCTGGTCTGCACTGTCGCCATGATCACAGGTTTCTCGGGATTCCCCAAGAAGACGTATCTACACCCCAACATCAGAGGGTAGATTGGTTCATCTATCACTGCTGCTCTGATTTCTCCTTCCACATAGCGAGTTTTCACCGTTATCCTTGCGATGGGAAGTGTCATGAGTGGTATGTCCTTAGTCGCCCCTTGTATTTCCACTGTTTCTGTGGTATACTGACTTGGGTCCACTAGGCTAGACTTCACAACTGAATCATAATCCAAACCTGTATCATAAAGGCACCTTATGGTGACCCCATTACAAATAACATCCTCACAAACTGGGGGGTGATAAGGTTCCTGTTGTCCATTAGGATTAACCTTTAATCTTTGCGTCCCCGACTTCATTGCAGCAATGTTTGAAGGTTTCCTTCTACAAAATTCGGTGTTATGGTTATCTTTCTTGCACCATTTACACCATCTTTTTCCTTGGTTCAACGGTTTTCTTTCATTGAACTTTTGGTCATTGAACTGTGAGTTTCTGTCGCGATAGTCATTTCTTGGCCGCTCAAAGTTTGTCCTACCTTTATTTCCCTGCTCTCTATTATCAAATTTATTAAATTGCTGTGGAGCTTTAAAAGTGTCTATGTGCTTCTTTTTAGCACCACTTACCTCTGCCTGGGCTGCCTGATACCTCTCAGCGACATTTAAAACCTCTCCCAACTTCTCTGCACCTTGTTCCATGAGAAATTTTCTCATGTCTGGAGCCATGGACTCTCTCAATTGCTCAATCATGATCATTTCTTTAAGATCTTGGGTCTTCCCCAGAGCAGTCCATTTCTCCAAATAGGTTTCCAGTCTAGCAGAGAATTGGTGGTATGTCTCCCCAGACAACAGTTTGGCATTTCTAAATTTCTTACGATAAAATTCACCATTCTTCTCGTACCTTAATAACAAAGCCTGCTTTAACATGTCATAATTGTCTTGGTCTTCCCTGTTCATTTTAGCAAAGACTTCATAAGAAGTACCTCTCAGTCCTTGTGATAGCTTTAAACTCCACCTCTCTCTCTCTAACCCATATGTAGTAGCTAATAACTCAAAACGTCCTAGGTACCCCTCTATGTCATCGTCTTTCTCAACAAAATGGTCTAAATGAAACCCCATAGCTGAGTTTGAGGCTCCCAGACTAGGCGTAGCATCTGAGGCAAAAGGGCTGGCACCATTTTCAGGAGCCTGGCCTTGTAACTCCAGCTCCCTTAGTCGTAATTCGTGCTCCCTTTGCAACCTTCTATCTTCTGCCTCCCTTTCGGCCTTTTTATCTTCTGCCTCCCTTTCGGCAGTCAATCTTTTTTCTTCTGCCTCCCTTTGCTGTCGTTTGTCTTCTGCCTCAATCTGCAGCCTCTTAATTTCTCTATCCGCCTCTAACCTCTTCTCTTCAGCCAACCTTTCAGACTCTAATTTTCTTTCAGCCTCTTTTTCTAATCTCCTTTCTTCCCGTTCAATATATTTATCACATTCAGCCGTTACGTATTGAATTAAAATCTGACCATCCATTCCCATCTCCTTTGCGGTCAGCACAGCAGCTGATCTAAATTTTGCTAGCTCCGCCATACTTTCTAAACAAATCTAGCAATAAGCAAAGTAAAATTTCCAATCTCTAAAGTAATTATAATTATTCTAGACCAAAATAATTCTAATTAACTAATTAACTAACACTGGCTGTGAAGATTCACCAACTTCTAATTGCCCTTTTAATTTAAAGGGACACTTTTAATTTTAAGGGAATTTTACAATTTTGTTCCCCTAATTTTATTTCTCCCACCAGGAGATCCTTATATTACTGTTTATGCTAATTATCCCTGGACAAGACCCCAATATATGTAGTGGTTTTGATGGTATTGTATGATGGTGATATTACTAAGTGTAATGTATGAGGTCAGCTGTGAAGGCTCCTGAGATAAAATGTAGTTGTGAATTTTCAGAAGGCCTTTCTTGCTACCACTACGACCTCACACCTATCTTTTTTCCTAATGAATGTGGCTACGTTATAATCTAGGGTACTGAATGTAATGTGTTGTATTGACATATACAAACACACACACACAGATATTAAATAATATATTATCAATAAAATTTAGAACACAATGAACTAAATCCAGCTGGTGAAATTTTAGAAAGTAAATCTTTTTTTAAATTTATTTGTTCTGAACCAAGGTTTTATTTGGCCAGAACATATGAAAAGATTTTGGAATTTATGAGTGAATGGCATGAATAAATGACATGATAAATAAAATGTGTGTACGTATACAAATTTTAAGATTAGTTAGTATTTCTACAGTTTATAATTTTATTTTCCCTGGGAGAACGATGAATAGATGTGCTGTTGGGGTGGCTTCATCCCTCCCTGTCTAAGTTTACCAAACATTGTCCATTAATGATGGAAGTAAATGGGATGTTTTAGTAGGAATTCACTTTGGGTGTTATGTCTATGAAGTTGGTGTAAATCCAGCAGACCAGCCTGCTTACGTAACTTTGAAGAAGTAGCGCTGGTGCTGGAATCTGGTGGCCCCACCTCTCCGTGCTTGGGGGCAATATATCGGGTGGCCCCACCTCTCCGGGCTTGGGGCAATACAAGGCTGTTCTGCCGAGATGCGACACTGCACGGGTCCTCACTGTCAATTATTTACCCAGCATTTGACACCACCTTTTGGTGTCAACATAAAAACTCACAGCTCTGAAATAAAGTATTGGTTTGGGTTCAGAACCTTACCTAAGGAGCCACTTCTACACGTAACAATTTACAATAACACCATTTAGACAGGGTCAGATCTCTCTGACCATACAACACACATCTTACCAAGTTGGTTTCCCATAGGATAAGTTCTCCCAGACTACATATTCAGAAATATGTTTATTAGCTTCTTGCCCTAGGATATGATAGGTGATATGTTCCACTGATCTCAACACTTGATCTGTCCTTCCTAATCATTGCTGGAGTATATATATTGTTTGTCCCTAGACCCTGAACTAGGGCGGGGGGTCTAGAGCAAATCCTTACTTGTTTGTAAGGCTAGATTTCGATATGGCAGTATCAAATCACTCGAAACATTAAACAATATTCAAAATATACAAAGAAATAATTTCAATCTTACCAGATTATGAATAAAGAACACAGAAATGCTAGCAAAACTCAGCTGAGCTGCTGGCTATAGTATGGCGTCCCTGAACTTATTTCAATTTATTTCATTTGGAAATCACCACACTTGAAATTTACTGTGTCTATCACTGGACAACTATTGAGGAATGGCCCCAAATGCGCGTCTGAGCGCCGATAATATGATTGTCTGTGGCCAATCAATGCCTTGGTTTTTTTTAAAATTCAAATTTCCTACACTAAAGTCATTTCAGTCATGCTTCAGTCAAGTATGGATTTTTATCTGTTAGTCCGTCCGTCTCTACTTGCGTTTTCACAAAAACGTACTTGTTTTTTGAACCAACCTATTCGTCCCCTCTACACTTTTTGTCTGTAAAGTTATTTTTAGCCACAGCTCCCACCAATGTCCCTTCTCTTTCATTCTAACTAGATTTGAACACTTGCGTCTCAAGGTCGCGATTTTTGTGCAAATAGTGTCATGTTAGATTCAATGCAGTCTTTCGCTGATGTGAACAACACTGTCTTTTGTCATTATCTTCATTATTAGCTATCCGTCTGTATAAATAAAAGCATATTATTTCACTGCTCAGAATGGGCCATCCGGCCAGCTAATTTTTATATTCCTAACATTAATATTAAGAAAAAGTTACTTTTTAAATTTTGTAATATTTCAAGCATCTGCGTTTGCCGCTGAATTCAAATAAAAGGCTTGGTATCGCAAAAGCGTCCAATAAATGACTGTGGCGTATCATATCCAAGGTCCCTTCTGTCGAGTTCCTTACTTTATGTCAACTTGGGAAACGTGACTTTTTCTCTCCGTTCCCCCCCCCCCCCCCCCCCCCCCCCCCCCCAATTGCGTCTCCTTAACCTTGCTAGTCTCACGCAATTTTTTCAGTCATATTTTTTTTTTTTTTTTCCTTTTGATCCGCCGTTCTCATCCCGTTCAAATGGTAACCGTTTTGATTTCCCGTCTAGCAAGTCAATTTTTATGGAGGGTGATGACCCGCGGTCAGGGCGATCATGTACTATCAGCAGCTTACGCATTATGTTTTTATCCTTACATTTTATCCTTTGGAGATATTTTTACGTTGTATCACTTGTTAATTTTATGACAGCCGTCTGTTCTCGCTTCTGGTTCCTTACTGTTATGGGATCAGGACTGCCCACAATGAGTGTCATGGCCTCTTTCTTTTATACATTGATGTTCAGACTTGTCTCATGTAACGTCCGTTTTTTACATTGATGTTCAGACTTGTCTCTTGTAACGTCAGTTTTTTACATTGATGTTCAGACTTGTCTCTTGTAACGTCCGTTTATTACATTGATGTTCAGACTTGTCTCTTGTAATGTTAATTTTTTTTACATTGATGTTCAGACTTGTCTCTTGTAACGTCCATTTTTTTACATTGATGTTCAGACTTGTCTCTTGTAACGTCAGTCTTTTTTACATTGATGTTCAGACTTGTCTCTTGAAACGTCCTTTTTTTTACATTGATGTTCAGACTTGTCTTTCGTAACGTTCGTTTGGGACCCAAGACGCATCAAAAGTGAGGAATGCAGTAAGCGACCCATAGCTTGACTGCCTGCGTCAGGGTCAGCGAACCAGAGCTGACCAAGACCCTACTCCACCTCCACGTGGTGATGCTGGAAACAGGCTGCATCACTGCAGTCTGGCTGAGAAGTAGGGATCGAAGAGGGAAGGCAAACCCGGTCCCAAAAAATGCCGTGCGGAAGTCGGATGTATCGGCCGAAAGGCGCAAATACCGCAGCTTCGCTGTAAACGGACACAACGCAACCAACGTCCTTTTCAGGACGAACGAGAAGAAGAAGAAGTAACGTCCGTTTTTTACCACTTTAGATTTTATTGTATTTTGTTCTGGAGGTAAACAATAAAACTGTTTAGCTAAATGGCAGTTATTGCCCCTTGTTTTGACATTTCTTTCATGTATATTCAATAATTTTTCTTTTTTGTTCGCTCTCAAATAACCACATCTATCTCTTTTATAAAGTTGGCAGTTTGTCTCAGGCTTCTGTCATCACCATATGGTTTCTCCTTATATCCAATAGGTAAAACTGAGGCTGCAAAACTTTAAAAATAGTGAGTGACTTTTCAGTCTCTCTGAACATATCTGAACGGTATAGTTTTCTTCATAAGTGTAAAAAACAAGAAAAGACAGAAGAAAAAACGTGGAAAATAAAACTGAAGAAAAAAGATGAAAGAGATACGCAGAAGGAAAAAAAATAAGAAGATATGGGAGAATTAGAGAGCGCGCGCGCACGCACACACACGCACGCGCGCACACACACACATAACAAATAAAGATGCTGAAAGCAGGAAAAAAAACAGAAAGAAAAAACAAAAAAACAGAAAGAAAAAACAAAAAAACAGAAAGAAAAAACAAAAAAACAGAAAGAAAAAACAATAAAACAGAAAGAAGGAGTTAGATGAAGACAAAAATATCTAATGGTACCTCATGCTTGAATTCTTCTTTCAGGTGTTTGATAAGCACGTGGCCAGGTAAGTCTGCTTCATGTTCTTTCTTCTCCCCATCCCAGGTTTCAATTTTGAACACGACCTTGACATAGACCTCAACTTCAAGCTCTTCACCAGTCTCTGAAATAATATCACAACTTATATGTTATGATAAATAATAAAAGGTTAGTCAGCAACCCAGGTGGGGGTCAGAGTCTTCTTCTTTCTTCTTCCTCGTTCGTCCTGAAAAGGACGTTGGTTGCGTTGTGTCTGTTTACAGCTGAGCTGCGATATCTGCGCCTTTCGGCCGGCACATCCGACTTCAGCACGGCATTTTATGGGACCGGGTTTGCCTTCCCTCTTCGATCCCTACTCTCTCAGCCAGACTGCAGTGATGCAGCCTGTTTCAAGGACCACCACGTGGAGGTGGAGTAGGGTCTTGGTCAGCTCTGGTTCGCTGACCCTGACGCAAGCAGTCAAGCTATGGGTCGCTGACTGCATTCTGTATTGCTGCGTCTTTGGGTCCCAGGGGGGTCAGAGTGACTACGAGGTATGGCGTCCGTATCTAACTCTAAAGGTACCTGGTTCACTTTGCTCCCAGTGCAGGAAATATAATTGATGGAGATTTGTTTCAGAACTGGAGGTTCCTAATGATGTTATGCTACCCTCTGGTCAACTGGGTAGTGAGATCGGATGCCTAGCCTTCTCGGATAAGTGCGAAAAAAAAATAGGAGATCCTGTGTGCAAGTTGGGCACGTTAAAAATCGCTCAGCAGTTGGAAATCATAAAGAGTAGGCCATAATGCCACTGCCTTGGCAAGATAAAAAAAAAAAAAAATTAGAAACTTACCCACCACATAAATATTTATAGAATGTGTGATTCCTATATACACACAATGGGGATTCTCGCCGGTGCTGCGGAGATCGTGCACTGTACTGAGACCCTCCTTGTGTGATCTAAGGGAGGAGATCGGAGCACTGATGGAGTTGTCTGTGTGCAATGAAGATAGTCCTTGAAACCAAACCAAAATGAGAAATCCCCCCCCCCAAAAAAAAACAAAAACAAAAAAAAAATCTTTTTTTTCTGTCCAGGGTATGCTCAACATCCTTTTGTAGCATTTCATTTCGAATGATGTAGCCTTTTTTGCAACTGTTTTATTGAGTGTCCAAGTCTCTTTTTTCCTGCGTCTCTTAATTCTTTTTTAAAAGACGGTCCACTGTCCTACACACTTACAATGAAGAGTATGGCACTGAATCATTAAAAAAAAACATATCGGCTAAATGTGACTTCGTCATCAGAAAACAACATTCATGAGTACCCGGTAACAAATACTGAAATAAATCGGAGAACTGCGCTGTAAAATAACAATAAACAAATTACTTACTGCCTCGATAGGTCCTGCCTGCAGGTGTCAACTGATCTGTAATTAAACTTGACATGTTCTCACTTGAGGTGTCGTACCTCGAACAAAAAGGCAGTTGAAATGTTGTCTATCTGCAACTCGTCTCTGACTGAACACAACAGTTAACTTGTGAAACAAGTTTACGCTTTCTTTAACTTAAAGTGCTTGACCAAAGAAAATTCAACGACAAGGAAATGTAAAGTAAAAGCTATTTGTATGTGGGTTCGGCGTATTACGTAAGTTTAATAATATTCTGGGTTGTAGATGATTGATTTTACGAACGTGGATTGAGGAAAATCCGTAGGAGGCTAATGTTACTATTTTTAGCGAGCCGAGATACCAATTATGATCTCCAATCTAAAAATAGTAAACCGATAAGAATGGGATTTTCCACATTGAATTCCACGTATGCAAGGTTGAGTTATACTTATCATTTTAAACAGTAGTATAAACAGAAAATGATATATAAATAATGCAAAACAGTGCAGACAACAAGATTTTTTTCTTATTTTAAACAAAGTACCCCCTTCAATCCTTGATGGTTTATAATTAGGATATATAGTGTAATAAATTCAAGACAATTAATTATCAGATTTCCGATATCTAAATATAGTATGACTGCAGAGGTTAAATAAAATGAAGAACCTATGGCATAACACCAGCAAATTAATAAAAGTAAAACTTCTGAGAACGTGCATTTTTCCTGTAGCAACGTATGGATGTGAATCATGTACCATTACTCAAACATTACAGAAAAAAATCGAATCTTTCGAAGCAAAATGTTACAGAAAAATTCTCAGAATATCTTGGACCAAGAAGAAGAAAAATATAAGAGTGTGAATGCTAACTGTTCCTGTAGCTTGCTGGTTATAGACACGACGGATGCATCCTCTCATACGTCCATCTCTACTAGCTTTACGTTTGATGCCAAATTCCAACAGTCTTAACCTTGATGATTCATCTATTGCAGTGTCATTATCTGTCACGCCCTGCTGTTAACAATGAGAAAAGGAGTGAGAAAGCCTGGAGGTGTCCAAGATTACATCAAATCCATCAATTATCTGCCATCATCCACACAAGCGTCCCATCAGACTACCCCTTATCCTCACACCATCATTGAACCTTATATATTATTAATTTTAGTTCTTGTTATATACTGTTTTACTATATTGTACAATTCTCTAGGTCTATCTATTCTCAACACTTGTTCCACAGTTATGGATGAATTCCTTGTAAATAATCTAATATTGGTTTTATCTATTGTTCATACTTCCTACATTTTAGTAGGGAATGGTCTATATTTAAAAAAAAAAAAGAAGTTTTCACTGCACTGGACAATATATGGAAATAAAACCAAAAAAATTCCGCTCAAAGGTCAAGGCAGTCATAATGAGAGGCACTGAAACATGGTGAACAACAATAATGACAAACAAGACATTGCAGACTTTCATAAAAGGTTGTTAGGGCAGAATAGAAGAGTTGAAACAGTATTACGGGTGGATCATTGTCACAGACGAACTCAGCTGACCCTGAATCGTGGGATTCTATAGTACGACCCTTTGTAACGACCCCTTCGTATAGCACCAGAGCCCCCGAATAGTTTGGTAACTCTTCATCAAACGGGAATTTCTTTTCACCTGGACTCATTGCTATGAAACCGTTCCACGCAGATGGCCAACACGTTGGCTGATTAATATGTGGACAGTTTATCTACTGGTCATTCTGGTCATGGCATTGATTTAAGGAAAGATTAAATCACGCCCACGGACATCGCCTGAGCAATGATATGAAGTTATTTTTATTAACTTGGGCAGTGGGGGCGTTGCCTACTTCAAACAGAGAGAGCGGAACAGGATCAAACAGACACGGAAGTGGTTTCAGGAACGTTGAGCGGGAGAGATCAAAGCAGTAGTGGTCCCGGAAACGAGACGCAAGCTTTCCTGGCGGAATTTTCGCACCTCTATGTTAAGCGCTGAACCGATCGAAGACGAATCGGACGCAACGAAACTAGGGGACGGCATCTCTCTTTAGTCTGTCGGTCAGATCCCCGAAAGTCTCCTGAGATAAAAAAAAGTGTCAACTTTCTCATGCCCCCCTCATCTTTAATTCCATTTCAAATATATACAGACCACGTAGAAAGCCATGCTATCATTCAGTTGCCAGAGATTTTAGATTCACTAGCTATCGTAGAAATTTTGCTAGATTTCCATCTGAATTGGTGGCTACCATTGGAGTGTTTCTTTTTCTGTGCACGGTATAATATATTTGTTAAAATGATCAGTGGTCTAGTGCTTTCATTTTATTTCACTGGATTGTGTTTATTTTAATCTATTTAATTAAACTCATCCCAAAAGTTCCAGTGGTAAATTTAATGATATATCTATTAAAACATTTCCAAAAAAATAATAGATGTTTAAATGTTAAAGTAACTTTTAAAGTCGCGAAGGAATTTATAATTAATAAGTTTAGTTAAGTCCTATATATATATAGATGTGTATTTTAACCATTAGACTCGTGACGTGTTTTCTTAAATACATAATTAAATACGCGAGTGTATATAATAGCCTTAACGGTAAATTTATCGCGCGTTAAGAATACTATTTGATTTTTGAAGTATGATTATGTTGTCATGGGTTTTCTATCTTTTTCTCCAGAATGATCACCTTTGCGATCCCAGCATTATTAATAAATCATACAGAGAGTTTCAGACTCGGTTCTTAAAACTTCCAGATATATTGATGAAACATTTTAAAATTAATCTTGTGGTGGTCCGGTGCGGCCTAGCTATCATAATTACATGAAAGAAAGCCAACCCAAGAACATTTTAAACAACCCATCAAAGTTAATGTCAATCTGTGAGATAAACTGGAAGATGAACAGTGCCAGTAGCGATAATTTTATTTACTGCTCTAAATGTGAGAGAATACCGATTTACCTGACTGTGACTGAGCCTAGTTTTTCCTCACTGGATTGAAAACTTTACCGGTCAGTTGCTATCATCACGCATTGAAGGAATTTTACCATCACCTCATTTTCACCCCGTGTCGAACTGTGTCAGTGCCATCCCATAGACTCATTTTTATATAATAAAACACAAGAACTCTTAGGCCTTCAAGTCCGGCGATAAGTGGGAATTTTTTCTATCAACTAACCTCACTACATCTGGGGCGGGACATCGAAGGACTAGACAGTTTCACATGTCAATAGTTTAATTATTGTGTACCTAATTCTATGGATTGTCTGATGCTGCAATCGGTAAGTGTGTGTGTATATGAGTGTGGATCCTCACAGCGTGTATGAATGACCACCTGTTGGATGTTGTGATTGAGTTTAATGCTAATAAACAGCATAAACATATATAGTACTGTGTTGGACTACCAAGGCCCAAATCCCTCATATTTGTTTAAGATAGTTGTATCCACGTCGTCTGTGTGTCTGAAGCACCAAATCGGTGTGAGCGCAGATGTGTGTCTGGAAAACTGGCAAATAATTGTTTGACCAGGAGAGTGGAAGAGAAGATTGAGAGAAACGATTTGTCGTAAATAAGTCTGTCTTTACTCTCCTCCAGCACTCTGTGGAGCATCATATTTAATCTCTACATTTCTATCACTGAGCTTTTCACCGTCATTCTACACTCTAAACCGGACTACTATTTCTAAGACTCTTTCTCTCAAAATAAATTTACGACAATCATCAATGTGGAACTGAAGGGAAGATTCAGTCAAAACAGGGCTGGATTAACCATTAAGCAAAATAAGCACGTGCTTATGGCACCAAGGGAAGGGGGGCACCACATAATTTTCCCTCTAGATATCATGCCCTTAACTCTCATCTCTTTCACGGCCACAGTCGTCTTTATACGAATTTTTTTTATAATTTTCAAAAGCGTTTTCTTTAATATGGTGAGTGACTGAAAGTGTCAGACATAGGACCTAGAGTTCAGTATGTTTGCCTGTCTTATCAACGTTTTTCTGCATGCATTTCAATGGAGTCTGGCCAGGAAGAAAATTGAATTTTTAGTCTCTTCAGCATTTATTTATTTATTTATTTTTTTTGTACGCCCGCTAATACTCGAGGCGAAAACAGCATTTATTGAGTCTTAATGTCTTGTCAGTTAAGCAATTGGAGGGGCACGATTGGGGGGCTGTACTTAGGGGATCAGTTGGCCTTAGCCCGGCCCTGAGTCAAATGCCAGTGATACAAGTGGTGAGGAAAAGACCCTGGCCACTCTATTGCCTAGATGATGCTCTGATTAAATATTAGTCTGTTGCCTTGGTGATACTCTGGTTAAATATTACCAATCTCTTGCCTTGGTGGTTCACTGATTAAACTTTAACGTGTAGCGCGAAGGTACAAACACCGTAATATTATTGATAGTGTTTTTTTTCCCTCGAAAAGCTATACTGTTCAACCCTTGGTTGGTTATAATTAGGATATCTAGTGTCTACAGTATTAGATCGGCGTCTGTGGCCTAATGGATATGAACGCAGTTTCATAATCCAGATATACCAGGTTCGAAACCTGCTGCAGGCGGTTTGGTAGCAGATCGCTTTGTGTGGATTTTTAACAATGGTATAAGCGTCGTACCGTTCAGAAAGCAATGGCAAACTACTGAATGAAAAAATTGCCTAGAAAAATCACAAACAGCCAATAAAAGCTGGGGTTGATTGCCACGTCCTGTAAAGGATAAGCAACTAACTTTAACAGTATTAGATAATACATTCATTGCGCTATCGGCTTATGGCACCATCCCTCTTCGTCTTTTATTGTATAAATGGTAAATAAAAATATTAACAAAAAAATAATTGTATGCGATTGTGTGTTTTTTTTAAATATATATTTTAACTATTATACAAGTGTTACCACCTGTAGTTGCTTGGTTGTCTCTGGAAAGGCAAGGAAAAAATAGGCAAACTGCTAAATCAGGCAGCTCGTAAGAGTTAATTAGCATGACGCTGTTCATGTAACTGACAACCTCTTCATATAAAACAAATTGTTCAAGAAACCAACGCTGTTGAAGCACGTAGATGTTTTTGTGTAGGCTTTTTAAAAAGGAGTTGAGGTAGGATTTTTTAGACCGCAAACGGCTCCAGGGTCGACCCAGCCTCATGAATTGGGTACCAAAGCAACTCTGGGAAGGTTAAGGCGGCCGGCGTGATGCTGACCACATCACCCGTGGAGTGCCGATTGTCAAGAAAACATGGGCCTAACACCATATTCCCAGTATGCCTTAATGGGCGTGTAACAGGATCCTTTATCTTTACATTTTCTAAAAAGGGCGCAGTTACAGGGGTGTGGCTCCATGCTTTCACATGAGCGAGAAAGGAAATACTGGTGATGACCTCATCAACATCGATTAGCTTCCCAAGGAGCATAGCCTACTACGGTCACATGTCGCGTGCCGTCAGGTTAAGCTCTTTCCCATGTCTTCCTCATTATTTTCATGTCTATCTCCAGTTCTCTTCTCAATGTGTGTGTGTGTGTTTTTTTTTTTTTGGCCAACTCTTCCCCTCTTACGCTGAGGATTCCAGAACAAGGACTGCCTTCTTCTTTTTTTTTTTGAAAAACATACCTCGTTAAACCTCTGATGGGTTATAATTATGATATATAGTGTAATTAATTCAGGATTATAATGTTGATTTCCTATTTCAACATATGGCATCCTTTCATCCATTGTTTTTAAAGACAAAGTATCCCGTTCAACCCTTGATGGGTTATAATTAGAATATGTAGTGTAGTAAATTAAAAACAAATAACGTCTGATTTCCGATATCTAAATATAGTATCTTCTCTCCAACCACTTAGTCAAAATAGAGTAAATCAAAACGGTAAAATTGTCTGAATGTATGTGTGTTCCCTCCCCTTTCCAAAACAAAGAAAAAAACAAACCATTTAAATAAAATACAAATACCAACAAAAACAAAAGAAAAGAAACGAAAAAAGTAAAATCTCTCATTACTGCCATGTTGTTAGCAAAGTGAAAACGGGTGAGAAAGCCCAGGGTTGTCCGGGATGACACCCAATCCACAAATTATCTGCCATCATCCACACGAGCACCCAATCAGACCACCCCTTATCCTCACACCATCATTGATTCTTATTTATTAATATTCTCATCATCTCAGCCCGTAACCCGTCATGGGTCGTAGGGGTGCCATGGTGGAAGCATCGGCAGACAGGGTCCTCCACTGCTCTCTATCCTCAGCAATGCGTACAAGTGTGGAAAAACCGTGTCCTGCCCATTCTTTGATGTTATCAGCCCAGGATTTTCTCTGCCTTCCTCTTCTCCGTTTACCTTCGACTGTTCCCTGAAGGATCGTTTTCGAAAGGGAGTCATGACGAGTTACATGCCCAAACCAGGCAAGCTTTCGACGTTTCACTATTGACAAAAGTGGTTCTTGGTGGCCTGCATAGGTGTTTATCTTCTCTCTAACATAGACATTTGTTTTGTGCTCTTTATAGCAAATGCGCAGAATTCTTCTATAACATTTATGCTCGAAAGCCTGAATCCTTCGCTCCGTATCTGCAGTGAGTGTCCAGCCCTCACACCCATACAAGAGAATAGATAATACAAGTGATTTGTATAATTTGATCTTCACAGGAAAACTGATGTTACTTTTCCAGATCACATTCAACCTTGTCATGGCAGCTGAGGCCATCTCAAGTCTTGTCTTGATTTCTTTACTTGATCTTCCATCACTACATATAGTGGACCCGAGATATTTAAAGGTGTTAACTTCTTCTAACGTTTGCCCATTTAACGTAATGTTGGTCGGAACATGTTTCTTATGGCTATTCACCAATATCTTGCTTTTTTCTATATTAATTTCCATCCCATACGTTCTTGTTACTTTCTCCAGTCTAGAGGTAAGGTCTTGAAGTTCTGATTCTGATCCAGCTATCAGATCAATATCATCAGCAAAACGTAGGTTGCACAGAGGTCGGCCTCCAATCGATATGGTTGATTTATAATCGTAGAGAGTGTAGTGAAATTGACAGAGATACAACGTGTCATGAAATATTCTAATCCACATATATAAATTATTAGGTAAATATGAAGCCTAACAAATAAAATTAATAAAGAGAAGAGCAATGGTAAAATGACAGTGCTGTCACAAGGAATGTACTCGAAATCCCCCTTGTTTTCTGCTTCGTCTGCAAATTGTAACGCTTTCACGTTGATAGTAAAAGCTTACTGTATTATACCCGCTTTCTTCAATGAAACGTGTGCTGTATTTCTTGGAAAAACATTAAGAGGCAGACTGCGTAATGACCTAAATTTTAAATTCCATTCATGTCTTTTTCTACATTACGTTACCAAAACGAACGAACAGATGGACAAAAGGATAGCGAGAAGGGAGAGGCAGAAAGCCGAACATTAAACACGCGTCGCGCGATACACAATTACTACTATCACGCGTGTAAGTCTACAAGCACTAACTTTTTCAGACGGACAGTGATAAAATACACTACCCTTTCCCAGAGTTAGGTTTATAAATCATAAAAAACTCTTATTAGAAAAGATAACATTAGATGGGTTTACGGTTGAGAACATAACAGTACCCAGACAGAACATCTTCGAAACAGGAGGTAAAAGAAATTGCATATTTCTATCTTGGTTGTTAGGGGAAACGGGGAAAGGTAACATTTTTTCAAACACTTGTCGAAACGGGGCTCATTGGTCAGACTCGCTGATATACACACTTGGGAGCGTTAGTTCGAAACCACTTGTTTAAAATAGCTTGATAAAGCATCAGTGCGTTGAAGCCAGCATATATTTTGCTCAATAAAAGCCTGGAACATAGGCAGATGGAAATTTGTGCCAGTTTGTGCCAGAATTCATTGCTAATCAACGTATCTGTGTTATTCGTATGAATTGTGGGACAGTGGTCTTGATGGTACTGAGCAGCACCTAGTCAGAGCTTTGCTGAATCCTGAGTCGGACAGCATACTCCTTGGTCTTTTTAGCTATCAGTGAGGTGTCTCCTGAACCCAGAGGAGAATTCGAGCAGAGGAGTCCTTCCCTGCCGCCATCACGCCAGATAAGCGAATTGGCCAGCTGAGCTCAACATTATGTCCCCTCATCTTGAACTGACTTTTTAAAATTAACATTAAGAGGGGAATTTACTTGTCTTAAAATCAGGAACTGTGAACATCTCCAATACTGGTCCCTAAAGACAAACTATTGAAGTCATGATGACAAATACCAACAGAGCTTGAACAAAATAAAACCAGTATTACCTCATTTTACTACTACACAACTGACACACATAGAACATTTGTAATAATATATGTCACTACAATATTCATATTAAATACATTCTGTACATAACTTGTAATTTAAATTGATTGTGATTCCTGGTTCCCTTGTAGTTGAATCAGGACACATATTCATTCATGCCAGTAATGAATACATATTGTTATTTGAAAGTTTATCAGTGACTCTTTTAAGATATCTTTGTAGAGTGTTATATGTATGTGAGTGTCACAGTGTTGTCAAGAGTAGTGGATTAAATTAAATTGTTTATCTGTCTGTTGTTGTGACTTACACTTCACCATACTCATACCCTAGACACATAACGTAGCATCACACTATTCCAGAATAATTCTGACTGAGATATATAGATATGTGGTAGCAAGTAAGGTTATCTATAATACACTACTCTTAATAGATATAGATACCTTCACAGCTGATCTCAGTCAGTACACTAAGTTCCCTATAAGTATTTATAACATCCCACTTCACCACATATATTGGGGTCTCGCTCTTGGGATTTTGAATCTTTAACTATTAAAAATATTGGGGGTAATTCACTTCAGGGAATATAAGAATTAAAAGGTATCCTTGGGTGGAATTAAATAAGGTTGAGCTCACGGTGCCTGTGTTGTCCATTAGATATATAGTTAGAAATTGAATTGTTGGGTAGACATTATAAAAATTTACCTGATAGACAATGGCGGACCTGGCCAAATTTCGATCTGCCGCTGTTCAGACTGCAAAAGAGTTAGGATTAGATGGGCAAGTTATGGTTGCCTATGTCACGACGGAATGTGACAAATTTATTGAACGCGAAGAAAGAAGGTTTGAAGCCGAAAGAAAGTTAGAGGCTGACAAGGAAATTAAGAGGTTGCAGATTGAGGCTGACAAAGAGGCTAAAGCATTGGAAGCCGAGGAAAGAAGACAAGCTGCAGAAAGGGAAGAGAAGAAATTAGCTGCAGAAAGGGAAGAGAAGAAATTAGCTGCAGAAAGGGAAGAGAAGAGATTAGCTGCAGAAAGGGAAGCAGAAAAGGAGGAGAAGAGATTACAAAGGGAACATGAGTTACGACTAAGGGAGTTTGAGTTTCAAGGCCATGCTCCTGAAAATGGTGCCAGTCCCTTTGCCTCTGATGCTACGGTTACTCAGGGAGCCTCAACCTCAGCTATGAACTTTCATTTAGATCATTTTGTTGAGAAAGACGATGATATTGAGAGCTATATAAATAGGTATGAACTATTAGCCACCACGTATGGGTTAGAGAGAGAAAGGTGGAGCTTAAAGTTATCTCAGGGACTTCGTGGGGCAGCTTATGAAGTTTTTGCAAAAATGAGCAGAGGTGATCAGGAAAATTATGACATGCTAAAGCAGGCTCTTTTGTTAAGGTATGAAAAGAATGCAGAGTTTTACAGGAAAAAATTTAGGAATGCTAAACTACTGTCAGGTGAAACCTATCACCAGTTCTCTGCACGAATAGAGACATACTTGGAGAAATGGACTTCTCTGGGAAAACCCAAGATCTTAAGGAAATGGTCCTTATAGAGCAACTAAGAGAGTCCATGGCTCCAGACCTGAGAAAGTTTCTCATGGAACAAGGTGCAGAGAGGCTGGGTGAGTTGCTAAATGTTGCTGAAAGGTATCAAGCAGCTCAAGCAGAGGTAACAGGTAATAAAAAGAAACAGGTGGATAACTTTAGGGCACCACAGAACTTTAATAAATTTGATCCTAAGGATCAAAATAAAGGTAAGCACCAATTTGATAGGCCACGGTATGAAAATAAAAATAAATTCCCACAATTCGATGAAAGGAAATATAATGAAAGAAAATCTTTCAACCAAGGAAAAAGGTGGTGTAAGAATTGTCAGATGGACAATCATGACACTGACCGTTGCAGAAGGAAACCTGTGTATATGGCAACCCTTCAGGTCAGGTCGACCTCAAGACAGGAGGAGGATATTATGTTAGATACCACTCCAGAAGAGATGAGGAAGGCACAGGCTGGGGATAAAACACTCAAGCCTTGTTTCAGAAAATTGTCAACTTGTCATACAACTCCAGGCAAGGGAGACTTTTACATGAAAAACAAGTTGATGTATAGGAAGGCCGGAACTAGATCCCATGGTCAGGGACAGCTGGTTCTTCCAAAAAGATACAGGACAGAATTAATAAGGAGCCTACATGTGAAACCAGATGGGGACCATGAGAAGATAGGTACCATCATTCAAAAGGTGGCTCACAATTATTATTGGCCCAAAGCAAGATGGGACATTGAGAATTTTGTAGAAAGGTGTAGCATAGCACATGAGGGAACACCCACAAGTGGGAACATGGATCAGGACCTGGACACGCCACGGGGCAAAATTAGGCCTGACAATAAAAAGAAATATAGATTTGATAAAGTGGACCAAATGGAATGGGAAGCCCCTTTTCACGGACAAGCTTCACTTAACTGTTTTACAATGGCCACTATGCGGAGAGTGCAAAAAGATGTCTTACCCCAGGATAAGCCGAAAATCCCTCAATCGGACTTAAACAAACTGGAGGAAGAGGATGTAGAGAGGAAATCTCTCATCAAGAATTTTAAGTGGGGAGAAAGCCCCAAAAGAAAAATTGGTAGCGGTCGTTTTGTGCATGAAAATTCTGGGAGGAAAAATCATCACTATAAAGCTTCGAGTGGAAGAGACCATACCGGTGCATGGACAAATAGGTCCACACAATTAAAGGTCCATATGTAGCTTTGTTAAGAACGTGGACTGATGAAAAGGCAGAGGAAAACATTACATCTTCATACCAATATGTGAATGAGCTGACCACTCGGTTGAAAACTGGCTGGAAACTTGCCAATGAAAATTTGAAACAAGCCAGGAAGAAACATGCTGCCTATTATAACAGGAAGGCGAAAGACAGAAATTTGGCTGTGGGAGAGAAGGTACTGCTTCTTTTGCCTGAGAGCCAGAATAAGTTACAAATTGGATGGCAGGGTCCATATACAGTTCTAGAGAAGGTGTCTAGAACAAATTATAAGATAGATAAGAAGGGGAAAGAAAAAATCTATCATGTGAATCTCCTGAAGAAATATTTGGAAAGAGAACATCAGGAAGAGACACACTTGTTGACCTTGTCCATCGCCATGGAGATGAAAAAGGAACCACTTTCATCATTTGAATATCCATTACACCCCTGTGAGACAGCAGCACAGGTGAAAATCAGTACACATTTAACGAAAACTCAGAAAGAGAGAGTGCAACAGGTTCTAAATAATCATGCAGAGGTGTTAACAGACCGACCAGGGCATACAAACCTATTGGAATATGATATGAAACTCATAGACTCCACACCTGTCTGTATGAAACCATATTCGATTCCGTTTGCTAAGGAAAAAGCTTTGAAGGAAGAGATAGACTATCTGTTGAAGGAAGGAATTATTTCGCACAGTGAGTCTTCGTATAGTTCCGGTGTTGTACTCTTAAGGAAGCCCTCTGGAGAACATAGACTCTGTATAGATTACAGGAGACTGAATGCTATTACAGAAGGACAGGTGGATCCATTGCCGGATACAAATCAGCTGTTTGCCAGGCTAAATAAAGCTAAATATTTCTCAAAAGTGGATCTGAGTAAAGGATACTATCAGATTCCAGTAAAGCCTGAGGTTAGACCATACCTAGCTTTTAGTACCTCAGAAGGACACTATGAGTTTAATAGATTGCCATTTGGATTGAAGAATGCGCCTAGTGTCTTCTCTAGAATGATGAGAAAATTATTGGATCCTCTGAATAATCCCTGTATAACAAATTTTATGGATGATATCCTTATAGCAACAGAAACATTTGAGGAACACATTGACTCTCTGAACATGCTGTTTGATCGACTTAGGGAGGCAAATTTAACAGCCCGACCAACCAAATGTTGCGTTGGATGTAAAGAATTGGAATTTTTGGGACACACAGTTTATCAGGGAAACATGACCCCTGACCCAAAGAACTTAGAGAAACTACAGAAAGCCCCGAGACCACAAACCAAGAAGGACGTGAGATCCTTTGTCTCATTATGTGGTTTCTACCAGAAGTATATCAAAAACTTTAATTCCATATGTGCACCT
Source organism: Oreohelix idahoensis (assembly GCA_024509875.1). NCBI lineage: Eukaryota > Metazoa > Mollusca > Gastropoda > Stylommatophora > Oreohelicidae > Oreohelix > Oreohelix idahoensis. The sequence continues at coordinate 2,950 of JAMPIV010006376.1, read as the reverse complement.
TTAACGGAATTGACACGTAAAGGACTTCCAGATCGCATTACATGGACACCACAATGTGAAATGACTTACCAAGAATTGAAGGAAAAGCTCACAAGTAAACCCATTTTGAAATTACCTGACTTAAGTCAAGAATTCATAGTAAGGATGGATGCAAGTAATATTGGGTTAGGTGCAACTCTACTACAGAAATCAGATGCATTGGATGGGGAATTAAGCCCAGTGGCATATGCTAGCAGAAAGTTGAATAAAGCTGAAATCAACTACTCAACTAGCGAAAAAGAATGTCTTGCAGTAATATGGGCAATAAAGAAATTCAATATTTATCTATATGGGAAGGCATTTAAGTTGCAAACTGACCACAAACCTTTATCGTTTTTAGCACAGGCTAAGCATGAGAACTCTAGGTTACTCCGATGGTCTTTGCTTCTGGCTCCATACAATTTTAGCATTGAATATATATCTGGAAAAACCAATCTGGGAGCGGATTTTTTAAGCCGCCATCCGTGTGATGAGAATCACCGTAAACCCCAGAAATAATAATAAATTTCTATATGTGTATATAGAATAAAGGACTGACATATAATGTCTGTTTTAAGAGGGGAGGTGTCATGAAATATTCTAATCCACATATATAAATTATTAGGTAAATATGAAGCCTAACAAATAAAATTAATAAAGAGAAGAGCAATGGTAAAATGACAGTGCTGTCACAAGGAATGTACTCGAAATCCCCCTTGTTTTCTGCTTCGTCTGCAAATTGTAACGCTTTCACGTTGATAGTAAAAGCTTACTGTATTATACCCGCTTTCTTCAATGAAACGTGTGCTGTATTTCTTGGAAAAACATTAAGAGGCAGACTGCGTAATGACCTAAATTTTAAATTCCATTCATGTCTTTTTCTACATTACGTTACCAAAACGAACGAACAGATGGACAAAAGGATAGCGAGAAGGGAGAGGCAGAAAGCCGAACATTAAACACGCGTCGCGCGATACACAATTACTACTATCACGCGTGTAAGTCTACAAGCACTAACTTTTTTCAGACGGACAGTGATAAAATACACTACCCTTTCCCAGAGTTAGGTTTATAAATCATAAAAAACTCTTATTAGAAAAGATAACATTAGATGGGTTTACGGTTGAGAACATAACAGTACCCAGACAGAACATCTTCGAAACAGGAGGTAAAAGAAATTGCATATTTTGAACGCAGCCACGTAGCTCCTTTAAATTTGTATTTTTGGGTTCCTTAGGGCTTGCTGACAAATAATATGTAAAACGTTACGCAAATAGTCCAGGAATTAATAAATTATACCCAAAATAAAATATTGGGGGTGCCTGACAGCATAAAATCATTTCTGCTCATAAGATTTTTTTTTTAACGTGTTTGAAAAAAATTTACGTTACAGAAATAGCCTACCATGTAAACTCCAAATTGATTGGAGCGCAACAAATGAAAGCCTAACCACGATTGGTCGGGCTATAAATACTATCTTGGTTGTTAGGGGAAACGGGGAAAGGTAACATTTTTTCAAACACTTGTCGAAACGGGGCTCATTGGTCAGACTCGCTGATATACACACTTGGGAGCGTTAGTTCGAAACCACTTGTTTAAAATAGCTTGATAAAGCATCAGTGCGTTGAAGCCAGCATATATTTTGCTCAATAAAAGCCTGGAACATAGGCAGATGGAAATTTGTGCCAGTTTGTGCCAGAATTCATTGCTAATCAACGTATCTGTGTTATTCGTATGAATTGTGGGACAGTGGTCTTGATGGTACTGAGCAGCACCTAGTCAGAGCTTTGCTGAATCCTGAGTCGGACAGCATACTCCTTGGTCTTTTTAGCTATCAGTGAGGTGTCTCCTGAACCCAGAGGAGAATTCGAGCAGAGGAGTCCTTCCTGCCGCCATCACGCCAGATAAGCGAATTGGCCAGCTGAGCTCAACATTATGTCCCCTCATCTTGAACTGACTTTTTAAAATTAACATTAAGAGGGGAATTTACTTGTCTTAAAATCAGGAACTGTGAACATCTCCAATACTGGTCCCTAAAGACAAACTATTGAAGTCATGATGACAAATACCAACAGAGCTTGAACAAAATAAAACCAGTATTACCTCATTTTACTACTACACAACTGACACACATAGAACATTTGTAATAATATATGTCACTACAATATTCATATTAAATACATTCTGTACATAACTTGTAATTTAAATTGATTGTGATTCCTGGTTCCCTTGTAGTTGAATCAGGACACATATTCATTCATGCCAGTAATGAATACATATTGTTATTTGAAAGTTTATCAGTGACTCTTTTAAGATATCTTTGTAGAGTGTTATATGTATGTGAGTGTCACAGTGTTGTCAAGAGTAGTGGATTAAATTAAATTGTTTATCTGTCTGTTGTTGTGACTTACACTTCACCATACTCATACCCTAGACACATAACGTAGCATCACACTATTCCAGAATAATTCTGACTGAGATATATAGATATGTTGTAGCAAGTAAGGTTATCTATAATACACTACTCTTAATAGATATAGATACCTTCACAGCTGATCTCAGTCAGTACACTAAGTTCCCTATAAGTATTTATAACATCCCACTTCACCACATATATTGGGGTCTCGCTCTTGGGATTTTGAATCTTTAACTATTAAAAATATTGGGGGTAATTCACTTCAGGGAATATAAGAATTAAAAGGTATCCTTGGGTGGAATTAAATAAGGTTGAGCTCACGGTGCCTGTGTTGTCCATTAGATATATAGTTAGAAATTGAATTGTTGGGTAGACATTATAAAAATTTACCTGATAGACAATGGCGGACCTGGCCAAATTTCGATCTGCCGCTGTTCAGACTGCAAAAGAGTTAGGATTAGATGGGCAAGTTATGGTTGCCTATGTCACGACGGAATGTGACAAAATTAAATTGAA
>JAMPIV010006375.1:57500-150510 GCA_024509875.1 Oreohelix idahoensis | reverse complement strand
AATAGCCAGTGGGCTAATATTGTTTCAATAGTGCCACCACAAACGGTTCTAACATTTGATCAACCCAGGCCCGTGGCACAACTTGGGTTGATCATGCGAAGTCCGGACGGCCCGACTGTCTGTGCTGGGGCACAAATCATGAGTCAAATAGGAGAACGAGCTTGAAATATTGTTGAACAAATCCTTGTTAAACTTAAGAGAGCCCTGTCCCTGGTGTACTGACGGCAAGCAGTGGCCGTTTTTTACTGACTGCAGCCCTTGACTTATGCAAGTGGTATGTCCGCAACGCCAAGCGTCTGCTCGGTGGTGATGCATGGGCTTGGAAAAGAGTTAGTGCATTTCTGAAACATTCTTTCTGGGGGGGGACTTGGTGTACAAATCATAGAGAACAAAACCAATAGCATTTATAGTTTCAGCTCCATTTATCCCTGTTCAATGTTAGGCCTGTTGTATCTCCTAAAAAGCGAAACATTCGACATGTCTATTCGTATTACTCAACGAATCTATCTCGTCGACGCGATCGATTTTGATTTTTGTCATTTTATTATGTGCAATATAATGGTGAGTTTATGCTTAGTGTTTATTTAAATATTGGATGTTGTACGATAATTTGTTATAATTAGCGTTCTATTTGAGCGATTTACAATTTAATGATGTTGAGTTATAAATGGTTTATTTCTACAAAAAATTGTTGGGTTTTGCGGACCTCTGGAGATATCTGGATTCTCGCACAGTTTTGATTTTCATTATAATTGTACCTTGACTATTTTTTAAAATTAATTGTTACCAACAAATCTCTGCGCAAGATTAGTTGAGGGTGGGGGGGCGGAGGTGGGTATGACTGCATCGGTTTTCCTAGAGTAACATTGAATGGAGTCATGTACGGTTGAAAGGTTGCTTCCCTTTGTAAAAATATATTTCGCCATGTTTATAAAATGTCATTATTTCCACACTCCTTATAGAGACCAAGTTATCTGTCAGCATCTAAAAGTGACGAAACGAGTTGCGTGTGAAAAAAAATTGTTGTGTGTCAGTGCTTGCAAAGAGCTAACAAGGCAATTTTCATTTCCCTTAAGTTCTGTGCTCATTGCTCTCTGATCCATGTTTTGGGGTGAGCTCGGATCGATGTGAGCATGTGACAATAACTAAATATTTAGGCATGATGTGTTCCTAAGGCTCATTTCTTAGATAATGGTTTACGTCTGCGTTGTATATTATGCGAGGATATGTTGGAATTGCTACCAGCACGAATGGACAGTACCTTATCGGCGCATTCTGGAAATATTCTCGAAGTAAGAGGGAGGAAGATGACTTTTTTTTTTTTGACCTTCTTACGAGCTGTTTCAATTTTTGGACTAATTCGAATCCTCATGCTTTCCTAATGTTAGGTCGTACTTGTGTCAAGACAGAAAAATCAATAAAAATTTTACTGCTAGATTGAGGTATGTCAAATAATATAGTAAGGTGTTATGGGAAAGTTTTTTTTCTTCTTCCTTGATCGGATATTGGTTCTTCATAGTCATTTAGGGAATTTGTTATGCAAGATAGTGGCCGCTCTATAGAGCAAAGAGCAGTTTTTTGTAGTTCGTCAATTCATTTTCTCACCAATTGCTATTGGTTGGTCAGATTGATAAGATGGGAATGGCGTAATGGCAGGGGGGTTTCCCCCCTGTATTCGTAAGTATATCTTGGATAATTATTATGATTCTAGTATAAGAGCTTTATCCACAGTTTAATAAAGGGACACGCACAAGGTGGCTATCAAACTTATCCAGGCTAAGAGGAAGGAGGGGGAGGATTTATATAAACTGGTCAATTTCAGGGACGGGTGGGGGGATTAATAATTTGCGTAAATTTTAAGGTGACTTTTTTCCTTTAAAATTTATTCATGTCTGGATGGAAGTTTTAGGGCTTTCATAAAGTGTCTCCTCCTTGAGCGAATTTGCTTCATGAGTTAACACTAAGTCTCCTCTATATAAGGACTCTGCTTTAATATCAGTTCTGTTCATGCTAGTCGTTTTTTTTACTTTGTCATCTCTCATTCCAATCTCAACGCTTGAAGTCCCGTTTATAGATGGTGTTTTTGTTCAGCTATTTAATCTCTCTTTCTTGCACTTTCCTTTTTGTGTAAAACTTCTCATTTCTTTTTCAACGCTAATTAATCTTTTTTTTCCGATTCTCATTTCTTCTTTTTAAAGCTCTATCTTCTAGCCTCCCTTAGCTTCTGCTTCTGTTCTGCCTCTCGCTGAATATCGTTTTCTCTATCTGAATCTCTGCAGCTTATTCGATGTTTGTTTTTCCTATCTTCCTCAGCACTATAAAATCTATTTCACTCTTTCTTTTTCTCTCCTTCCTCAGCAGTTTAATCTGACATTTTTTTCTCTATTCTCCTCTCGCGCCTCTATCCTTCTTCTTTTGTTCTGCCACATAATTTCAAAAATTTTTTCCAAATTCGTATAACAAAGTTATCTTTTAATCCTTCTTTCTGATCAGCTTCTATTTTTTCTTGAGCATTTCTTATATTCTGCAATGTGCAATTGTCTTTTTGACTTCTCCTTCGGGAGCCATCCTGGAAGAGCTTTTGACTTGCGCTTAATTGGAAAAGCTCTAAGGTAGAACCATTTATTTCAATTTTTAGTATTTATGTAATCTGTACTACTACTAATTAAATTTTGCTACTGGACTCAAACTAGTGGTTTTACGTTTTCTGTTCTAGATCGCGGTAAATAATCAATATTTACTAATAGGCAATATTATTAATAATATTAATAATGTAATTTGTCAATATAACTTGGTAAAATGGTACTTTGTTGAATGCAAATAAACGTGAATTACAAACTTAGCAGCTATACTCTTGATCACTGATCACGGAACGTAATCCAAAGACTACAAATTGACTAAGAGCTCGTTAGTAAAATCATAATACTATAATCAAAAATGTGGAACTACAAAATAGGAATGTCGTAAAAAAATTAAAGATGGACTTCTACGATCTAAATAATGAACAAGGACAATTGACAAAACACAAGTGTTTTAAAATAACATGTAATGCTATTTGTATAAAACTTGTGATACGAACCAAGTCAGGGTAAGATGGGATACAATTACTCACATACAAAAATACATCTATGAAAATTAACGGTTACAAGGTAAAAATAAACTACCCAAAAAACCCAACAACAACTAATTTTAAAAATCTCTCTTGACGAAAAAGCTAAAACAGTCCAGTCTTATTAAACCACTTCACATTGACTTCCGCTGTACACATTGACATGTGGATCCAATGAATTTCACAAGCATAGGGGACCCTCAAGGTTACCTTTCTAAAGGTGGGGGGGAACCTTTCAGTCGTAATCACACATTCATACTGCGGCAAGTCTGCCATATAATGATCCTACATGATAGCGGCTTGTCGAAAGAAGCCCGGGCGGGGGGGTTAGAAGGTAGGGTATCTGTGGTGTAAACTGGATGGATCTAGTTCGTAGTCAGTTTAAGATATAGTACGCCTATTCTCAGCCTCCCTACCTCTCACGGGGAATACATATAACTATATTATAGCAACTTATATGTCTTGAACACGGTAAAATAATATTGATATTGTGGACATAATCACGGAAGGCGACATAATCTATAGACGCGTAAGTAAATGTTGTTACAACGGTTCACAACACGTAGTTATAATGCATGCTCGCGAGTAGCGTTTGCAAGGTGTTTAAAATAAAACAACCTACAAAAAAAATATCAATGTGATCCTATGTTCCTCGTCATCCGTGTGGAGTTTTGTACGGTCTTAACAGAATTTATAAAATTACTTCGTTTCTGCGTGAATCTAGTATTTCAGCTCGTCTAGCTCGCAACGTATTATGAATGATAGAATGAGATGATTTCCAAGTAATCACGTCTCTTGTTAGTAACAGTTCGCCGTAGGAGGTTGATTGAAGAAATAAGCCCCTTGACCCTTGGTTAAAACGTAAGTTGTGTTCTGATCTGCATATCATATCAACGGCCTAGGTTCCAACTTGAGGTGATGTCGCCTTGAAAGTTAAGACTATTCTTTCTTTTCAAAACGATTATTTAGATGGCCCAATGGGGTACGTTTTCCTTAGGAAGTTAGAATTATTTCCCAGACCACACTGGCTCATTACCACATTTTTTTGTTTGACTCCAAATTTTATCGTTTGGAGTTCAGTGAAGAGGTAAAATTGTGAAACGCGAATTAGGGTAGAAACACGGAATGATATGTCAACCAATGTTCTTCAAACGAAAAATTTCCAACAGTTATGTTGGAATTGGGTGAACCTGGGCAAGTTGGTGGGTGGGTATTGGCAGCACCACCACCATAAGTCGGTGATTTACTGTACTTATATTTTTGACGTGGCCACCAACGAATGTGAAAAACAGGCTACCATTTTTTCATTTAGGTTCAGATGCGAAGATTCCAATACGTCCAAGGATCGTTTGATATATTCCCACTGTTAATAGTTCGTCTTGTAGATTCTACTAATCTAGTTAAAGTTTCTCTTATATGTCCAGTGACTAAGGCATCTCATCTCAAATTACCCTTTCTTTTCCCAGACTTCGGTCATTCTTAACGTCCGTTTGACCCCGTTCCCTTCAAGGGGACGTTTTTTTTAAGGGCATAATTACGGAGTATTCATATCTCCAGGAATGCAACTTGATCATTTATAGCATACTTGTAAGCCTATCCCCAGACTTTCTTTCATACAATATCTTAGATAGCATATACACATCCCAAACAACAATTGGCAGAGACTTATAACTAACTACAAACAGGTTAGTGTTTCACATTCTTGGATTCTCAACTCTCAGGCTATTCATGCCACGCTTCTGGCCATTGGCTAAAAACGGCCATGTAGTAAATTCATGTGTTGCAAGCATATATATATTCATTAACTTGATTTCCTTGTATGGTATTCTCCCTCTACGAAAAAGATTCCAAAGGCTATCCGACTCCGTGTGTCCAAATCTTAGGAATGTATTCTCCCGATGGAATTCCCGTCTAGACCCATTAATAGTGAGCTGGCCTGATTCTTTAAGGTACATTAACATATTTACCTGCCATAAGAAATGGGGCGACAACTTAACTGTATACTTCCACTATTGGACTTCGCCATGAAGGATCAAATAGATACGTATTACAAACTGTTTGGCTACTTACACTCTTGCCCATGAATCTAAAGGATTAACTCAGCGGACATAAATATCGTCACGTGCCTGCACCCATTGATGACGTCAGGCTAGAAATTGCTACCAATCTAGGGTACACGTGTGTCCAAAGCAAACTCACACTGCATTGTGCACGTCAGTGGCGTGAAATTCAAATCGAAAGCCCAAATAAATTATAACTATATTTAAAACTGGTGCGTCCACATTTTGGCAAGCGACCGAAGGGACTACCACCCGTAGGTACTTAAATGTACGTAACACTAAGTCCCCATATTATCCTTCAATCGCCTTTTACTAACTAATCCTCCCTGAGCGTCCTTTGATAGTGATTTAGAGCAAGTGTTGTATCTCGCGGCATAAGGTGCCGGGTTATTTATTTACGTAGTATCGAATAGCTATCATTGTCTACCGGCTGTAAACAACACACTGATCTCAATTGAGTTAGGAATTGGAAAATGGCTCTATGAATGGACTAGTTGACGTGCAAAGTCTATAACACTTCACTCCCCTCCGGCAGTATGCTATGGGACAAACTGTCACCTATACCTTTTACTCCTTCCCCTCCACTCCCATGTGGGGTTACAGAATCAGTTTCAGGTGAGGGACCGCCAAACAGTAGACACATATTCACAATTAGAAAATGAATGTTCATGCGCAGCTAGAGATCAAAACAAGCGGATGGGTGTCACACGGAATCTCTGGGTGACTGTGTTCAAAACTGAATTGACCATTAGAGACGCCTGAATACGGCACCGTACATCAACGCTTAGTGAGAAAAAACTAAAGGGTAATTTGGTTATATGAGAGCGAGTGAAATAGTTGCCGTTGACATCCTAACTTACCCAGGCGTGTTCATAATTGAACCCGTCCAGTGGCTTTACTAAACACAAATATATTGTATGTAATCAGCAGGTAGTTTTTTTTTTTTTTTAGTTTTTTTTACGAATTACATATACTGCAAGTGTTATGAAGCATGAACTCACTGGTGAAACTTAGTTAGAAATAGTATACACCAGGCATTCTACGGAAACGGCATCCACTGCTTGGGTAGACGGCGGGATGCAGTTTCGAGAACGACAGCATGACTTTGGTTTTGGGGGCTTATTGAAACAATTTGGTCTACCGAGGCCTGACGTCTGCATCGGAGCTCGAATCCAAAATGTCCTTAGAGATCGGTTTTTAAGGGTCCGAACAAAATGAAGTCGACAATTGTGACAGATTCGGGGGCCGTAGCGTGGAGTGTGGCAGAATCCCCCACCTTTTCGGTTGCATAACGCTTCCTACCCGCACAATCGGTTTCGCAAAGCAATGTGGACGGCTATTGTTTTCTTTAAAAAAAAACAACAGAAAATCCATTAAACCCATCGCGTAAAAACATTGCCGGATCGTTTATTCTGATGGCATGTACTGCAGGTTGCACTAGTGTGTCCCTACTGTTTAGCGACAATGGCATTTAATTGTTCACGGCTAAGGCTTTTCTTTATTTGCTGCTTCACTTGATGCTCGTTCATGTCGTCGGTCGCTGGATAAGGCCTGTTGGCGGAAATCTGTGACTGTCTGCTCCTGATGGGCAGGCTAACGGTAGTAATGTTATCTGTGGGCATCTTTGGATGTAAATTTGAGCAGTCGAAACTTGTAGAAAGGCGTTGGAAAAAGATGTCTTCTTCGCACGGCATACACATGCAACAGACAGTGACAGTCACGTTTTGCTATCGGTGACGTCACAGTGGCGTGCGTTCACGTCAGCTTCGTAATTGGTCATGTGATTTTCATGCAAACGTAAATAGGATATCGTGGAGGGGGGGGGGGCGTGTGGAAACACAGAAAAAATAGTTTTTTCTCTATTTCTGTCCATTTTGAATCCTCGCCATCTGGCCACCAGTTTTGTTAGAAGGACTTTCGTTGTGTGGTTTACCTGGTTGTGTTGCCTGAATTTTCTGATCGTGCTAATGTCTTACTCGAGATGGGGGTTGAACCTTCTCCTTCGGTTTGTCGTAATGCCTGAAACTTCGTGCATCAAGATGCATTTTGTGTAAACAACTGTTTCATCTTACTTCTTATTAACTCAGCAACTTGACTTTAAAATCGTAATTCTTAAGGCTTGAATGGTGGTAACGTGATTCAACGAATTGAATGCCTCCGGTTCGAGTCCTTCACAATTTAATATGGATTACACACATACATAAACAGTTCTGCATTCACACACATGAGGTACATGCGCATTAATCACAATCAATTGCGTAGACTGCTGTTTATACGTCAGTTGTGAATGTCATCATGCTCCTCCTACATATGTCAGTACTTGGGCAGCACGGGAGGGTTTCATTTAACATCGACATCGTATAAGAACGCGGGGCAGTTAGGAATGGATTACTCTTGATAACGAGAGCAATTTGGATCTATGAGTCTATATTAACTACAAGTATAAAGTTTAGACGATTACTCTTGATTGATCCTGTCCAACCACTTTCTATGCTAGGTTAATCACTAAGAACAGTTCTTAAGGATTACCTTCTTCTCGATAAGAGACACACTTCTATCTAATGACTCATTACTACACTGATACAGTACCATGTCTTACTATAAATGGCTATATCTATGTCATTACTTGGACAGGCTAGTTTAGGGGGGATAAACGCTGGCTATTCAGCTTGACGGTAAGAGTAACCATTTTTCTGTGTTGTTTAGCGCTACAAAGTTACCGACCTTTATGATGCTCTAGATAACGCTAGAACACTTTTCATAATCGATCGGTTACTCAAGGGAGCAGTTCAATAATGTATGAAACATCTGATACTGAGAACACCTTATTCTATGGCGATTAACCTTTACAATTGCAACAGTTGTAGGATCTCTCTGAATAGCAGAAAACGGCTTTTCTTTGCTTCATTACTATAAGTAACAGTTTATAATGCTCCCTTGATCAAGTGATACTGTAATATAAGATTATCTTTATGCTTGCATTCACAACGAGCATTATTATAGCATGAACACGTGCATATTCTATGTAGAAAAGTTCTTGGTGTTGCTCTTAATATAAGATTGAGTTCCTGGAAAAGGGACATATGATTAGATCTGTTCCTGAAGCCCAAAGTGCTATAAGGATGAGTATCTTGAAGCCACTTACTCCTTGTGAGATGAATAAGGCATATCCATGAGGTGTCATGTTCTACTTGGAAGAAGAGAAGTTCAGTTTTTGATGCCCCCTCCATTTACAGATGAGTTCCATGGAGCTCATTTCTATACAGGAGAGTTCATGAAGCCCATGAGGAGCGCGTGTTTGAGAATGAGTTCTGAGGCTCATTTCTATAAGGAGGTTCATGAGAGCCAACATCCTTTGAGTTGAGTTCTGAGGCCATTTCTATAAGGTGAGTTCATGAAGCCCCACCTGTTACTACAGATGAATCATGAAGCCCATTGCTATAAGGAAGAGTTTCTTTCTGTATGCACACTTTGTTCGTCGAGATGGAGTTCCTGAGGTTCATTGTCTATAAAAAGAGTCTCATGTAGGTCTCACTTGCTATGAGATTAGTTCATGAGCCCGATTTGCTAGTCTTGTTTCCAGTAACAGACGTAAGTATGTGGGGTGGCCCATCGTTCTCAGATGTGTTTCATGAAGCCACTATCTAGCTATAAGATTGTTCATGAAGCCATTTCTGATAAGGATGAATTATGAAGCCTCATTGTCTTAACGCCATTCCCTCTCATGACAGTTCAATGGCTGGTAAGGATCTAGTTCTCAAATGAAGCCTATTTCTATACAGACTGTATTTATGAACGCCCATCACTGTAAGATTAGTTCACCAGCAAGCCATTGCTCTGTAGATTTCCAGTATAATCAGGATGCCATTGCGGCTTTCCAGAAACAGTCTCATGGATAATATTGCTGATGCTATTTGCTATATACTGCAGATTCCTGATAGCACTCTTTGCTACAAAACGATTGTGTGGCCTAAACGGGGAACTCAGCAATTGCCTCGGTAAAAAAATACCATTCCGATGCTGTTCTGCCTTAGTACGGAGACAGGTCAAATTCCTTGATGTGCCTATACTAAAAAGACAAAGCGATCTGAAGATATGAGCGCTAGGGATCTGCCCATGTTCTCTCAAGCTAATCTTCGAACTGCATCATTGCTGGGTCTATGTAAGAAACAGTTCTTGCATGCATGTGAGTTTGCACATAAATATTGAATAAAAGTTCCAGCCCCCACTCACGCTATCTGTGATAAGGGGATTATTATTGAGTGATACGTTTAGGACACGCAGTCATACAGTAGAAAGTATTATGTAGTGATACGTACACATATATGATAGGTACATGATCTATCACTAATGCAAAAAAGTTTCTAAAGGCTAGCACATTACGTTGTTCCACGAAGAAAGCTAGATGGACCCGTTATTGTGGACAATTTATTGCTGGGTTCATTACAGCGCCAGCAACAGGTATAGATTAGGATAGACGTTTTAAATTCAGCTGAATCAAGTTCACTCAGGGGGATGGTCACCAACGGTATGTAATTAGCATACCAAACAAACCATTTGCAAAAGTTATGGTAGGCAAGTCCATCACGAACAGATAATCTGCAAGAGGATTACCACTTTCATGGTGCATAGGAAATATATTGGTCCTCACGAACAAGAAATAGCGGATCTAAGCTCGTCGCTTTCAGTTTTTGTTATTCGATCAGGCAGGAGATAAATAACGAATCTTCCAGGACTCAAATGCTGTCGCGTCCTTTATTGTCAGGAGCTCGGAGGAATCTCGGAGTATAGCTCTATTACAAGTTGATTTTTTTTCAGGTAAAAAAAATACCACAAAAACTGGACTTTCATAAATGGGTGCTTGTGGAGAATAGACCACGGTACTGAATAGCTATTTCATATGTGTCCATGACAAGATCACTTACTGTGGAACTGATGACCTTCGAACCAGACATTTCTTCAGTCTGACATGAGATCTACAATGATTTATCGAATGGTTTGGTGGGGGGGGTCGTGCATTGAGGTTATGTTTATGGGTGTATTGTATTTTGTTTTTGTGTTATTGTTGATTATTGATGTTAATTTTTTGTTGTTGTTGATGATATGCATTTAAATTCCATGCTTTTTCTTCTTTAATAAAGTTTACATCCTTTTATTAATTACGCTGTTCACGGACCTTTCCAGATCCATACAGTAACTTTTTTTTTTTTATTAAGCTCTTTACTTTATTCTCTAAGTATGATATGAGCATAAGAGTGAGAGTCAGGAGGTGCCTTTGTTTGTGCCCCCCCCCCCCCCCCCCCCCACCCCACCCCCCCCCCCCACCCACCCCCCCCCCCCCCCCCCCTCCGCCCCCCCCCCCCCCCCCCCCCCCCCCCCCCGCCCCCCCCCCCCCCCCCCCCCCCCCCCCCCCCCCCCCCCCCCCCCCCCCCCCCCCCCCTCCCCCCCCCCCCCCCCCCCCCCCCCCCCCCCCCCCCCCCCCCCCCCCCCCCCCCCCCCCCCCCCACCCACACCCCCCCACCCCACCCCCCACCCCCCCCCCCCCACCCCCCCCCCCACACCCACCCCCACCCCCCCCCCAACCCCCCCCACCCCCCCCCACCCCCCAACCCCCCCCCCCCCTGCCCGCCCCCAACCCCACCCCCCCCCCCATCCCCCCCCCCCCCCCTCGCTCGACGATCTCTCATCCTACTGCACAACCTCAGTGGTTCCTTGGTTGGCCCTGCACTAGGGTGTTTAATTTTTCTCTTAAATAGGACATTTGTCTTTATCGCTCTCTTCATAGCAATCCACCCATGAGCACTCATATTTACCTTCTAAAAACCCATCTTTATGACTACGCCGGAAACGCCTGAATTCCTCTCGCTCCGTATCCTGCAGGAGTCGGTTCAGCCCCACCACCCATAATCAAACGAAGCACGGAAGCAATACTAAAGTGGATTTGTATAATTTGATCTTCACAGGTAAACGGAGATTATCTTTTTCCTGATCACATTCAGCCCTTGTCATGGCAGCTAGCAGGCCATTAAAGTCTTGTCTGATTTCTTTATCTTGATCTTCCATCACTTACATGTAGTGGACCCGAGATATTTAAAGGTGTTAACTTCTTCTAACGTTTGCCCAATTTAACGTAATGTTGGTCGGAACATGTTTCTTATGGCTATTCACCAATATCTTGCTTTTTTCTATATTAATTTCCATCCCATACGTTCTTGTTTAACATTTCCTTCTCTGTCTTAGAAGGTAAGGTGCTTTGAAGTTCTGATTCAATCCAGCTATAAGATCGATATCATCAGCTATAAATCGTAGTAGATTGCAAAGAGGTCGGCCTCCATTCGATATGGTTGTTTTCTAAATCGTAGAGGAGCCTCCTGGCATAATATGTTCTAGTATTTATTAATGAGCACTGGGGACAGGAGACATCTCTGATCTAACCTACCAGTTGTTTTGGGGGGGGGGGGGGAAAAATTTCTCCACATGTCATTGCGTGCAAAACTAAATACATCGCACTGTCCTTGAGTGTCCCTCTCCCCCCCTATAGTGGCTTTCAATGATTTCTGTAATGATTGTTGGTATCACGATAATTGATTTTCTCCCTCTCTTTCATTTGCCCACTAAAGCCCTACTCAATGCTCTCAACGATCCTCGATCGAAACCCGGCCTTTTTCGATGATTAATCGACCCCGAAGTCCCCTATGTCGGTTATATAATCCGCATTGATGCCTGGAGACTGTCTTGATTCCGACTCCACGTAATCCTAAAAAAATGTGAAGATTTTTCTTGCTGGGCGGCGTATTATTCTCTTTTTGGTCTAAAGCCACGCATGTTCCCCTCGGAAAACAGACTGTCTTCTGCATGTTCGCCTCCGTTCTTATGACCCGCGTTCATAATAAGCTAAATCACTCTAACATCACTTTGATACCTTGGGCACATGGAGACTAATAAGGCTAAATTGGTTGTGTAATTCTGCACATTTTTAGATTTACCATACACCTTTCGCATGTCTGCGAAGCCGGTACTTATCCTACTCGCCATATACATGAGCGCCATACTTTGGCATTTTTTTGAACCCCATATCTTTGGCAAATTGCCGACAGTCGAATATGTGTATGTGACCTTTTTACCCTCTCCCTACTCTGGCCTCTCCATATTTCAAGGAGCTCCATGACCCTCTTCCCCGCCAACCATATAAATGATGTGTGTGTGCCCCAACAAACGGTGACTTCCCTCCTTTCAATCGAAACTCATATAGCCTCCTTCCCGCCTTCTTAAACGTAATACTTGCCTGCCCTAGTTCCGAGTTCCTCTGTTTTCACACTAAGCTTTCTGGTCGTTTAATATGCTATAGTCAGTGTCGAGTTTACACGTCTCATATAAACCTTCCTGGACCAATATGTCGTAGTCCCCACATTGTCCTCCCCCCCCAAACCCCCCCACCCCCCCACCACCCACCTACCCTTTACCAGCACGGTTTTTTCACTTGCCGAGACTAGAGCCCCCCAATGCTATCTTCTTTGACAGCCTACAATGGGCCCAGCTTGGGGGCTTTTGAGTTTCTCCCCTCCTTATCATTATGTCAAACAGCTTGCCTTGCCACGTTTACCTGTTTTATTTCAAGCCCCGTAATCTAATGGATACACTCTCCACGTTGTCAACGACCTAACCCATCTATTCTTTGGCCTGCTTTCTACCTCATGTTTCTCATTCCTCCCTACATTACTTTGTAGTCTCCCACTCACACTACTGTCATCTGCTCATGCATGCATCAGGAACCCATCCTTTCTTCAAACCTTTTGTCATTCGCCCGCCGTGTCCATCATACATAATTTCAGAATGTCAATACTGCCGTAAACAACCATGGTTTGTTTATATTCTTTCCTTTACCAAGTATTTCTGTTGCTGATTCAATGAGCACGCTCATTTCATGGGACTCTCTCGTGCATTGCCCTCCATTGGAGTTGATGACACCATTCCTACAGAAAGTTGAGGACCAACATGCACAATTTATCACCCTCCTAATACACGCTAATGGCCTCTCATAAGATCTCCCGCACGCATTTCTGGTCCTCTTAGAGTTTGTCGTAAATCTTAATCTCTAACTCGAGGAACCATCTGTTTTGATTATAATTCTTTTTTGAGTTTACGCTTGAGGCGTCATCAATACCATGTTCGTGAATCACTCCCAATGTCGGAGCCCAGGAAAAGTTCACAAATTAAGTAAACGCCAATTTTTGGCCATTTTTACCCCATGTCGTGTGGTCTTGAAATATTCTAATCCCACATAATATTAAATTCACTTATCAGGTAAATATAAAAGGCCTAACAAATATTAAATTCTAAATAAAGAAAGAAAGAGGTCAATGGTAAAATAACAGTGCTGTCACAAAGAATGTACTCGAAATCCCGCTTTGTTTTATGCTTCGTCTGCAAATTGTAACGCTTTCACGTTAAATATAAGCCACTATATTATTACACAGCGTTTCTCTCAAAACACATTTTAAAAGTGTGCTGTTGCATTTCTGACGAAAAAATACATTGAGATTACGCACAGCTGCGCAAATGACCTAAAATTTTACAATCCTAACATTAATTTTACTACTACTCGTTTCTACCAAAACGAACGAACAGATTGGACTAAGCAGGATAGAGAGATGGGAGAGGCTGACAAGCAGAATGCATGCCAAAATGATACACACGGCAGTCTTCGCTATTAATGCAACACCTACAAACAGAAGCGGCGTTCGCGCGATACACAATTACTACTATCACGCGTGTAAGGCCACATGCACTAACACTTTCGATTTTCAAATCTCGACAGACATTTATAAAAACACTAACCCTTCCAGAGTTAGGTTTTTAAATCCTTGAAAAAAACGCTTATTAGAAAAGATAACATTAGATGGGTTTACGGTTGAAAACATTACAGTACCCAGACAGCACATCTTCGAAACAGGAGGTAGAAGAAATTGCATATTTTGAACGCAGCCACTTAGCTCTATTAAATATATATATTTGGGTTCCTTAGGGTTTGCTGACAAAGAATATGTACAACGTTATGCAAATAGTCTAGGAATTAACAAGTTATAGCCATAATAAAATGATGGTGCTGTCAGACAACACCCAAAATCAGAATCGCTCAGTGGTAGATTTTTTAAACCACCATTGTACGGGAAATGGGCCACAAGTTACATTTGAACTGAGTGGCTGGAATGATATGTAAGGCTAAACACGATTAGTCGGACTATAAATGCTATCCTTGGTTGTTAGGGGAGACGTAGGAAGGTAAAATTTTTTCAAACACTTGTCGAAACGTGGCTCCATTGGCCAGACTCGCTGTTATAATCACTTAGGAGCGTTAGTTCGAGACCACTAGTTCAAATAAGCTTGATAAAGCAACAGTGCGTTGAAGCCAGCTCATATTTTTGCTAAATAAAAGCCTGGAACATAAGCAGATGGGAATTTGTGCCAGTATTTGTGCCAGAATTCATTGCTAGTCAACGTATCTGTGTTTATTTCCATGAATTGTGGTAAGCTTGAAACATTCTGTATCTTTTAATGAAAATTGAATGTGAATTGTTAATTTATGCCTGTATATATGTGTAGTTCAGTAGCAAACATGATGTAAAGCCTATAATGCTCCAGCCTGAACAGAAGGTGTCGGAGGAAAGTAAAACGGCATGGAATGGCCAAACAGTACACTGACACCTAGATGATTGATTAGACAGAAATAATGCTGGAAGTGCAGAGGCGTGGTAACCATTAAGGAGGTTAATACTGGTATAAAGTATTTCAGATGAAGCTGACAGTTGGCCTAACGCTCTGAACTCAATGTTTGTGATGTATTGTGCTCAGTGTAGAACTAGAGTATCAATTAGTTATGAAGTAGAAGGTACATCCTTCTTGTTTTCAGGGACCGTGGTCTTGACGTTATTGAGCAGCACCTGGTCAGAGCTTTGCTGAATCCAGAGTCGGACAGCATACTCCTTGGTCCATTTAGCTATCAGTGAGGTGTCTCCAGAGCACAGGGGAGAAATCGAGCAGAGGAGTCTTTTCCTGCCGCCATCACGCAAGATAAGCTGATGTGGCCAGCTGAGCTCAACATTATGTACCCCCATCTTAAAATGGACATGTAAAAATAAAATTAGAGGGGAATTAATTGTTTTAATATCAGGAAACTGAGAACATCTCCAATACTAGTTCCAATAAAGACAAAACTATTGAAGTCATGATGACAAATACCAACAGAGCTTGAACAAAACAAAACCAGTATTACCTCATATTACTACTACACAACTGACACACATAGGATACTTTTAATAATATATGTCACTACAATATTTCATATTGAGAAATTCTGTACATATAACTTGTAATTAAAATTGATTGTGATTCCTGGTTCCCTTTGTATTTGAATCAGGACACATATTCATTCATGACAGCAATGAATACATATTGTTATTTGAAAAGTTATCAGTGACTCCTTTAAGATATCCTTGTAGAGTGTTTTATGTATGTGAGTGTCACAGTGTTGTCAAGTGTGGTGGAATAAATTAAATTGTTTATCTGTCTGTTGTTGTTTTGACTTACACTTCATCATACACATACCCTAGACATATAACGTAGTCATCACACTATTCCAGAATAATTCTGACTGAGGTATACATATGTGGCAGCAAGTAAGGTTATATATAATACACTACTCTTATTAGATATATATACCTTCACAGCTGATCTCAGTCAGTACACTAAGTCCCCTATAAATATTTATAACATCCCACTTCACCACATATATATTGGGGTCTCGCTCTTGGGATTTTGAATCTTTACCTATTAAAAATATTGGGGGTAATTCACTTCAGGGAATATAAGAATTAAAAGGTATCCTTGGGTGGAATTAAATAAGGTTGAGCTCACGGTGCCTGTGTTGTCCATTAGATATATATTTAGAGATTGAATTGTTGGTTAGACATTGTATAAATTTACCTGATAGACAATGGCGGACCTGGCCAAATTTCGATCTGCTGCTGTTCAGACTGCAAAAGAGTTAGGATTAGATGGGCAAGTTATGGTTGCCTATGTCACTACGGAATGTGACAAATTTATTGAACGCGAAGAAAGAAGGTTTGAAGCCGAAAGAAGAAAGTTAGAGGCTGAAAGGGAAATTAAGAAGTTACAATTTGAGGCTGAGGCTGAGACTAAGAGGTTGCAGATTGAGGCTGAGGCTAAGAAATTGGAGGCAGAAAGAGAAGACAAAAGATTAGCTGCAGAAAGGGAAGAGAAGAAATTAGCTGCAGAAAGGGAAGAGAAGAAGATTGACTGCAGAAAGGGAAGAGAAGAAATTAGCTGCAGAAAGGGAAGCAGAAGAGAAAAGATTACAAAGGGAACATGAGTTACGACTAAGGGAGTTTGAGTTTCAAGGCCATGCTCCTGAAAATGGTGCCAGTCCCTTTGCCTCTGATGCCACTGCTAGCCAAGGAGCCTCAACCTCAGCTATGAATTTTCATTTAGATCATTTTGTTGAGAAAGACGATGATATAGAGAGCTATCTAAATAGGTATGAACTATTAGCTACCACGTATGGGTTAGAGAGAGAAAGGTGGAGCTTAAAGTTATCTCAAGGCCTTCGTGGGGCAGCTTATGAAGTTTTTGCAAAAATGAGCAGAGGTGATCAGGAAAATTATGACATGCTAAAGCAGGCTCTTTTGTTAAGATATGAAAAGAATGCAGATTTTTATAGGAAAAAATTTAGGAATGCTAAACTACTGTCAGGTGAAACCTATCACCAGTTCTCTGCACGAATAGAGACATACTTGGAGAAATGGACTTCTCTGGGGAAAACCCAAGATCTTAAGGAAATGGTCCTTATAGAGCAACTAAGAGAGTCCATGGCTCCAGACCTGAGAAAGTTTCTCATGGAACAAGGTGCAGAGAGAGGCTGGGTGAGTTGCTAAATGTTGCTGAAAGGTATCAAGCAGCTCAAGCAGAGGTAACAGGTAATAAAAAGAAACAAGTGGATAACTTTAGGGCACCACAGAACTTTAATCAATTTGATCCTAGGGATCAAAACAAAGGTAAGCACCAATTTGATAGGCCACGGTATGAAAATAAAAATAAATTCCCACAATTCGATGAAAGGAAATATGATGAAAGAAAATCTTTCAACCAAGGAAAAAGGTGGTGTAAAGATTGTCAGATGGACAATCATGACACTGACCGTTGCAGAAGGAAACCTGTGTATATGGCAACCCTTCAGGTCAGGTCGACCTCAAGACAGGAGGAGGATATTATGTTAGATACCACTCCAGAAGAGATGAGGAAGGCACAGGCTGGGGATAAAACACTCAAGCCTTGTTTCAGAAAATTGTCAACTTGTCATACAACTCCAGGCAAGGGAGATTTTTTACATGAAAAACAAGTTGATGTATAGGAAGACTGGAGCTAGATCCAAAGGTCAGGGACAGCTGGTACTTCCTAAAAGATATAGGGCAGACTTAATAGAGCCTACATGTGAAACCAGATGGGGACCATGAGAAGATAGGTACCATCATTCAAAAGGTGGCTCACAATTATTATTGGCCCAAAGCAAGATGGGACATTGAGAATTTTGTAGAAAGGTGTAGCATAGCACATGAGGGAACACCCACAAGTGGGAACATTGATCAGGACCTGGACACGCCACGGGGCAAAATTAGGCCTGATAATAAAAAGAAAAATAGATTTGATAAAGTGGACCAAATGGAATGGGAAGCCCCTTTTCACGGACAAGCTTCACTTAACTGTTTTACAATGGCCACTATGCGGAGAGTGCAAAAAGATGTCTTACCACAGGATAAGCAGAATATCCCTCAATCGGACTTAAACAAACTGGAGGAAGAGGATGTAGAGAGGAAATCTCTCATCAAGAATTTTAAGTGGGGAGAAAGCCCCAAGAGAAAAAATTGGTAGCGGTCGTTTTGTGCATGATAATTCTGGGAAGAAAAATCATCACTATAGAGCTTCGAGTGGAAGAGACCATACCGGTGCATGGACAAATAGGTCCACAAAATTAAAGGTCCATATGTAGCTTTGTTAAGAACGTGGACTGATGAAAAAGGCAGAGGAAAACATTACATCTTCATACCAATATGTGAATGAGCTGACCACTCGTTTAAAAACTGGCTGGAAACTTGCCAATGAAAATTTGAAACAACCCAGGAAGAAACATGCTGCCTATTATAACAGGAAGGCGAAAGACAGAAATTTGGCTGTGGGAGAGAAGGTACTGCTTCTTCTGCCCGGGAGTCAGAATAAGTTACAAATTGGATGGCAGGGTCCATATACAGTTCTAGAGAAGGTGTCTAGAACAAATTATAAGATAGATAAGAAGGGGAAAGAAAAAATCTATCATGTGAATCTCCTGAAGAAATATTTGGAAAGAGAACATCAGGAAGAGACACACTTGTTGACCTTGTCCATCGCCATGGAGATGAAAAAGGAACCACTTTCATCATTTGAATATCCATTACACCCCTGTGAGACAGCAGCACAGGTGAAATCAGTACACATTTAACGAAAACTCAGAAAGAGAGAGTGCAACAGGTTCTAAATAATCATGCAGAGGTGTTAACAGACCGACCAGGGCATACAAACCTATTGGAATATGATATGAAACTGATAGACCCCACACCTGTCTGTATGAAACCATATTCGATTCCGTTTGCTAAGGAGAAAGCTTTGAAGGAAGAGATAGACTATCTGTTGAAGGAAGGAATTATTTCGCACAGTGAATCTTCGTATAGTTTCGGTGTTGTACTCTTAAGGAAGCCCTCTGGAGAACATAGACTCTGTATAGATTACAGGAGACTGAATGCTATTACAGAAGGACAGGTGGATCCATTGCCGGATACAAATCAGCTGTTTGCCAGACTAAATAAAGCTAAATAGTTCTCAAAAGTGGATAAGAGTAAAGGATACTATCAGATTCCAGTAAAGCCTGAGGTTAGACCATACCTAGCTTTTAGTACCTCAGAAGGACACTATGAGTTTAATAGATTGCCATTTGGATTGAAGAATGCGCCTAGTGTCTTCTCTAGAATGATGAGAAAATTGTTGGATGTAAACATTTCGGAGGAACGTAATGAATCCCTGAGTTGCCTCTTTGATTGAGGATATTCCGAATGTTTCATACAGGATAATAAGAAGATTATGGGATCCACTACGAAAACTCTGCTATCACCAGGTATATGTTATCTCCTCATAACGTACATTTTGAGGGAAATATAATGTTCTCTGGACATGTCATTGCGCAGACTCAGAGAAGAGAAATGGTGAATACGGGTTGCGAAGCAGCATTAAGACAAGCATTCACACTTGCGGCTGTTCAGTAACATAACCGAAATATATTATTGGTTGTAGAAGTCTGAGGCAGATTTCATGAGTAGTGCCTACTCTGAATGGACCCAACTACATAAAACCATGATAGCACCACAGCAGAGTAAAGTCAAGTTGACTTACATTTATCTATGTGTATATAGAATAAAGGACTGACATGGGATGTCTGTTTTAAGAGGGGAGGTGTCGTGAAATATTCTAATCCACATATATAAATTATCAGGTAAATATAAAGCCTAACAAATAAATTCTAATAAAGAAAAGAGCAATGGTAAATAACAGTGCTGTCACAAAGAATGTACTCGAAATCCCCCTTTGTTTTATGCTTCGTCTGCAAATTGTAACGTTTCCACGTTAAAAATAAGCCACTGCATAAATACAAGCGTTTCCACAACACATTAAAACGGGTATTGCATTTCTAAGAAAAACATTGAGAGGCACACTGCGTAATGACCTAAATTAATCCTAACATTAATTATACTACGTTACCAAAACGAACGAACAGATGGACTAAAGGATAGAGAGAAGGGAGAGGCATAAAGCCGAACACGTGCAACACTAAACACGCGTCGCGCGATACACAATTGCTGCCATCACGCGTGTAAGGCCACATGCACTAACTTTTTTTCAAATCGACAGTGATAAAAACACTAACCTTCCCAGAGTTAGGTTTTAAAATCCTGAAAAAACGCTTATTAGAAAAGATAACATTAGATGGGTTTACGTTTGAAAACATTACAGTACCCAGACAGCACATCTTCGAAACAGGAGGTAGAAGAAATTGCATATTTTGAACGCAGCCACTTAGCTCTTTTAAATTTGTATATTTGGGTTCCTTAGGGCTTGCTGACAAAGAATATGTAAAACGTTACGCAAATAGTCTAGGAATTAACAAGTTATAGCCAAAATAAAATGATGGTGCTGTCAGACAACACCCAAAATCAGAATCGCTCAGTGGTAGATTTTTTAAACCACCATTGTACGGGAAATGGGCCACAAGTTACATTTGAACTGATTGGCTGGAATGATATGTAAGGCTAAACACGATTAGTCGGACTATAAATGCTATCCTTGGTTGTTAGGGGAGACGTAGGAAGGTAAAATTTTTTTTCAAACACTTGTCGAAAC
Source organism: Oreohelix idahoensis (assembly GCA_024509875.1). Classification (NCBI taxonomy): domain Eukaryota; kingdom Metazoa; phylum Mollusca; class Gastropoda; order Stylommatophora; family Oreohelicidae; genus Oreohelix; species Oreohelix idahoensis. Next base: position 129,843 of record JAMPIV010006375.1, on the reverse strand, counting down.
GTGGCTCCATTGGCCAGACTCGCTGATATAATCACTTAGGAGCGTTAGTTCGAGACCACTAGTTCAAATAAGCTTGATAAAGCAACAGTGCGTTGAAGCCAGCTCATATTTTTGCTAAATAAAAGCCTGGAACATAAGCAGATGGGAATTTGTGCCAGTATTTGTGCCAGAATTCATTGCTAGTCAACGTATCTGTGTTTTATTTCCATGAATTGTGGTAAGCTTGAAACATTCAGTATCTTTTAATGAAAATTGAATGTGAATTGTTAATTTATGCCTGTATATATGTGTAGTTCAGTAGCAAACATGATGTAAAGCCTATAATGCTCCAGCCTGAACAGAAGGTGTCGGAGGAAAGTAAAACTGCATGGAATGGCCAAACAGTACACAGACACCTAGATTATTGATTAGACAGAAATAATGCTGGAAGTGCAGAGGCGTAGTAACCATTAAGGAGGTTAATACTGGTATAAAGTATTTCAGATGAAGCTGACAGTTGGCCTAACGCTCTGAACTCAATGTTTGTGATGTATTGTGCTCAGTGTAGAACTAGAGTATCAATTAGTTATGAAGTAGAAGGTACATCCTTCTTGTTTTCAGGGACTGTGGTCTTAACGTTATTGAGCAGCACCTGGTCAGAGCTTTGCTGAATCCAGAGTCGGACAGCATACTCCTTGGTCCATTTAGCTATCAGTGAGGTGTCTCCAGAGCACAGGGGAGAAATCGAGCAGAGGAGTCTTTTCCTGCCGCCATCACGCAAGATAAGCTGATGTGGCCAGCTGAGCTCAACATTATGTACCCCCATCTTAAAATGACATTGTAAAAATAACATTAAGAGGGGAATTTAAATGTTTTAATATCAGGAACTGAGAACATCTCCAATACTAGTTCCAATAAAGACAAACTATTGAAGTCATGATGACAAATACCAACAGAGCTTGAACAAAACAAAACCAGTATTACCTCATATTACTACTACACCACTGACACACATAGGATACTATTAAAAATACATGTCACTACAAGATTCATATTGAGAAATTCTGTACATATAACTTGTAATTAAAATTGATTGTGATTCCTGGTTCCATTTGTATTGTTTATCTGTCTGTTGTTGTTTTGACTTACACTTCATCATACACATACCCTAGACATATAACGTAGTCATCACACTATTCCAGAATAATTCTGACTGAGGTATACATATGTGGCAGCAAGTAAGGTTATATATAATACACTACTCTTATTAGATACCTTCACAGCTGATCTCAGTCAGTACACTAAGTCCCCTATAAATATTTATAACATCCCACTTTACCACACCCACCCCCTTAACGTGTGTGTAACAAAAAAAAACCACAGCATTTCAGAACCCCCCGCACCAAAGCATAACATCTCGACAAACACGCCTCCCCCACCCCCTTTTTTTCTTTGCGTTACGTAATTTTTGAACGGCCGCAATGGAACATAGCTCATTTTGATTATGCCGATGACCTAGCGACTTAGCCATTCTATCCTTAAATCAAAACTAGATGCAATGCAGGTTGAGAATGCTGGATGAGAGGTCACAATAATTGGGTCTAAAAAAACCACCGGAGGGATAGTCTTGTTCTTTTTTTAACTCTTAAAGGGACGAGAGGCCAATATTTGCGAAAACATTTTCCCAGACATTCACAATGGGAGACCCATTTCCAAGGCCGGTAAATGTGACCTAAGCTTTTGTTTTGTTTTGCCCCAATTTTATATTTTGTTAATTCTCATTGATTTTCATTAATAACGATGTTTAACATTACCTTGCTTAAAAATGAAAAAAAAAAAAAAAAAAGCTGGGAAATAACTGACCCTCAAACTTTAACATTACATGTAAACCCTAAGCGACAGAAAATTTGTTGTATCAAACATGAGAAAACCACGATGTCTTTTAAGAGTAAAGTCCCATGAAGCGACCAAAACTATAGGGACCGTTCGTCTGCTGGCGTAATCAGTTTTTAAATATTTTTAAAAAATTATAATAGTGTTTATGTTTCACATTCGCTGTTCATTGCTGACTTAGATTTGTCTATCTCAACACACTCACCCTTGTTGTATTTCACAACAGCCGTCGTCTGTCCACTTGGAATGAATTCTGACACTATCCTCTGGACACAAACCCTCCTCGTAAGGAGGACAGACCACAGACAGGCACTCTGTTGGGATGAAAATTCTAATCAACAACGGATGAGAAAACCTGATCATAAATTACGTTTATAAACAAAAAAAGCCTAAATATGTCATTGCTGTGCATAATGGTAGAACAAAGCTTAGAACTGAATTCACAACTTTACCTTGAGTTTTGTTCTATTAAAAGGCAGTTGAGTTTTCTACTATAAAAAAACATTTGAGTTTTATCCTTTGAGTTGTGTACTTTAAAAGGGCATTTGAGTTTTGTACCCTAAAAATGCATTTGCGTTGATTACTTTAAATAGGCATTTGAGTTTTGCACTACAAAAGGCATTTGAGTTTTGTACCATAAAGAGGCATTCGACAGGCGCAAACACTGATATTGTTAATCGCACTTGTGATTGGTTGCTCTCTAGATCAGCACGAGCAGACTATAGCACTTCCGAGGTTTTATCATCTTGGCTGTGGATTCATAAACTATAATAATAATAATGTGCACAATAGCCTCGACTTGTTACTTTAGGCAGGCAAAGAGTAGGACGATTTTTTTATTTGTTCATTACGATCAGAGAAATAAGCAAGAAAAATTATCGAAATTGGATTTTTTCGTATAAAAGCCTGTAGAAAATATTCCGCCCACACATATTCCCTCTTTGCAGCGTGTAGTTCCAGGGGATCCCTTTGTAACAGGGAGTTCGAGTGTCAAAATTCCGGCTTCAAACATTCGCATGAGGAAAATCCATGACTTATAAATTTAAATCAAAGGGCCATTAGGTTTATAATCAAAGGACGATATCCATAATACACTGAAGTAGGGATCAATAGTAGTGTTTTACGCCCATTTAGAAAAAGTGTTGACTCAAGCTTGGAGTTCTGTGAACTCGGCTAATTTAAGCTTGCATGGGATACAGTATTTATATTTCGAGTGAACTGTTTTGTTCCAGAAAGTTCGGAAAGAGTTGTAATGGTAAATCGAAGTTTGAAATATAGTTAGTCAGCTTTGAAACGCGTTAAGCGTAGGCTCAGTAGAATGGGCTCTTTCCCAAGTGTGTGAATAAGATAATATTTTATAAGTGATTGGCGCAATCGAGAGTTATTGTCGGGAAATAAGTCCAAATGAGTTGGCTTATTTCTGTGGTGACAGAAAAGATTACAACTATTCCCCGGTCGCTCGATCGCCTATATATCACAAATGACAATTCTGTGGTCTATTCTGAGGACAAGAAAACAGTGTCGCCAGTACAAGATAAATATGTGTATTCTCAAGTCAACCAGGTACGTTGAGTTTTACTAACATATGATAAACTGTTTAGTACATGACAAGAACTAGAGACAGCAGCTAGTCCTGAGAAGTAGCAGATAATAGACCTTGGTTAATTATTCATTCCTGGCGGCCAGGCCAGTATCATGTAAGATATGCCAAGTTGAACTAGAAAAATCAGAACATTTTTGAAAACACAATGTTGCCATATGAAGAATATAGAGGGCAGAAAAATATTGACAGCAGTAGTTTTTCTAAGTCGTTGACCACCATAGCAAAATAGAGACAGCTAGAACTACTGAAGCAGCATGAGAGAGCGAGAGAGCAAGACATTTGTATAAATAATTGAATTGAATTTGTTGCTGTAACAACTGCCAACCTTAGGATAAGGTTGGCCTCATCATTTCACATTCGCAACTTTATTATGTGTAAATAAAGTTTCACCGTTAATTGCTACTGCTATCGGAGTAAAGTCATCGTTCATTGAGATCGTTCATTCCTTGTCTGTTGTCAATTGTTGTCGTAACCCCATCAACCAATAACCTGCCTACTGTCCAGGGTAGAGATACGAACCATATACTATCAAAGCAAGGTAGAAGTAAGAAATAGTAAACAATCTTCATCATCCGCGTATATGCCAACGGCCACACCTTATGACAGGGGTTCTCATCCTTTCTTTGCTCATGCCCCCCCCCCCCCCCCCCATTCTGAGCCTCATTTACCTCTGTGGACCCCTCATAGTCGCTGTTAGCTGGAAAAAGGTACTGTACTACTTACTGTTGCCCCCTAGAAATATGGCAAGGCCCTCGGGGCATATGGCCCACTTTGAGAACCACTGCCTTATGAGATAAAGAAAACATAGGACGTCTGCTCCCTAAAGCATGTCGTACATGGCTCCTAATATGAGGTTGTTCATAGAGCTGGCAAACTCATCGTGTAAAACAGACTGCTACAGAAACTACCGCTACAAGAGTATGAGAATGCGCTGTGCAGGCTTTCTGCAAGGTGGCCATCTTCAGGTATGGCTCCATGCTTCATTGGCAGCAGAAAGGACAATTGTTATGATGGTCTTCCTCTAAGCTTTACGTGCGCGCACACGGGCTATGACATGGGCGCAAATAGGAAATGTAACTGCGAAGAAAAAAAAATTAAATTGAAAAAAAAAAATGATAACGCTAAAACTAACACAGTTGTCCATTTAAAAAAATGTAAAGTTGACCACATGAAACTGGCTGAGAGTGGTCCTACTTGGCTGTGTACATTATTACTACAACTCAAGACTTTTAGCGCTCGATTTAGTGAGCACCAGTTTTTGCCACTGAGGGGGAAAAATTTACACAGTTTGAACTTTTTGCACACACAAGCTATTAAAAAGTAAATAGGTTATTACCCTCACCTCTTTAAAAAAAGAAACCAAAAAAAAAACAAACAATTTCCATGCTTCTCTCCTAAGGAAGGAAACATTTAACAACAATCATTAAATCTGAATATACAATTTAAACAAAATACTCTTATTTAACTATGCTAACCTAAGTGCCCAACGCGGTTATAGACTAACAATAATGCACTGTGATCCTTACTGGCTTGAAGGGCAACTTTCGTTTTCACACCTCAAGTATGGTTTCTGGCAGCGGAGATTTCATAAAACCAAAGCAAACACCACAGAACAAGCACAAGAGCCAATTTCATGCAAATAAAAAGAACAAAAATAGCCTTTTCAGTCTGAGAATGTTTTCGCTAAAGAGCAGAGATAAGTGCTTCTCATTTGAAGAAATGAAAAGATTAATATTCCGATTAGAACCAGAGGACTTCTGACGGAAATATGCTGATTATGAACACAAAGGACCGTACAGTAGTCTTTGAGACTTCTTTCGCTGTTTCTGCTGACATAGTTCATAAGTAACAGACAGCCAGTCGGATGAGAATATATAAACATACGAGATATCAGTAGGTCTGGTGCAAACAGGACAACTACTCAGGAAGAAAAAAAAAAGGTTATCGAAGGTAAATCAGCACACATCGTAAAAGTGGAGTGAGTGTGAAAGATAAATAAATGGTAGGAAAGACAAAATAATTCACTAAAGAAGGAGTGGATAACACTTATGTGTGAAAAGGACAGACAAACATACATACACACAAACAAACATACATGAACAAATACAGAAAGAAACACCAAGGAAAATGACATTCACAAAAAAAGACCATATCACTTGTATGTGCATAGTGTACACAATATACATATATGTGCGCCCATGTGGGGAGGATAAACAATCAATAAAACTCGTACTACAAAACTGCCGGTTCCACGAGAGGAGCAAGATGGCAGCATGGTCTTCTCCTACCAAGATAAGGGAGAAACTGCCAGCTTTATAGAGTGATAGATGTGGTTATTTACAAGCGAACGACGAAGAATAAAATACATGAATGCTTTAATGGGAGTTTCCTATAAGAGGACTACAATACGTGAATACTTTAATGGGAGTTTCCTATACAATACATGAATGCTTTAATGGGAGTTTCCTATAAGAGGACTACAATACGTGAATACTTTAATGGGAGTTTCCTATAAGAGGACTACAATACGTGAATACTTTAATGGGAGTTTCCTATAAGAGGACTACAATACGTGAATACTTTAATGGGAGTTTCCTATAAGAGGACTACAATACGTGAATACTTTAATGGGAGTTTCCTATAAGAGGACTACAATACGTGAATGCTTTAATGGGAGTTTCCTATAAGAGGACTACAATACGTGAATGCTTTGATGGGAGCTACTATACGTGAATACTTTAATGGGAGTTTCCTATAAGAGGACTACAATACGTGAATGCTTTAATGGGAGTTTCTTATAAGAGGACTACAATACGTGAATGCTTTAATGGGAGTTTCCTATAAGAGGACTACAATACGTGAATGCTTTAATGGGAGTTTCCTATAAGAGGACTACAATACATGAATGCTTTAATGGGAGTTTCCTATAAGAGGACTACAATACGTGAATGCTTTAATGGGAGTTTCCTATAAGAGGACTACAATACATGAATGCTTTAATGGGAGTTTCGTATAAGAGGACTACAATACGTGAATACTTTAATGGGAGTTTCCTATAAGAGGACTACAATACGTGAATGCTTTAATGGAAGTTTCCTATAAGAGGACTAGCTGCAGTGTGGTTCCATGCCATGTTCCTTAAGGAGAAAAGGGAAATGATAATGATGCAGCACAAGTAACTCAAGTAATCTGAACTGGGAAAGCGGTGGCTGGGAATTTCCAGTGCATGTACAGTATTAGTGAGCGTCCGACTGACCGAGTGGTTGGAGCATAGGGTTAGCAAACTCATTATGCACAACAAACTGCTTCAGAAAATAATCCTCCAAGAGTATGACAGCCAGTCACTTCGATTACGGAAACAACAGCAAATGGATTGATTTGCCGTTGCCCTAAAGACGCCAATAGGCGTGATGGGAAACAATGGCAAAGAAAACCTATCTGCTGTTGCCCTAAGACGCCACTAGGCGTAATGGCCACTGACTGCTTTGACGGTCGGTGGCTAAGGACGGAAGAAGAAGAAAGAAGAAGTATGAGAGCATTCTTAGAGCGCTGGCCTCTCGCGGCAAGTTTTTGGGTTCGAAACGTGGTACCGCTAAGTTCCGGTCTACCCAGCTGTAAGTGGGCACCTGACTCTGCTTTTGAGTTAGGGAAGGCCAAGGCAGCAACGAAGGGAACTGGTCACCAGGCCTCATAACGCTTGGTCTAGTACAGTGAAGTCTCTAACACTTGTTGTTGTTGTTGTTATTGATCCAGCGGTGCTTGGGCTCTCGCCCTTCGGTCCAATGCCATGTAGTGCTTTCTGCATGTTTTCGCCAGTTGTTTTGTTTCTCCGATCTCTAACACTTCAATGCCCTACAGCAGAATCTGGAAATTGAGCTTTCCTATTACTAAGCAAGTCTTATTTTTTCTTAGGTGAGAGCAGGGACAGATCTAACGGTCGGGCAATTTTGCAGTGCCTGTGGGCCCACAGCATAAGGGGGCATACTCTCCCTAGCCTCCTTCTAGCTTGATCTATTGGATGGGTGGTTAGGGGCCAATGACCCTGTAAAGTTCAGATTTGTATAGGTCGATTTTCATACAGCAGAAATGTTACTGACTGGTATAAGTACCAATGTTATTGACTTGTGTGTTGACGATCTGCTTATGTAATACTGCCACTAACACGTAACAAGGCTTGCCTCGCTCCAGTACAGTGTTAAGTTGTCCAGGTCAGGTTGCCAACTATTGGGGCGCTGACAAGAAGGATGTTGACACTAACTCAGACACCATGTATGGCTGTAAATGTGTAGTACTGGAGATGTGGAGGTGTTGACATCATGTGTGAGTGTAGGATACAGAAGACGCGAAGGTGTATATGATTCAGAGACTACACAATACATCCATCTATCCACATGAAGAAGTCAATGACGTGTTGTGAACGACTGGTCACGTTACAAGCATTTAATATCGGACATAGACGACGTTACACTCACAGTCACTTCACAAGGTTGCAGCATAGTTCATGGTAATAATAATAAAGATGGTGATGACATGTAGCATTCAAGCATATAGAGCATCTATTACAACAGGACATTAACGGCCTGTCAGTTCGATGTTCTAGTTGTAATCTCATCCAGTTATGACTGACTGAACACGTCAGTTTCCCTGTAGACTAGCCGCACAGCAAAAGGCGGGCTTTCAAATATGCCTAACAATAACAATAAGACTGCAATTCAATTGGCATAATACGCCACGTACATCTTCTGTTGCTGAAAAATATTGGCCAAAATGGCGGGCCTCTATCTGTAACCAGCTATGTATTCCTCAAAATAGGCATGATCATCCATGCACAAGTATTACCGCCAACCTGCGGTTTCCCTCAATGTATATATATATATATCATCATCATTGGGCTTCTGTTCAAAAAAGTAGAAAAATAGTCTTAGGATGGCTCCCTTGAGCACACCTAATGGATTCCGCATCAAAACAGTCTGTGAGCCATACTCACAGCCAAGTAGCCTTACAATGTTCTGCATACGATGCGTAAAGAGTAATAATGAAGTCTGTATTACTGTTGACTCCGTTTTATGGTTGAGTACAGTTTATACTGGTGAAGAGGTAGCTTAAAACGCGAATGGTTAAAATGAACGAATGTCAACAATATTCTTCAAACGAACTTCAACAAGTAGTGTTGAACTGGGTGAACTGGGCAAGTACTGGCAGTACATAAGTCGGTGATGACTGTACATAGATTTTATTCAACATGACACATACGGAGTGGACAAGACTAACATCGTCACAGGCGCAAAGATCATACATCAGCATAATGGTAATTACTTTTAAAGTTCCTGAAGATTCTCTACCAATAAAGTTCTCTGACTCAAGTGACTAAGGATCACAAAACTGTTACCGTATAATATTCTTCTCATTCAAGTCCATTGACCTTCCTTCAAGGACGTCTATCATGGTAACGTATTCATACTCCAGGATAAAATCTTCCATATCATACTTCACAATCCCATACGTTCTCCAAAACATAACGTTAGATAGCATATAGTTTCAAACAAAGTCATACACGATAATACGAACAGGTTAGAGATTCCAGTTGACTAACCTCTCCCATTCTATGCCACGCTTCTGGCATTGTTGAATGTACGTGAAATGCATAAAGTTATACCATATTAAGAAAAGAATATTAAACGAAATGAATATAACTAAATGATAGTATGCATTAAAGCACACATCCACAAACGACCTACTTTGGAACGATGTGGTAAAACAAGTTTGAAAATGAAAAAATGAAAAAAAAACCATAAAAAAAAGATGATAATAAAATTCAACTAAGTTTTCAACAAAATTTGAAACATATGATTTCAAAAATGAAAATTAACAGCAACACTGATGATGATCAATGACAAGAGAATCAATGAAACAGAAAAATTGAAAATACAATGTGCAAAAATGAAGCAATGCAAAATTAAACACTTTAAGAATCAACACACTTAATGTTTTCTAACACTAGTACGGTTGACTAGTGATCTAACAGTGAGATATCATAACTAAGACCCGTGAATGTAGGTATTACGTGACAACTAAGAAAGTTAGTATGTGTGTGATCCATAATCAATTAAATAGATTAAGTTGAATTAATCTAATTTATATATTCCTTAATTACTAACAAATAAACAGTTACTATTTTTTTCTAAGTAATTCCAGTATCACTCATTGTCAATGTTCAGTTGTAACTAGTTAGTAATAGACGCGACGATGTACTGAATGTTCCATACAAGATAAAATATATTCTCGCACACGCCATGTAGTGTAATATGTTCCATAGGAATAACAAATGTATATTTGTAGCTCTTAACAATGTTGCCATATTAATAAAAAGTTACTGTAGTACCAATGTTCTCGTTCTAATAAAACGTTAATATAGTATCAATAACAATGTACAAAGTTATTCATGTTATCGGTGAGGATGTTCCAACATCTGGAAGTGGTTTAGTTTCGACACGTTCACTTGGGCATCTTGATAGACAGTCTGCGAACACATTCTGCACTCCATGAATAGCTCGTATCTCAAAATGGAACGGTTGAAGTGCTATAGCGTAACGCGCTGACTTTGATGACTTAACGTTCCCTGTATTCAGTGCGGTAAGAGCTTTCTGGTCAGACTCCACCACAAAGTGTGAGCCGAGAAGGTAACGTTCCAGTTTTGTGATTGCCCAGACAAGAGCAAGGAGCTCTTTATCCAGAACGGAATATTTCGTCTCGCTCGGCGTGAGCTTTCTGGATACGTACATAACCGGAAATAAGGTGCCGTTATATTCCTGCATCAAAACTGCAGCAATAGCGTAAGAACTTGCATCACTGCGGAGAATGAAGGTGAGATTTTTGTCAGGCAACCTCAAAAAAGGTGCATTTGAAAAAAATTGTTTTATATAGTCTAACGCCGTTTGGTGATCCTGCGACCACTTTATTACATTAGATGTGCCTTTCTTCAGTAGAGACGAAAAAAGGTGCAGTTATAGTAGACAAATGAGGGATGAATTTTGAATAGAACTGTATTAGTCCTAAAAGCGACCTAACTTGTTTTTTTGTCTTAGGTGCTGAGATGTTTAAAATTTTAGAGACGTTACTGTCTTCTGTATACATGAAACCATGACCTATGCGGTGACCCAGAAATGAGATGTCATGAAAACCGACAAAAGCCTTTGAAGGTTTCGCTGTTAAGTTATAATCCCGCAAGGTAGAAAGTAAAGATTTTAAACCCTGAATATGTTCATCCCAAGAGTCACTGAAAAGACAGATGTCATCTATATAAGTAATGACATCGGGACGATGAGACAATATGCGGCGCATCATGCGTACAAAGGTAGCTGGCGCATTCATTAACCCGAATGGCATAAAATTCCATTGAAAAAGACCCCGTGGTGTCGAGAAAGCGGTGAATGGCTTTGCTTTAGGAGTGAGTGGCACTTGCCAATATCCCTTTGAAAGGTCAAATTTCGAAAAGAATGTAGCATGAGATAATCTCTCCAATAAGTCATCTAAAATAGGTAATGGTTCCGCATCGAATTTTGTAACTTTGTTTAATTTCCTGTAATCTACGCAAAGACGTATATTGTTGTCTTTCTTCCTAATGATTACCATGGAAGAAGAATATGGTGATGAAGATGGTTCAATTATATTTAATTGGAGCATCTCATCCAATTCCTTATCAACCTTATCACGAAAGTGTAAAGGAATAGGATATGGGCGAACTCGAATAGGCGTATCGTCAGTCAGAATAATGTCATGTTGGATGACTGACGTATGACCTGGGATGTCAGTGAGGACATCCTCATACGAGTGTAGAATATTAGAGACTTGCTGACGTTGATCAGCCGAAAGAGTAGATGAGAGTGTAACATCATTCCATTTCTCAGTGGAATGGAGTGGTACAACTGGTATTGGTAGTTGTACATCATCAAAAGAAGATTCTTCTTCTTGGATGACTGACAAACTAGAATAGTGTTGAATAGGAGGTGTAGGATCGTCAGTTGCCTGAAACACTGACTGTAGATAATCAGGACGTGAGTAATACTCCTTCAACATGTTAATGTGGAAGGTTTTATGTTTACCATTAACATCAACGATGTAGTCGACATCGGATATTCTTGAGATGATCCTGAAAGGACCTCTCCAGGTAATTAAAAGACGATTGTTATGCGCAGGTAGTAAGACAAAAGCTTCATCACCAGGTATGAGCTGGCGAAGACGTCTATACTTGTTTGCAAATAGACGAGCTTTTTCTTTGGCTTGTTCAGATGATGCAGTAGCTAGTCTACAAGCATCTATGATTCTCTTTCTCAGAGAGATCACATACTCATAAGAGGATTGAGTTTCCTCTTCAATATTCTCGTCAACCAATAAGTCGTGGATTAACGACATCGGACCGCGTGGTTGCATGCCAAAAACAAGCTGGAATGGAGAAAACCCCGTTGCTTGATTTTGTACTTCGCGATACGCAAAGAGACAAGCGGGTAGGACCCGATCCCAGTCTTGGGGATGGTCTTGAGTCATCTTACCCAACAACTGCTTGAGTGTCCTATTGAGACGCTCAATTAACCCATTTGACATCGGATGATAAATAGAACTAAGAGATCTGTCTATACCTAATGTCTTCATAACTTGAGACATGGATTCAGAAATGAACTGAACCCCATGATCCGACAAGATTTTCCGTGGAAAACCAATGCGTGAAAAGATTAACATCAATGCCTCTGCTACACTGGCAGATGAAGTGTTCTTGAGAGGGATGGCCTCAGGCCAACGAGTGCACATATCAATGCACGTAAGGATATGCGTATGCCCTCTAGCAGATGGAAGCATCGGACCAATAATGTCAATGGCCATTTTATCAAATGGTCTAATCGGGATGTCCGCAGCTTGAATAGGAGCCGCATGAAATGGACCCCGTACCTTAACTTCCTGACATATCAAACAGGACCGACAATAGAGAGTGATGTCCCTATGGACGCCTGGCCAGTAGAATGCCGAAAGCACTCTGGATTTGGTACGCGAAAAACCCATATGGCCCGCACATTGCGAGTCATGCGCATGTCGTAATATACGAGATCTCATAGAGGATGGGACTAAGATCTGATAACATAAGGATGAATCCTTTTCCCGTATTACTCTCACCAAAATCCCATTTTTAAGTATAAAGTCATGTCTAGATTTTGCAAGTTTGTTGCTTGTATTCTTTTTGTTAACATACTGAAAAATTTTTTTTAATGAATCATCATTCTTTTGCAATGTTGCAAACAACTCCCGTGAAATAGGAGCATCATCATCACAAGTGGTATGAACTGTAGGTTTAATAGGTGTATCATGCGACATATTAGTAGCTTGCGCTCTAGTCACTACTGCATTTGCAGTTTGAATATGTCGCTCTTCCCATTCAGCAATTTGCTGTGGTGTACACTCTTTAATACCATGTATGCGACCAAGTATTAAATCACAAATTGGATTTGGAAGAAGACATGCCTGGATCTTTCCTGAAAAGAAAGGTGTATTAAGATCAATAATAGCAGTGGCAAATGTTTCGATGGTGCCACCAAACGTCACACACTTGACAACCCTGCCCGTGGCACAACTTGGGTTGATCAGCGAAGTCCGGATGCCCACAGTGCTACAACCAGAGTCAAATAGGAGAGAGCATGAAATGTTGTTGACAAATCCCTTGTTAAACTTAAGAGAGCCCTGTCCCTGGTGTACTGACGTAGCAGTGGCTGTGCAGACTATAGGTAGGCTAGGCAAGGTATGTCCGCAACGCAGCGTCGTGATCGCCTTAGGCTGGAAAAGAGTCGAGCATTCTGGACAGTCTTTCACCTGGGTACAATCAAGAGAACAAGACATAGCATTGTGAGTTTCAGTTACTTTACCCTGTTCAATGTTAGCCTGTGTATCACTTAAAGCGACATTAGAATGTCTACCCGTATTACTCGACGATCTTTCTCTGCGACGCGATCGATATTGATTATTTGCATTAAAATTGCCATAATTGTCATTTCTACTAGAGTTAAAATTTGGATGAGTCCGATAGTTTGTATAATTAAAGTTATGCTGTTCTTTAAAATTTTTATTCCAAGAACCTTGTCTGTTTTGCGGACCCTGAGATCTTGATCTCCAGTTTTGTTTATTATAATGTCCTTGATTATTTTTAAAATTATTGTTACCAAAATCTCGTGATCTGTGAGCTTGGTTCCAAGAAACATTAAATGGAGCAGATTGTTGAAATTGCTTCCCTTTGTAAAAGTTATCATTGTTAAAATTGTAATTATTTCCCTTATTGACATACCTGTCAGCACTAAAGGAAAGATTTCGTGAAAAATTGTTTTGTTGTGCTGCAAAAGCAACAGGCAATTCATTCTTAATCTGTGCGTTACTTAGATCCATGTTTGGGTGAGCAGTACAAAAATTTTTTGCATGTTCTTCTAAGTCTTTTATTGATAAAGGTTTCCGTTCTTGCAAAAAATGCGAGAAATGTAGGATTTACAGACGATAGTACCTTATCGCGCATCAGTAAATCGAAGAGACCTTCATATGACTTTTCAATTTTGGATAATTCAATCCATCTTTCTAGTGTTAGTCGTATTTGTGACAGAAAATCATTGAAATTTCTGCTAGATTGGGGTAGTAATGTATGAAATCTTAAACGATATTCGTCTTCTGTCATTTGGAATTTTTGCAGAAGTGCTGCTCTAAGAGCATTATAGTCATTTTTCTCACCAATGCTGGTGGTATGATAAACTGCTAATGCATCCCCTGTAAGTAATCTGGATAAATATGTACAGTATAGCGCTTTATCCACGTTATAAGATCCACAAGTGGCCTCAAACCTATCTAGGAAGAATATTACGTCATCAGACGGGGGATTAAATTTTAGTAATTTAAGGTGAATTTTCTTAAAAAAATCATGTCTGGATGGAGTTTGGCTTTCAAAAGTTCTCTGAGAATTAGCTTCCTGAGTAAACCTAATTCTCTCATATTCTGACTCTGCTAATTTCAGTTCATGCTGTCGTTTTTTTTTTTTCATTCTCTTCCATCTCAAGCTGAAGTCGTTTTACATTTTGTTCAGCTATTAATCTCCTCTCTTCTATTTCTTTTTTTTGTTTCTGTTCCATTTCAATTTTAAGTCTTTCTTCAGACTCCTTTTGCTTCTGTTCTGCTTCTCGCTGAAATCGTTTCTCTTCTAATTCAGCGGCCAATCTCATTTTTTTCTCCTCTTCCTCAGCTATAAATTTCCTCTTCTTTTCATCCTCCTCAGCAGTTAATCTCATTTTTTTCTCATTTTCCTCAGATTCAATCCGTTTTTGATCTGCCTCAAATTTCAAATTTTCCAATCTTAACTTTTCAGCTTCCAATCTTTGAGCTTCCAACCTTTGAGCCTCTTTATATTCTGACATAGCGAATTGTCTTACCTCTTCAGCAGGTATTTGCAAAGCTTTTGCTTGCTTAATGAAATAATCGAGTGAATACATTATTCTATATAAGTAGTCACAGTACTCTAGATATTAAAAATGATAATTAATCAATATAAATTAGTTAACCTTGTTACTAACAATAGAAACATAACCGACAAGACATGATAAACTGGACGGGTGAACACAATCGTAGAAATCAAAAAAAAAAATAAAAATGTATAACTAAAATAGAATATCGTAAAAATATACGACGATAACTACGATCAGATAATTAACAGTACAATTGACAACACAGTGTAAAAACATAGGTTTTGTAAAAAAAACTGAACGACAGGAAAGGTGAGATGGACGCAAAATACAAACAAAATTCATCATAAAACTAAATTACGAATAAAAATAACTACGAGAACAACAATAAAAACTTGACGGAACAGCTAAACAGATACTATTATAAGGGACAATTAGCGATCGGAACTTCGGCAAGGTTTCTAGCCTTGTACCGGAATTATCGCTCAATTGAAACTTACAAGACGAGCCCTACAGAACGTCTGACGAAGAGCCCGAATTGGCTTCGAGATGGATCTCGTTCGTCAGATCAACCTCCCTACCTCCCACGACAAATGAACAACATATAACATATAACAAGGAAAATATAAATATGGACATAATTATTTAAGGCACAGCTAAACGTAATAAAGGGTACAACGACAACACGTTATACTCATCTCGCGTGCAGGAAAAAAAAAAACCAATGTGCCTCGTCTCCGTGTATGTACGTGTGAGGATAAAATACTTCGTTCTGAGTTATTAGACCACAGCTTGCACGTAATAGTGACAAAGAGATGATCCCAAGATGTTGTCGCCTTGAAAGTTCAGATCTTCAGATGATCCCAAGATGTTGTCGCCTTGAAAGTTCAGATCTTCCATTAATGATAATTGTATTGGGTACGTTTCCTGTGAAATTCTTGATTTCAAAACCAGACTGGCACACCAATTACTGTTGACTCCGTTTTATGGTTGAGTACAGTTTATACTGGTGAAGAGGTAGCTTAAAACGCGAATGGTTAAAATGAACGAATGTCAACAATATTCTTCAAACGAACTTCAACAAGTAGTGTTGAACTGGGTGAACTGGGCAAGTACTGGCAGTACATAAGTCGGTGATGACTGTACATAGATTTTATTCAACATGACACATACGGAGTGGACAAGACTAACATCGTCACAGGCGCAAAGATCATACATCAGCATAATGGTAATTACTTTTAAAGTTCCTGAAGATTCTCTACCAATAAAGTTCCTCTGACTCAAGTGACTAAGGATCACAAAACTGTTACCGTATAATATTCTTCTCATTCAAGTCCATTGACCTTCCTTCAAGGACGTCTATCATGGTAACGTATTCATACTCCAGGATAAAATCTTCCATATCATACTTCACAATCCCATACGTTCTCCAAAACATAACGTTAGATAGCATATAGTTTCAAACAAAGTCATACACGATAATACGAACAGGTTAGAGATTCCAGTTGACTAACCTCTCCCATTCTATGCCACGCTTCTGGCATTGTTGAATGTACGGCATATAAAATATGAAGCATACGAATAAATAAACTGGTTTACACGTAGGTATTATTCCTCTACGGTAATCTAATATGACCACCGACTCCGTCTGTCCATTCTAGGAAATTACATGCTAAGATGACTTCCCGCTAGACTACAACTGGGAGCGGCCTGATACTTTAGTTTACGGCAATAAATATACAAATATAACCGGGGCGACACTTACATGATCCTTCCATCATTGGCTTCGTCAAGAATACCAATTGAATCAATATAACATACTGGCTTATACAAAACTGCCAGAAAAATTCCAATAATCTATATCTCGGACATAACAAAGTCCGCACTGCCCCGTTCAAAACATGACGTCACAATCCCCAAACTAGGTTACCCGTGCGTCCAAAGCAACTCACACTGCATTGTGCACGTCAGTGCGTGAATCAATCGAACGCACAAATAATAAAATATATAAAGACTGGTGCGTACATTTGGCAGGACCGAAGACTACCCCCTTAGGTAATAAATGTACGTAACAATTACCTTTAACAGAATCCAGGAATACACAATTACCAACTGTCGTCATCCCTCGACGAACAGAATATCTTTGGGGAAAACACTGACATTACAGTCAAATCACAGGCTTAACTTCCCCAAGATAAGGTAGAGAAGAACTATGGACATCTTGTCCATCAGAACCCAAGATCTCAACTCCCCCACGGAAGTCTATCAGTTTTTTCTCAAAAACTCTGCGCATGAGCAGACAGCCCCGAACTGACTACTTCTAACCTTGTCTTAAGACAGGTCAACAACAATGAACGAAACAAAGGGAAGATAATCCCTAATCAACCTGTCACAGCAAAGTTAATACTTAGTTCTCTAACTTTGATCATACAAAATAATATCAAATAGATTGACATTTATAACCCCGTCAAAAACGACAGCAACAGATTACCGCACCACTCGTGTAAAAAAAAATGAAACATTTTTTTTAAAAATAGCTCAATGAGTAAGATACCACACGCTCATAATGCATGAAAGATGCGTCGATGAAAGAACCAACCTAGTGTCAGGTTCAACCGACGCACAAATAGAGCGTCTGGAGAGAACTAAAATCATATCACAAAATAAGAGAAAACATTTTCTATAAATATCACATACACGGGAAGGTACCATCAAAGAAAACTCAGTTGCTGGCGATGCTAACAAAAATTACATACATGTCAAAAAATCATGTCATATCATAATTATAGAAATGGCAAATGACAACATAAATCCAGAAGTCATAACCACATACAAGTCTATCGAAGTACAATGCTATACTATTATCATATGTAATGGATGGACATGACCAAATTTATTAACGTCTTTATACGTAATCTGATAATAGAAATATATTATCTATCAAAAAGGGATTCCATCTCTGGAACAAAAGGATGCTGTATCCCGAAGGTCACAACGTAAGCATCATCCAAAAAGTAAGTAATGGCAACATATGGCATCATCAAGGTTCTCTCAAACGCTGCGTACCTGGTACTAGTTTGCACTGAGAACAATATAAATGACACAATTAGTAACATGCTATAATTTACTATAGTAAATACAAAATTTATACATATTACATGTGGCCGTTTTAATTTTTTTTTGACCTTTATATTATGTCAACCCAGCCCTCTCTGTTACACCAAAGATGGTAACAGGGAAAGAAAACAATTACTTTACAACTATAATGTGAAAACACATGTGTCAGTTATGATGTTAAAGAACAGACCTAAATCTAGAAATGTATCAAGAAATCTAGGACACCAGACTTAAGTGGAATCATGTGGGCATCTAGACAATATGTCTGCCATCACATTATCTGAACCACGGATAGCTCGAACCGAGAAATGAAACGGTTGAAGAGCAAAGCATATCGTGTAGATCTCGAGCTCTTCAAATCCTTATTCTGAATAGCTGTAAGAGCTTTTTGGTCGGTTTCCACAATGAAATGCGCGCCAAGAAGGAATCTTTGTAGCTTAAGAATGGACCAAACCATAGCTAACAATTCACGGTCTAGAACCGAATAGTTCCTTTCTGCCGCATTCAATTTCCTAGAGATATACATCACAGGATGCAGAGTTCCTGAATACTCCTGCATTAGTGCCGCTCCAATCCCAGTGGTAGAGGCATCACTACGAAGAACAAAAGTCTTATCAGTAACAGGTAGCCTTAAGATAAGAGGGGATGAGAACAAATTCTTAATCTGATCCAATGCAGATTGGCATTCTTGGGACCAGCGCACCATATTAGGAGACCCTTTTTCCAATAGGGTTGAAAGAGGTGCCATAATAGAGGATAGATTCTGTATGAATCTTCCATAAAATTGTATTAACCCCAAAAGATTACGTACTTCCTTTTTTGTCTTAGGAACAGAGATATTTAATATCTTAGAAACGTTTTGATCCTCTGTCTTCAAGAGACCTTGACCAACACGATGACCTAGGAAAGAAATTTCCTTAAACCCAACAAAGGCTTTAGAGGGTTTTGCAGTCAAATTATGCTCGCGTAGAGTAGACAGTAATTCCTGTAAACCCAAATAGTGATCTTTCCACGTATTACTGAAAAGACAGATGTCGTCTAAGTAAGCGATGACATCTGAACGATCTGAAAGAATTCGACGCATCATGCGTACGAAAGTAGCTGGAGCGTTCATAAGTCCGAAAGGCATAAAATTCCACTAAAACAAACCCCTAGGTGTTGAGAAAGCAGTGAGAGGTTTGTCGCGTTCAGTTAACGGAACTTCCCAATAACCTTTCGACAAGTCGAGTTTAGTAAAGAATCGAGAGTTAGAAAGTCTAATAAGTAGCTCTTCTAATAAAGGCATAGGTTCAGCATCGAACTTCGTAACTTGGTTCAATTTGCGATAATCGACGCAAAGACGTATGTTATTGTCTTTCTTTCGAACAATAACCATCGACGAAGAGTATGCTGAAGTGGATGGTTCAATTATTTTTAATTGAATCATGTCATCCAACTCTTTCTCGACCTGTGTTTGAAAATGAATAGGTATAGGGTATGGTCTTACTCTGATCGGATTATGATCAGTCAGTATGTTGTCATGTTTAATGACATGTGTGTCTCCAGGAATGTCGGTAAGGACATCCTGAAATGATTGTAGCAAAAAAGATACTTGTTGCTGTTCATCCATAGACAAATTAGGAGAAACAGTAACGTTTTCCCATGATTCCATAGAATGAAGTGGAATCACTGGAAGAGGAAGATTAACATCCGAAAAAGTAGTTTCCTCATCCTGTATAACTGACAAGGATGAGTAATGTCCCTGTGGGACTGGAGAATCGTCCGTCGCCTGGAAAATAGGCTGCAAATAGTCTGGTCGCTCATGGAATTCCGTAAGCATATTTATATGGAAGGTTTTATGCCTTCCATCAATATCGACAACATAGTCGACATCGGAAATTTTCGAGACTATTGCATATGGACCTTTCCATGCAATGAGAAGTCTGTTCTCCCTAGAAGGAAGTAACACAAAAGCTTTGTCTCCCGGACAAAGTTGACGTAAGCGTCTCTTCTTATTAGCGAATTGCCTTGCCTTTTCTTTGGCAAATTCGGAAGATGAAGTTGCTAGCTTGCATGCTTCGATAATCTTATGCCTGAAAGCAATGACATACTCATATGAAGATTGTGTGTCATTGTCAATATTATCGGCAGTTATCAAATCGTGTAGCAAGGACATAGGGCTGCGCCCGCGCCAAAGACAAGTTCAAAAGGAGAAAAGCCTGTATGCTCGTTGGGGACCTCTCTATAGGCAAAGAGAGCCGCGGGTAAAACCCTGTCCCAATCCTGAGGATGATCCTCAGTAATCTTACCAAGTAAGTTCTTAAGTGTTCTATTAAGACGTTCAACTAACCCGTTAGACATTGGGTGATAAATACTACTGAGAGACCTTTTAATATCTAGGATAGACATCACCTGCGACATAGTGTCTGATATCAACTGGGTACCGTGGTCTGACAACATTTCTCTGGGAAAACCCAAACGAGAAAATATAAGCCAAAGGGCGTCTGCAATATCGGAAGTAGATATACTCTTTAGATGTATAGCCTCTGGCCAACGAGTGCACACGTCAACGCATGTTAGGATGAATTGATGTCCTCTGGCTGACTTAATCTTAAAAGGGCCAATAATATCTATTGCCATCTTTTGAAACGGCCGAATAGGAATGTCTGCAGCCTGAATAGGTGCAGCATGTCGTGGACCTCTAGACTTGACTTCTTGACAAATCTTGCAAGATCGGCAATAAATTCGTATTTACGAATGGCCAAAAGAAAGCCGCCAGAACTCTCGACTTAGTGCGAGAAAAACCCATGTGTCCAGCACACTGAGAATCGTGTGCATGTTGAAGAATTAAGGCTCTCATACTTTTGGGCACGAGAATCTGAGAATGCATAGACGCGTCTGAGTGTTGTACCATACGCACTAGTATACCATTCTTCATAGTGATATACGATTTGCGATTTGTATTCTTATTCGGATCACCGTTTTTAGCGAGAAGAAAATATTTATTTAAAGAAGGATCTTCTCCTTGCAGTTTCACAAACGAGTCATGCGAAATCACCAAGTGATCATCTTGGCTACAAACTTCCTTACCATCAGTAGGTGAAGTTGAAGGAATAAGAGCTTGTGCTCTTGTTACAACTGCATTGACTGTTTGGATATTATTTTCTTCCCAAGCAGCAATTTGCTGCGGGGTGCATTCCTTAACCCCGTGAATACGACCGAATATAAGATCCGCAATAGGATTAGGTAAAAGACACGCGTGAACATCTCCCGTAAAGAAGGGAGTAGCCATGTGAATAATAGCAGTAGGATACTTCTCCAAAAACCACAAAATGTCACACATTTTGACCACTTTTCCTGTGGCACAGCAAGGATCTATCAGAGACTGCCTAACACCGATAGTGGTGCATCCAGAATCAAAAAGTACTGAGACTGGATTATCATTCACTAGACCTTTATATAAGATGAGAGATCCTCTCCCATCATGCGCAGCTGTAGCAGGAAGTGCGGAAAGAGGATGACCACAAATTAAGGTCGATACAGTAGAAGGCTCGGACAATGTTGAGCATTGGGGGCATTCGGCTGCTCTCCCAAAATCCAAAGCAGAACCAGTAATAGCATTAGAGCTCCTACTATAGTTTACTTGACTACAGGCTTCCTGAGACTCATGTTGTGTAGAGTTTGCCTGTTGATAATATTTTCTTTTGTTATGTCTAGGTCTGCCGCGATTATCATTTCCCCTGTAATTGTCATTATATTGCCTACTGTAATCATTATTCTGGTTTAAATCACCGTTTCCATAACCACCATCGTAATATTCATGACGGCGAGGATAATTATCTCGAGAAGAAAAGCTCGGATAGTTTTTATTGTGATAACCTTTGCGAAAGTGTCTATAATTATTAGCCCCAAAATTACGAGGACTATCAGCTCGCCTCCAGTTCTTTGAAGAGGGACCATTATATGATGGATTACTTTGATTCTGAGTGTAATTCTGATTACTTTTCTTATTGAAATTTTGTTAAGCACCTTTAAATTTACGATTGAAATTAGGGCCATATGGTGTTGCTGAAGCAACTGGCAACCCTTCTTTCACTTTAGAATTACTAACCGTAGCATGGGGATGCGCAGTGACGTACTGGCAACAGTATTCCTCCATGTCTTTTATGTTTTTAGATTTACGCTCATGAAGAAAAGCAAGAAAAGATTCGTTGACAGATGACATAACTTTGTCTCGAAGTAATATGTCCATTAGGCCTTCATATGTTTTCTCAGCTTTAGACAGCTCAATCCAAATAGTGAATGTAAGACGTATCTTCGTAATAAAGTCAGAGAAACTTACTCCATTTTCTGGCAACATTGTCTTAAAACGAAGACGATAATCTTCTTCTTTTAGTGGATATCGTTTAAGCAATGCTGCTCTGACAACATCATAGTTAGTCCTGTCATGTTCCTCTATTGCCATAAGAGTAGTTACTGGTTCACCTGTAAAAAATTGCATCAGTTCTTTGGCATATTGTTCCTTTTTTATCTTATGCGTATCGCATAAAAATTGAAATCTATCCAGGTAATCCGTTATGTCGTCCTTTAGAGGATTGAAAGGAGGTAATTTAAGCTTATTAGCAATCTCCTTTGTCGTACTCGAAGTTGCTTGAGAAGCACACATATTCGTCAATTTTAATTTCTCTAACTCCAAAGTTAAGAGTTTCTCATCATGTTCCATTTTCTGTTTCTCTCTTCTTTCCTCGGCTTCTCTGTATAATCTTTTATTTTCCATTTCAGTTTGCTGTTTCCTCTCATCAGCTTCTGCTTCTCTTTTTTGTTTTTTCTCCTCTGCTTTTTGCGCCTTGTCATATAGAGCAAGAGCAAATTCTTTTAACTGTTCACCTGTCTTCCCAATGGCTTTCCCTTGCTCAATAAAGAAGTCTAGTGTAGACATTCTGTCTAACTATGTGAGATCAGACCTGAAAAATAAATTACCTTATCCCACTTCAATGGGAGACAAGTCTGTAATACAAGACTTGTATACTTACTTCACTTTATTTCACTCTCTTTGAGAGGCAAGTCTTAGTCAAAGACCTTGTATATTTACCTTGTTTCTCTATAATATTATCACCATCAATAACCTCTATCTGAAAAGTGTATCATATAAATAATAATAATAATCCCTGACCAAGTATATAAGTATAGACTGTGTATGACAACAATATATATAATATCAGTTAACAAAGACAAGCATATAAACAAACGAAAACATTCGCAGTCAAAAAATTATAAGGCGAAACTAAGGAAAAAATAATCACAAAGCATGTGATGATAACTGCGATACGTAAACAAAACAAATGACACCACAGTGTATAAACATAAGGGTGTATAGAAATAAACAATAGAAAAGAGTAGGCAGACAAATACAAACAAATCAAATCAAAACCAAAGAACAGAGAAAATATGACAACAACAACGAAAAGGTACACTTCGTCACAACTAAACGTAAATAGCAACAAATGTCGCTTGCAAATTCCACAAAGGGAAATTTGCACGGTCCCTAAAGAACACTGTTATAAGACCTCTGTCACGTGGTATACCCTATAACAGACGCCGCCCAACCAAGAAACCCGCAGCAATACACACACTAATACCACAAGCAATGTAAACAAATAGCATATAATAGAATGTGTTACAAAGAAGGCTTAGCTACACACAATATAATGGCACAGTTTCCAAAAATAAACTTTCACTTATCTTAAAGTAACTTCCTGGCCTTTTTGTCAACACAGAAGTGCAATGCAAGAACAGCACTGATTGGTTGATTCACCGTCGATGGTCACCTCACGACGACAATATGAAGTGGTCTTCCAACTCACAGTTACCACGTCCTTCTTGACAAGCAGTTGAGACCAGATGATCCAACACTGAATAGTCTGCAAACTGTAAAATGTAAACGCCAGCCGAATTGTTTACAATGATAGCTTGCCAGAGTAGAACTCCTATAGTAGAACCGTCACTTCACTTCTACAGCAGTTGTGGTCCACGTAGCAATAACATGAAGATGCTAACGCCAGTTCCCGTAGCAGCTGTGGTCCATGTAGCACTATTATAGCAACGCTAACGTCCGTATTTATCAGTCTGGGTCAGCAGTCGTTGACCTATTTATCACTGTTCTGTGTAGTAGAAAACCCCACGAATCTGGCCCACCAGAAATGTAAAGTTCAGATTTGTATAGGTCGATTTTCATACAGCAGAAATGTTACTGACTGGTATAGGTACCAATGTTATGGACTTGTGTGTTGACTATCTGCTTATGTAGTAATGACACTAACACGTAACAAGGCTTGCCTCGCTCCAGTACAGTGTTAAGTTGTCCAGGTCAGGTTGCCAACTATTGGGGCGCTGACAAGGGGGATGTTGACACTAACTCATACACCATGTATGGCTGTAAATGTGTAGTACTGGAGATGTGGAGGTGTTGACATCATGTGTGAGTGTAGGATACAGAAGACGCGAAGGTGTATATGATTCAGAGACTACACAATACATCCATCTATCCACATGAAGAAGTCAATGACGTGTTGTGAACGACTGGTCACGTTACAAGCATTTAATATCGGACATAGACGACGTTACACTCACAGTCACTTCACAAGGTTGCAGCATAGTTCATGGTAATAATAATAAAGATGGTGATGACATGTAGCATTCAAACAT
This sequence comes from Oreohelix idahoensis, assembly GCA_024509875.1. Lineage (NCBI taxonomy): Eukaryota > Metazoa > Mollusca > Gastropoda > Stylommatophora > Oreohelicidae > Oreohelix > Oreohelix idahoensis. The sequence goes on along the minus strand of JAMPIV010006375.1, from coordinate 105,090 downwards.
ATAGAGCATCTATTACAACAGGACATTAACGGCCTGTCAGTTCGATGTTCTAGTTGTAATCTCATCCAGTTATGACTGACTGAACACGTCAGTTTCCCTGTAGACTAGCCGCACAGCAAAAGGCGGGCTTTCAAATATGCCTAACAATAACAATAAGGCTGCAATTCAATTGGCATAGTACGCCACGTACATTTTCTGTTGCTGAAAAATATTGGCCAAAATGGCGGGCCTCTATCTGTAACCAGCTATGTATTCCTCAAGGTAGGCATGATCATCTATGCACAAGTATTACCGCCAACCTGCGGTTTCCCTCAATGTATATATATATATATATATATATATATATATATATATATAGATATATATATATATATATATATATATATATATATATATATATATATATATATATATATATATATATATATATATATATATATATATATATATATATATATCATCATCATTGGGCTTCTGTTCAAAAAAGTAGAAAAATAGTCTTAGGATGGCTCCCTTGAGCACACCTAATGGATTCCGCATCAAAACAGTCTGTGAGCCATACTCACAGCCAAGTAGCCTTACAATGTTCTGCATACGATGCGTAAAGAGTAATAATAAAGTCTGTATTACCTTTAACAGAATCCAGGAATACACAATTACCAACTGTCGTCATCCCTCGACGAACAGAATTTCTTTGGGGAAAACACTGACATTACAGTCACATCACAGGCTTAACTTCCCCAAGATAAGGTAGAGAAGAACTATGGACATCTTGTCCATCAGAACCCAAGATCTCAACTCCCCCACGGAAGTCTATCAGTTTTTTCTAAAAAACTCTGCGCATGAGCAGACAGCCCCGAACTGACTACTTCTAACCTTGTCTTAAGACAGGTCAACAACAATGAACGAAACAAAGGGAAGATAATCCCTAATCAACCTGTCACAGCAAAGTTAATACTTAGTTCTCTAACTGTGATCATACAAAATAATATCAAATAGATTGACATTTATAACCCCGTCAAAAACGACAGCAACTGACCTTTATTTCCCTGCAGCCCAGATTCCAGTCAGTTCGCCCCTGGGTGTGAGCTTTCAGTGTATATACATTTTGACGCTGGCTGCACTGTATTTGATGACGTCATTTGTGATGATTACTTGTAATGACATTACTATCTTCCCAACACTCACTCATTCGTCCCGTGTAGTTCCAGAAGTCACTCATGAGACAAAGAAATAATGAAACTACTTCTCCTTCAGTCATGCTGTACAAGGCGACCAATGGGAGGTTATGCATAAAGTTGGCAACCTCATCATGTAAAACAAATGGTTAGAGAAACCACTTCTGCATGAGCATGTGAATGCTTGGTGGAGACTTCCTGCAAGGAGAACCAGCTGTAGAGGTGGCTCCTTGCTTCACAAGGAGAGAAAAGGAAAGTGTAATGACTACTACAATAATCACAACCACGACATCACCATCACCAGCACCACTACCACTAATCATGGCTGCTACCATCATCACCACTACCATCACCACCAGTACTACTATGAACCCCACCACAGATGTCACCATCCAAGAACAAGCAGAAATTCCTACCTTCCGACTTCCTACACACATACACGTTGCAGCATGACCCTGGAAGATCAGTCCCGTTGTGAACAAGCAGAGATGAGTACCCTGATGCACAAACTGGTATCTCACACGCAGAAGTATTGCAAACACAGTATGAAGTCTGCTCTGTCAGCAAGAACAAGTTGTTGTCGCTGCTCGGGTCGTGAACAAATCTGTCGCCGTGTTTGCCTCTGCTAACGTCTTGCTTCATTTCCCATGTTGCTAAGTAGGAATCTGGAGGGCATAGCTGTGGTTCGTAAGCGGGAGGGCATTTGCCATTACACTGGAGTTCTTGGCGTTATGGAAGGAAAAAGAAGTATCACATGACAATTTATTAATAACTATTGGTTTATAAGTGGTAAGCAGTAAAGTGTCGTTACAAATACTGTTTGTTTTAAATTGTCAAATTTATACCAGAAAAAAAGCAGGATACGAAGGATAGTATCATTCATTCATTCATTCATTATTTCCCACTTTTCGCTTCGTATGGAGCATAGAACCATCACTTGCAGGAAACCTGTTCCAAAGCATTCACATGCTCCTGCTGCGGTGGTTTATGTAGCAATATGTTTTCATGATAAGATTGCCAGTCCCACATATAACCTCATATTAGCCGCCTGTCACCATGTGCCCGAGTGAGCAGAAGCATTATTTCTGCGTTGTATCCTCATATACACCTGGGAACTACTTGAGGTGATAGTATCATTTAAAATGTTTTCTGTTTTCAAATTGTAAATAATAAAAAGATATTAAGATACGAAAGAAAGCGTCTTAAAACATTTTTTTTTCACATTTTAAATAATAAAAAGCAATGAAGATACTAAGGAAAGTGTCACTAAAACTAGTTTTTATTTTCAAAGGGTAATTCATAAACAAAGGTTTAAAAAGTACGACGGAAAGTGTCATTAATAAAAAACAAAAAATTTTTGACTGCAAGCTATAAACTCCGTGAAAAATTATTTTTGGATTTTTAGTGCATTAAAAGCGTGTGTTTAAAATATTTTTTTAAATATTTTATTTTCTTATTTTTAATGATTTGCCGAAAGTTCACGCACTTCATGAAGTTTCAACATTTCTCTCAAGAGAGACAATCTTGTTGGAAAGAATACACCTAGATTATTTGCAGTTATCGCCCATTTCCGTGCTGATACAATTAAAAAAATTATTATTAATTTTAACGTTTTTAATTTTATTATTTTTACGATTGATTATTGTATTGTCATCGGGAATACACAACTGTGCCAAGTTTCAGAGCTATTGCTCATCTGGAAATGATTGAAAAATCGATTGCAAGATTTGAAGGTGACACGACAGTGACATATAAGGCAAGTTAAAGAAAAGCGTTTAAAAATACTTGTTTGATTCCAAACTGTGTATGATTTAAGAGAGAGAGACAAAGAGAGAGGGAGAGAGAATCATACGAAGTTAAGTGTCACAAAGAATGCGTTCTGTTGTTCAAAGTGTAACTCATAAACAAAGAGAGTAAGATAAGAAATAAAGTGTCATTAACAATACTTTTTGGTTTTCAAGTGGTAAATTATAAAGAAATGAGAGTAAGATACGAAGAAAAGTGTCATTAAAACACATAATTCTCAAATTGTAAGTTATAAACAAAGAGAGTTATTTTTTTCTTCTTCTTCGTTCGCCCTGAAAAGGACGTTGGTTTCGTTGTGTCCGTTTACAGCGAAGCTGCAATATTTGCGCCTTTCGGCCGACACATCCGACTTCAGTACGGCATTTTTGGGACCGGGTTTGCCTTCCCACTTCGATCTCTACTCTCTCAGCCAGACTGCAGTGATGCAGCCTGTTTCCAGGACCACCAATTGGAGGTGGAGTAGGGTCTTGGTCAGCTCTGGTTCGCTGACCCTGACGCAAGCAGTCAAGCTATGAGTCGCTGACTGCATTCATCTCTCTTGCTGCGTCTTCGGTCCCAAACAAAGAAAGTAAGATACGAAATGAAGTGTCACTGAAAACACTTTTTGTTCTCAAATTGTAAATCATCAAACTGAGAGTAAGAAAGGCAGTGAAGTGTTATTAAATATACTTTTTTTTTCTTTTCTAAAGGTAAATCATAAGAAAGGGGAATACGATAAGACGGGAAAACAAAAGAAACAAATAAATACAGGTAGTAGGAAATCAGTGCAGAATAAGGATACAGAAATGCGTTCATAAACAATTACGCACACGTGCCAAAACACACGCAGAAGCATAGGCATACTTAGGCACACAAGTATACAAATAAACACACGCATACAAACACTCACACACACAAACAAACACGCATCTATCTTTCCAGAGATGAAGTATTGTTAAAATGAGATGTCCCTAGCACACATCTACTGCCAGTATGAAGTGAAATGACAACAAGAAGCATTCCTGCCATACTCCACTCACTGGCGGATCTAGGAATTGTCCAAAGGAGGGGCGATACATCAGAATGATAAGGCTCTTCTTTAATCGCGTCATTTCTACACATATTGTCCCGCCACGTAGAATTATTTGCAAACTACGTTTGTAACCTGTAGGGAACTTATCATTGTCCAGTGCCAGACATGTTTTAATTCGTTCGTGGTCGGACCTAGAGATTACTTTCATTTAAGTCCCAATTTGGGGGGGGGGGGGGGGAATACTGCAGTAGCTATTATGAAATAACAGTTTTTCAAAGTCCCAAGGGAGCGGCGATCGCCCCGTCGCCACCCCCCTGGGATCCGCCAATGTTAACTCCACTTCTTATCTCAAAGTGTTATGTATGATGTTTGGATGACTTCTTTATGTTGTTGTTGAAGCTCTTTTTTTTTGGCGTAAACCACTTATCACATATGTGAGAATATTCTTTTTAAAAAAACGCGTTCATTATAAATTGCTAAAGTTGCACAATACACAGCAGAATTGGTCTCAAGGGGCACTTGAACAAGAAAAAAAAGGTCTGAGAATATCTGCAAGTACATAAACAATGATAATTATTACATGTCGAAAACGCTACATCAAGATACTGTATTCTCTCACATTTCCCACAAGGAAACATGCTAGTCCCCACAATAAAAAACACCTCTGAAAAACGGCGAACGTCCGATTGGCTAAGCTGTTAGAGCGGCAGAGTTTCTGGGTTCCAGGATTGTAACGTGGTAGCTTTACGCTCCAGTCTACCCAGCTGTAAATGGGCACCTGACCAGGGCTTAATTAAGCCAAGAAGTGCCTCTAGGCTTTTTGGTGTATTCCCCCCTCCCCTAGGCAATACATTTAATATTTTTTTTCAAATACCTTAGCATGGTGATGGTAAATACTAGTGTTATTAATAGACCGGTATGTTAGTTTGTTAGCATTGCTTACCTCTTTTATTAGTAATTATTTTTGTATTAAAGTTTATTAGTATTAGTTTGATTATTATTACCGTAATAAATATAATAAACACATTTTGTTGAAAAATCTATGCCTTTTAAAATATTTTGTTAAACTTACGCATGGGCACCCGGTCCTCTAGGCTTCAGCCTACTTAGCCTAATGGATAATCGTCCCTGTACCTGACCCTTGAGTTAAGGGAGGCAAAGGCTGCAGGGAAGGGAACTTGTGACCCGACCGCATAATAAAGCTGGACCCAGTATGGTGAAGTCTCTAACACCACACAACCCTACGGCAGTTTCTGCTATGGGACCTTCCATTACCTTTTACTTATAAAAACGAATATGACATTTTATGTGATTATTTTAGTTACTGTCACACAAAAATTGATAAGAAAATTCACGTCTTTTACCGCTGTACCGACATTAGGTAAAGGACACGCGATTCCGAAAGGGTAACTTTGTTGACACAATAGCTACACCAATTATCCACCCCTGACGGTGTGAATGTGGGAGTTTTGTGTCAGCTCAGCTGATGCATTCTGTAATCTGATAGATAGACAGTCACATTCCGTGGACTTATTTATTAAAGCAATGTTTCTAAAACGAGTAGTCATGAGGGGGCCTAGAAGAGTCTAACACAGGGTATTGACACGATGTGAACTGTGTTTCAAATTGTAAAGCTAACGCAAATAGTTACATGGTTAGTGAAGAACTGGAAACGTTAAAGCGGGATTCTTGCATGTGATTGTAGAAACCCGGAAGGGAAGCATCAAAGAAGAGTTAGCTACCCGAAGAGCAGCAGCTGGGATACTTTTTTAGGCCATAAATCGAGGATTCCTCAGCAAAAGAGAAGTTAGCAAGATGACGAAGATGGATGTATACTGCTCCACCTATACTGCAGTCTTGACATATGGATGTGAGTCATGGGCAATGACTACAACCCACAAAAGCCAGACCCAAAGCTCAGAAAGAAGTTATATGTGGAAGGTGGTTGAAGTTAACAAGGAGAGTCATAGTCCGCAACCTGACAACAAGGCAAGGCCTCAAAACCCAGCCACTGCAGACTCAAGTAGAACAGTCCCAACTACGATGGAAGAAGATCGGCTACCACGACAAGTATGGGAAACTAAGAGCCAGGGATCCAGACCTCCAGGACGACCCAGAGTCCACTGGAAAGACAGCATTAGGCAATTTCTGAAGGACCGAGAACTAGGTTGGAACAAGGCCAGAAGGAAAACAGCCGATTGGATAGTATGGCGCTCCCTCCTCCAAACCTCTACACCTCACGGTTATAAAAGGAATGATTAAGTAGGTAAGATTTTAGAAACCTCCTTAAAAATGCTTCAACAGTATCCAAAAATATATTTGAAGCAGTTCCAATCTTCTTGAATATCAGGCAACACTAGCCAGAGGCAGCTCTTGGTTGGGCGGTGCAGCTGTGCGGCAGCACTGGGCAACGACTTGTGGGAGGCGCGGAAATTTATTTAGAAAACAAAAGATTAAAATTTTCAGGAATAAAGAAAAAAAAATGAAACAAAATAATGTTAAGTGGAAAATTATTTCCTTGCATGAAACTGATCGTTTTCTTATATGTCTATAGTACTCCTTTAAAAAAAAAAAAAGGCGCGTTGGGCATCCGTCTTTATGTAATTCAATAATAATAAAGAGAAACAAATTGCCTACAATACGATTTTAAAAACATAAGTGTATTATGTGTTTCTAAAATGCTACAGGAGGTCGGAGTGGCTTAGAGTGGTGCCAGGTTCGATTTCCCGTGGAGGGAATATAATTTATGAAAATTTTTTTTTTCAGAACCAGTGGTCCTAATGATGGCATACTCCCCCCTGGTCTCATGGGTAGTGAGATCGGATGCCTAGCCTTCTCGGATACGGGCGAAAAATATAGGAGGTTCCGTGTGCAAGTTGCGCACGTTAAAAATCATACGGCTGTTGGAAATCGCAAAGAGTAGGCCATAAGGCCGCTGCCCTGGCAAAATTTAAAAATTAGAAACCTACTCACCAAAAATATTTATAGAATGTGTGATTCCTGTATACACACATTGGGATTCTCGCCAATGCTACGGAGTTCGTGCACTGTGCTGAGATCCTCCTTGTGTGATCTAAGGGAGGAGATCGGAGCAATGATGGAGTTTTCCGTGCGCAATGAACCAAACCAAACCAAAATGCTTCAGTGAGCATCACTTGTGGAAATTACAGTGTGAACCAACTCACTAGCATAATATTGACTCCCGTATGAGAGTATTACTTTAGTAAGAAGCAATGACTACAACCCACAAAAGTCAGATAGTCACGGATTGCCTCCCCTGCTTTGCAGTAGTGGTCCAACAGTGACCAAAACTCAAGAGTATCTAATATTGGCTTCCAAGGATTTTTACCTTAACGAGACTTCTACCTTAAGGGGTCTTCACAAGATATTTCCAGAAGTCACGAACAATGTTGCATTGGGCTGAACAATTGTTAACGCATTATATCAGGTCCGTCGCCTTTTGTGAAGGATTTAAGCAATGATTTAGTACGTTCAAGCCCCCCAATTGGTGTAATCCAACGAAATTCCTCGTATAAGTAATAGCTATGTTTAGAGGTAAATATATGTCTAGGTGTATATATATATATATATATATATATATATATATATATATATATATATATATATATATATATATATATATATATATATATATATATATATATATATATATAAAGGAAAAGGATCCCGTTACATGCCCATTGAGGCATATTGGGAATATGGTGTTAGGCCCATATTTTCTTGACCGTCGGCACACTAGGGGTGATGTGGTCAGCATCACGCCGGCCGCCTCAACCTTCCCAGAGTTTCTCTGGTACCCATTTGGGGCTGGGTCGACCCAGAAGCCGTTTGTGGCCTAAGAAAATCCCACCTCATCTGGGGATCGAACCATAGACCACTGCGCTAGGAAGCCAGTGCAATATATATATATATATATATATATATATATATATATATATATATATATATATATATATATATATATATATATATATATATATATATATAATATTCTGGCTCATACGTTTGCTTTCATACATATAAAACTGAAGCGACTATGATTGTTTAGTTTTAAAACAACATGTAACAATTTTAATAATGAATTAGTCTTTAACAGTTAAAATAAATATGGAAAGATTGGTGAAATTTAGATAAAAGTTTTCGTCACGGAGACGTAGGTGAGGATTTATCAAAAGTCCGTTGCTTTCGCCTATTTTACAAGAAACTTAACTCTAGCTGAGTCCTGCAGCTGTGGTTCATCAATTCTGTGATGACGAAAGCCTTCTCCACAGTCTCTTCCACTGTAGGAGGTTAGGGTGGATGCTTTTCTCTCACACTAGCGGCGTTAGTACCACAAATCGTCTGATGGCTTGTAACCACGAACTTTAGAAAAATAGGAAAACAAATGCCTTCTGCTAAGTACATTTGATTGGAGCACTCTAACAGGCTCACGTTCCCGTTGTCCGCCCACCAAAGTTAAGCTCTCAGAAGAATTTAATTCTCGAGCACGCACAACGTAACTCCGAGAAGATGGTTACAATGAACCAATATTACACTGAGGATTAACGGGTAACATGTGTCTGGACAGTGAGAATATGATTTGTGCCTGAATTAATATTAACAAGTTACATAAATCTCACAAAATGATATGCTACACTTGAGGCATATGTGATGTAGTCATCACTCACCACTGCTCCAGTCGGAGTCTGGGTCACCTCTGCTGTCGGGTTTTCCGCACGACTAGTCAGAAACAATCACCAGATCTTGCAGTAGTGATTCATGCATATACTGTTTTTATATGTTGAGGTTGCCAGCCTCATATATAACCACTTAGCAAGAAACCTGTAAACATTACATTAGTAAATACATTGTTTACACTTACCCCAAAATTTTGGGAATACACAATCTCCTTGCGCAGATTTAGACTGGACACAGCTTTGTATTAGATGCTTCGAAATCACTTAGGTTTGGAAATTTAGAGTTAATTCCTCTGACGGCGGGTCTTCTGCGAAATCAATGGCCTGGGAAAACGTTTGTTAAATTCCTTTATGACTTGGTCTTGGAAATTAGAGTTAATTCCTCTGACGGCGGATGTTCTGTGAAATCACTGGCCTGGGAAAACTTTTGTTTAACCTCTATGACGTGTGATCAAATTCCTAGGTTCCAGTCTTGGTAATTGAAGTCCTGGTCCTTTTAAGTTTTCAGTCTTGTATTAAAAATGCGGGTTTACTTGTAAATGCTAAAGTTGCCCAATACTCGATCAGTCACTTATAGTTGTGGAATTTCTAAGTCCAATGTCTCCTTTTTCTTTCTGGCTTTCAGGTGTCGTTAGTCTGAAGTTGCGAAGCTGTCTGTTCTGTGTCTCTGAGTTCGCTAGATTAAATCTCTCATATCGTTGCGTCAAACTTCCGCCGGCATCTTGTACTATCTTCACAAACAAATGTTGTTTACTGATACTACCCCGATGCTATCGTCTGCAAATCTTGAGTATCCAGATAGATTTATCTGTAATCTCGACACATACAGCCATCGGAAGCGATTACCTCATTATCTCCCGTCTTGTGCAAACATAGGGATAGTCGCTCTCCACATGCAGTCAAATGTTGGACGGTCACGTTCAAAGGGATCAATAGAGATAACCGTCTCTATCAAATGTGGCCAGACGAATGAAGCGAAAACTAATCGGTCGCTGATCGGTCAAATTACATGGCGTTATTACAGTTCTGTCTGGGATCGGCTCCAGGCAAACATGTGAAAATTAAAGATAGTCCCGTGGCCGATACTTCCGTAGGGGCGTGGAGTGTTAGAGACTTTACCCTACTAGATCCAGCATAGAGAGTAAATAACGGTGCATAAAATATGCCACATAATAATGACGGGGGGGGGGGGGGAATTATGAAAATATCACTCGCACGGGAATGTAATGCAATCCTGCCGGAGTGGACTTGAGATCGCACAACTGTATCGTCACACAGATCGAAACTTCAGAAATGAGGTATCTGAGAAAGGTGGTTGAAGTAACAAGAGACATGGTCCGCAACTAGACGATACGTCGATGCCTAAAAACCAAACCCCTGCAGACCCAAGAGAGAACAGTCCCAACTAAAATGGGTTGGCCATGTCTGCAGAATGGGAGAAGATCGGCTGCCACAGCAGGTATGGGAGGCTAAGAGCCAGGGATCCCGACCTTCAGGACGACCCAGTGTCCGCTGGGAGGACAACATTAGACAATCTCTAAAGAACCGAGGACTAGAATGGACCCAGGCCAGGAGGAAGAGAGCCGATAGGATAGTATGGCGCTCTCTCTTACAAACCTCTACACCTCACGGCAGAAGAGGAACCACTAAGGAAGTAAGTAAGTAAGAGTACATACAGTACTTCCCGGGGGTGGGGGCTCCATCACGCGACCTCACACCACCTTGAAAAATCCCTGACTGTACCCTTAGGACAGATGAAGAGATAAGCTAACTCTAATATAAATATATCTGGAACTGACAATGCAGAAAACGGGTTAAACAGTCTGGAAATCAAGCCAGTTGAACATGAATTAATAAAGAGCTTAGAGATAGACAATAATACTGATAGATCTTGCCGAAAAAAGCAAAGAAATAAGAGGGTTACTGTAAAACTGGTAAGGAAAGTAATATATACGTCTAAAAACGAAATGGTATGGAATCAGTTTTACACGAGGCGTCTTGGCATTCACCCTTTGTGGCTGACGAATGGTACATCCCGGAACGTCCCGGGTTTCCTGTATACGTTAATCTGTAAAACAGAAAATACGGAATTGCGCGCGTTGCACTGAAAAAGTTAAATTGAACACAGATTAAATTAACACGCAGGTTTTTCAACTTTATTTTGTTCATGGGGCATTGACCATAAGTTACGATAAATTTGACTAGAAAGATTCAATAAAGTTGAAATGGAATCGTTAGAAATAAAATGGCCACCAGAGAATTAGCGCCGCCATTAGGACCTGCAGCAGAAAAAGCACAACATAATTATTTCCTGCAATGTTTTGACGGGTTACTTGCTAGTTGTTGTTGTTGTTGTTGTTGTTGTTGTTGTTGTTCGTACGCCCGCTATAACTCGAGGTTTAAATCTGATTTTACGTGAGTATCACTTTTTTTCTTGCACAGATACAGGTGTCCCTCGCCATTCAGGCAGATACTCGCCGATTTCGGAGGTACCCATTAGAACTGGGTCGGCTCAGGAGCCGCCAGTCCCTGGTCGACGACACCCCTTCAAATTGACTCGCCAGGGTTCGAGTTAATCCAGTCCAAATCTCGGTCGACGCAAAAGATTTTCAAATGTCCTCGCCCGGGTTTGATCCTGGGTCACCCGGTCGCCAGCGCAGTGTGGTAACCACTACGTTAGCGCGGCTCCCAAGTTATTTATATAGGCTAGTCATTTTAAAACAATGTTGCCTCATTTTGGCGAGGCGCATTCCGTTCAACACTGGGACCGTCGGTTATATTAAGGCGCATATCCAAATATAAATTCCCTTAAGGTCTAGATCAGGGGTATTCAACACAGTGCCCACGGCTTATTTGTGTACCCGCGAATGATTTGCGGATGAAAGAATTAATATACAATTTTGCTTGCATTGTCAGAAATTACGGCTTACTCTCTACTAAACTTCTTTGCTGTTAGTGGTCTCAATAAAATTACACAAACGTTTCCGACAGACGCTCCTAACAATGAACAGTTGGCCAGTGACATGCTATGCCAAAGATCACACTAATTATAAGTTGGGCTCAAATAATTTGAAGATTAAATATTTTATAAATATTAAATATGTCTAATATCATTAAATGCGTTTACTCAGCCTGATATAAATATTGTGTCTATTTTGTTGTAAAAAAGATATTTTCAATGTGTGTCACAATGTTTGGGTTGTTGCCCACCGCCCTCTTTGTAAATATAAAATGTACCCTCGGAGCAAAAAATGTTGAGGACCCTTGGTCTAGATTTTTTTTAAAATATATTCATGGAAAGTTAATAATATACGGTAGAAATGAATGTTATTTACGTTTGTTCGTTCGTCATCTCTGCCAAACAGGGCCTCGTACTTCCTAAATCCTCCCTTGTTTGTATTAACCGCATTAACGACCGATATTCCCTCGCGTATCAGTTACATATCTCATTAAATTTTCACTTAAGTGATAGTAATAATATCGCCTGGTTTCCTCAATGTGTACCCTATTTGAAGCCAGCGTCTTTACCTCACCTTTCCTTCCCCTGATATTTGTCCAACACAAATGATTGAGTGAAGTTTTTTTTTAAGGTTTAAATTCACGCAGCGTTTACCAATTAGTAGAAAATGTTACCACGAGAAAAGACAAGCTGGAAGTTTGAACTGTAGAAGAAGAAATAATAATTTGGAGTTTTAGGGAAAGATAAGGCAACGAGGAAGGGAACTGTTTACCACATCTATTGATGCTGGACGTAGTATAGTAAAGTCTCTAACACTTTACTCCCTACCATCTGCTATGGGGATACCTTTACTTTTATAAAAAGAAAACATATGATAATAAAAAATGTAATAAAAATAAGAAACTAAACAACAAAACATTGTTCTCTTTTTCACTTAAGGAACATGCAGCCAGGCCCCACAGGAAGCCTGCACAAAGCAGTTACATGATCTTGCAGTTGTGATTTTTGTGGCAATTAGTTTTATATGATGGGTTTGCCAGCCCCATGCACAACCTTATATTAGTGGCCTTGTACGACATGCCTGAGGGTACAGTAGGCATATTCTTTCTTTATATCTTCAGAGACCCAGGGGGAAATGAACGGAATCATTCTTGCATAAATATCTAGCTTGCAGAGAACATCCATTTTATTTGTTGTGGCGCTGCCAAGGCGCGGGCTGACAGCGATCTGGACCCCTGGACACAAAGGGTGCCTGGGTCATTACTATCAGTCCTACAAGGATTTTTCCTTCTCTTCCCTTTAAAATTACTTATGGCGCATATAACCTCAACTGCAGTTGTCCACCTCTTGCTGAAAGCCCGCATTAAAAAAGCCCTTCATGGATTACTGATTCTAAATTTCTAAATTCCAGTGTCAGTAACATTTCTAAAGCTCGCTTTCGATGAAAACCTACTTAGAAAACATAAGTACAAATTATAACAAGTAACTGAAAGTGACTTCCATAAATGGCTGCTTGCGTAGAACAGGGGGATTAAAAAGGCGCGACCGGATCACCAATGTGGAACTGCTGACAGTAGCCAGGCAAGTACCAATAGAACATGAGATGAGAAGAAGACGCTGGCGATGGATACGACAAACACATAGGAAACCAGCTGATAGCATTACAAGGCTGTCCTTGTTCTGGAATCCCCAGGGTTAAAAAAGGTAGGGATTGTGAAGGAAAAAAAGTCTTCTTTCTTGTGACAGAGTGCCACTTTATCGTCATCACCATCATTCAACCTTCAACAAATTCACGCCAAGCGTTCCTGTCATACACCAGCCGTTCATCAACTTTCCAATGTCTTCTTTATCTCTTTCATATGTCTCCTATTCCACGCTCTGTATTTCCTTTACCCTAAGGATTCCAGAACAAGGACTGCATTGTAATGCTATCAACTTGCCCCTGCGCGAATTGGATACACATGATAGGAAACTCCAAAGAAAGTTTGCCACAACAGGAGGCAATCTGAGCGCTTCAACAGGAGGCAATCTGATCATCAGTAGAAGTATCCCCGTCAGACATACGTGCAAAGACAAAAATGTGTATTGCCAAGAGGCACGCACGCGCTCAGATTGGGAGAAACACGGTCAACCAATATCACCTACTACGTTTAATTTACTTCTAAAAAAAATCACGTGCAAAAATGAATCACGTACATTGCCACGCCAAGCTCCAGACGAGATGGGAACAAATCTCCCACGTTTTCATAACTTCCTATGTCATGTGAGTAAAAAAAAATACTTCCCGTCATTAAGTTCCCATACAGTACAAGGTCCAATGTCACACGTTATCAGGTAGCGACGCTGGGTTCATTCTCGCTAATTTCGTAGTGCACTTGGTGAACTCTGTATTTCCGAGTAATTCACTCGCCAAAGCATGGCGGGAAATAATTACGTTGTACTCTTTCTGCTGCGTGTCCTGGTGACGGCACCAAATTCTTCTGTAGTCATTTCATTCCTTTCATTTTGCTTCATAAGTACGGAAGTACGGAAAAAGTGTGGCACGAAAGCATAGAAGCTTCATCTATGATAAGCCATGAGGCTTCACTGGATACACACACACACACACACACATATATATATATATATATATATATATATATATATATATATATATATATATATATATATATATATATATATATATATATATATATATATATATATATATATATATATATATATATATATATATATATATATATATATATATATATATATATATATACATTATAGCTGGCAGACGTTGGAGTTGGCTTGGCTACGTCCTAAGAAGAAACCCTGATGCCATCACAAGAACAGCTTTGCTATGAATCGCTGAAGGAAAGCGAAAGAGACGCCGACTTAAAACAACTTGGTGGAGAACTGTGCACGCCGAGTTGCAAAGAATAAACCAGAGCTGGGGCTTTGCACAAAGGATGGCCGCCGACCGAGCAAAGAGGAAGCAGTTTGTTGCTGCCCTACAAGATGGCACCAGGCGTGATGACCACTGACTGCTTTGATAGTCGGCGGCTAAGGATCAAAGAAGAAGGTGAGAAGATATATATGTTGAGTCACGACACATAACAGAAATGGAATACAGTGGAATCTGACTAAACAGCTAGATGATCTAGATTTTCCTAATGACTTGATTCTTCTGTCCTATAACCGTAATCAGATTCATGATAAAATGACAATACTCGATGAGAGGTCACAGCAAATGTTTCTGAAAATACCCAAGGAAAAGACGAAGATAATGAGAATAAATACAGGAAATGGTAACAGGGTTGAACTCGAAGAAACACCTGTGAAAAATATAGAACCGTACACATATCTTGGCAAGAATATAGACAAGGTTGGAGGGACAGACAGCGATATCAAAATAAGAATACAAAAAGCAAGAGCAGCTTTCGTTGCATTGGGAAACATATGGAGATCAAGAGAAATCGATTCCAACACAAAAATAAGAATCTTCAAATCAAATATAAAGTCAGTCCTATTGTATAACTCTGAGACATAAAGAACAACAAAAACAACAACCAAAAAGCTCCAGACTTTTATAAATGTTTCTTTTGCGTAGAACAGAAGTATTAAAATGGTATGTCAAGGTCACCAATGTAGAACTCATGACAAGAACCAGACAAGTGCCAGCGGAGCAAGAGATGAGAAGAAAACGCTGGTGATGGAAAGGACACGCACTGAAAAAAACCTGTTGATAGCATTACAAGGCAGTCCTTGTTCTGGAACCCCAGGGCAAGAGAGGCAGAGATAGACCAAAAAGCAGATTGAGAAGAGAGCTGGAGGCAGACGTGAAAGTGATGAGATCGTGGAAAGAACTTGAGATAATGGCACGTGACAGGAGGACTTGGCATGTGTTTGTTGAAGGCCTATGCTCCTTGGGGAGCTGAGGGTAATGATGATATGTTGAGCACTTATGTTCCTACTTACCCGAACGGCGTAATAAAACGAAAAGCAACAGAGGCAGGAATGTTTCTTTTAAAAACATCAAGCAACATGTTGTATATATGGGAACAAAATGCGCATTGTTTCAACAGGCGCGCCATTTTGCTCCATGGCAGAAATGCACCAAGAAAAAGGTAGCAACTTTGGTGGGAAAAGATGGGACAAAAGTGACGGAAGGATAAGACATTTCTTTATATAGAGAATGTAATTACGTCATATGCAGCTTTCAACGTACTTCTTTCCATGACTAAGTAAATGTCATGATGAGATAAACTCTTTCAATCTTCTTTCTTTCGGTTTGACTCATTCTTTCAGATGCGTACACGCATTTATACATGCGTAACACCCACATATATTCCATATGTACATACATACAAGCCCCCGTGTAGTTCCGGGGGTGTCTCTGGGGAGACAAAGAAAGAGTAAGATTACTGCTACCTCAGACATGTCGTCAGGAGCGATTAGTTGAGGTTGTGCAACCTCATCAGGTAAAAAGAATTGCTAGAGACAACTTCGTAGCTGCCAGAGCGTGTGTTCTGGGGTAGATTTCCTTAAGGCAGAAATATGTAGTGATGACTCCATGCTCCTTAAAGAGCGAAGATGGAATGATGATGATGATGATGGCTGTGACGTATAATGGAAAGAGAGCCTACAGTAATCTGACGTCTTTGCTACCTCGTAGCGCTCTATGATTTGCTAAGCTAAAACCATGCATTTACTGCCTGTCCTTACTCACACAAGCTTACTTATTCATCCCCGCCTCTTCTCTTTGAACACAAGCAAACGATGTGTTTACAAACTTTCGTGACCTGCCCGTCATAACAGGAAGCGAATCAGGTTTGTTCACCTCGTCTTCTCACGCGAGCTTATCTGTCAATCATACGATACCTGACAGACTGCACGTGAAAAACACAGAATCTTTTTGCAGTCTACGAAGGGAAATAAAAAATTCCCCGAGTACGCTTTGATGTCGAGTCGCGGGCAAAGACCTTCGAGAACCCGTTAGACGTAAAAAGTCATGTGATGTCGGTCAGCCATCCGAAAAAGCCTACCTTTAAGCCTTTATCTTGTAACTTTGTTTCTGATTCTCCGTTACACACACTAGCACGAAAATTAACAACACCAATAGATCAGAGAAATATAATGATATATAAACTGTGTTTTCCTAAACCTGCCATCAGTGTCACTCAGAATTTTTGGATAGTCTAAGCACGCAGTTCTAGAACCATTTTGTTAAATGTGTTATTAGCAATTCGTGGGGATTTTTCATTCTGATTTCTGGTAATAGAAGTTAGTGCTTACGTGTTTAAAAGTGTTAGCTTTTACCAATTACAAGTGTTAGCTTTTACCATTATAATTCACTTAGATTTTATAGCTTTTAAACCTAGTGAAATAAAATAACACGTAGCTATTTCATACCAGATGTTCAGTTATAATGTTAATTTTCACAACACGCTTTCTCACACAAGAAGAGACGGTTTTAGCTGACTGGTTTTAATGCTAGACACGACTGATAGTGACAGAAAAGAATTCTCGCTTTATTACATTGTGCGTAATTATTTTAAGTACCTATTAATTAATATCATACGACTAAACTATCAGACGCCGACCAAATTAATAGCTTCTTAACGACCGGCCATAGTTTGTGATAATTGACACTGTACGCTGATCGTTAACCGCAAGCAGGGGAAACAGTCGCATAACTCAATCCAACCTACACTCGCTAAGCGACACACGATAGGGTAGGCTAAAGAAAACACATGTGCCGTTTAACTTTAATCAGGACTGACGGAGTGGATAAGAGATCGTCTTGTCCCCGTCTGTGTGCATATATATATTATATATATATATATATATATATATAGAATAGGAGGATTTTTCCATAAATGTTTTTCTTATATTCCTAGCAGACCTGATCAAGAGCGTCCAGCGGTCTTTTCTTTTGCTTGTTTTGGTCTGTGAAATTTTACTTTGTTAGCTACCTGTGCCTCAAATTGGTTTGAGCGGTACCGATCTTTATTATAAGCCTGTACTCGCCAAACATACATGAGAACAGTTCTGACACTAAAAGTAATTTAACTGGACTTACCAAACCCAGCAATATTTTTCAATTTTATCAGCCCACTGGGGTGTACAAAAGATAACTGTAAAAAGTCTCGTTTTGATCGTAACTGTAGAATATTGGTTCCTTGATAAGGTGGACTGTGACGTGCGTTTGTTGAAGCAATGGGTGAGTGTAAACATTAACGATAACACACGCGAATGGATGACAGTTCGATAGGTTTACAGGACACTCACTCCAATCACAGGTATAAGTCAAGGATGGCTTGAACCCCAGCTGACGTTTCAATGGTTTAATAAAGGCACACACACTTGGACAGCACGGATACAGTCATGGGTACATGTTGACATACATTCATTGGGTATTTGAATCGTGGATCATATTTTCATGTAGCATTCAAATATAATTCGACATTAGGTAGCATTCACTGTTCTGGTAAATAATCGCCGTATCCCCTACTGACTGAACGCGTCAATGAGGATCGGTAAATATATAGAGTTCACAGGACGAACCTTCTGTTCCTGACTAAGTTCTTAAACTGAGTATGTCAAATGCTTATACAATGATGTAAAACCACGATAGTGGGTTTTCCGTAATATCAAAATCTCTATGTCACTGCCCGATAATAAGATGCATAATCTGTTCTCTTGACAGGGATCCATAATGATGACAGGAATACAACATGGTTGCCTTCTTGAGCTTCGCTCACTCACTCACTCAGCAGAAGGGTAGAGATAAGCCAAAGTTAATTCAGAATGTGAATATAAGTAATTTCATAAAGTTTCCATACAGCTCTACAGTAATAAAGTTGCTTCATGTAGACATAACTGCTGTAGGAAAGCCTGTCATCTTCGTCGATATAAGAACGACCCTAGAGATACGAAGCACAATGTTTCATCTAGGTCTAACCGACTCGAGATCATCAAAAAGGGTCTGGCATTACCTGGAGTCCGAATCAAACAGAATAAGGTATATGAGGAGGATCTCTGACAAATAGACTCTTGCAGAGACACAAACTTCTCCTGGAAAAAAACATCCACAAATCACTTTTTAACCTTAAACAGGACCAGCCCTAGAAAAAACACTCAGCCATTATCGGCGCTACTTCGGAACTCCCTACTACCCAGTAGGACTACGAATACCTGCGCCATATTCCGGCAGAAAGAATATAGTCCGACCTGAACATACAAAGATATACAATATACGACTGAATCTTCTTGCACTAGACAAGTAGTACACATGAATTCAGGCCATAAACATAACAAGCAAAATTAATCTATTTTCTGGCCCGAACAAATAAGAACTGACATGAATTCAATATTCATACGCTAAATCAATATCAAGAGAGATCACTCATATAATCAAAAGTGTAAATCAATCATGGATTATCTAGCTTTACCAAGGGAAGCATTTTCGTACACAAATAAATATAAATATATATTTTCCATATTAAATAGACATATCGTATTTTTGTAATATGTGCGTCAAAATATGTGCGCAACAATAACATTTATTCCTGACTTCTGACAGTCGTATTCAAGCGAAGCATCCAGAAATTTACGCTGTTCAGAATCGGTGCTCTAACATAGAGTCAGCCGATAGGATTATCATCAGTTATCATTGTAACATTTTTGCAACCAGACGTATTCCAATACTGCAAGTATTTGCCTCTTTTTAATTGTGAACCACAAGAGCACGTTCCTATATCGACTACTGACAGTAACATTTGTAAGCTAGAAAAACTACCAGATTTGGCGTTCCCTCAAAAGTTGTTGTTAGAGTATGAACTGGGGCCAATGTGGGAATTGAACTGGATAGTTGTACGCTGAGGAATATCTCCTAGGAGGTAAGAGTGAGAGAGTGGCCACTGTTTACAAGAGAGAGTGAATATTTTTCTTGGTTACAGAGATTTTACCAACTCTGGATTTGCCTAATTTGTTTACTTTACTGTACCTATAGAGTAAGATTTTGTTTACTCTACTGTCTACTCTGTATCATAGTGCTAACCTTCGACCTTTGAGTTATTAACTTTGGGTTCTTTTCTCCATAAGGAGAGGGCGCATCTATTTTTGTTATTTTTCATATGTATGTAAATCTGATTTGTTTGATCTTTCTTTAGATAATTGGTGTTGTCAAGTTTAATGATAATAAACAACAAAGAAACTTAACTTTGTGTGTTGGTCAGACCCATACCCAATTAACCGTAGTTTTTCACGTTTGTGTGTCTTGTTGTCACATAGCAGTGTGTGTGTGTGTAGTTAAACGTATACGAGTATATTTATATGTATGAGGAGGGCAAGGTTGTCTTGTACTAAATTACAGCCGTAAAGATAGGCTGGAATAGAGAAACTTATTCATTCCAGAGGCATATCTTTTCCTTAAGCTATCACCTGTGGAATCTATTTCTGTACACATTCTCTCACGTACCAATCACCATCCACTCTACTCAGACGGGCCAAAATAACTCACAACCTATCTTTACGACAATAGCATACATCCATGCATGCCATCATATATGTGCACTCATAAGCATAGTAAATGTCTGCACATACACAAAGACAGATACACATATGTATGCCTCATGCATACACACCATATAGAAGCATATAAACATAAATGATTGTATGTACATACACAAACATACATGAATGTATATACCTTATATGTAAATACATAAAAATTACACAATCACTGAACTTCAGTGATGTATTGATACTTCTAAGATACACGCATTTCAGTGATTAATTAATTTTGCAGTCAATAATAGGGACAGCATTCAAATAGACAGAGAAATAGGTATCCAGATAGGTAGACAGCATGACAGAAAGAGAGACAGGCAGAAAGGCCGGAAGACCAGCAAGCAGACTGACCGACAGATAGAGAGACAGACAGAGAAATCGACAGACTGACAGACAGATCGACAGACAGACATATAGATAGACAGACAGACAGGCAGATAGATAGATAGATAGATAGATAGAATAAAATAGAATAGATAGATAGATAGATAGATAGATAGATAGATAGATAGATAGATAGATAGATAGATAGATAGATAGATAGATAGATAGATAGATAGATAGATAGATAGATAGATAGATAGATAGATAGATAGATAGATAGATAGATAGATAGATACATGGGGCGTTCAGAAAGTAATGCACCACATCGTTTTTCTCAGCTAATAATGAAGATAGAAGAATGAAATTTTGCACACTTCAAATATGGCATGTGCCAATTGTATGCACCATATTGCACTGCAACCGGCCAAATAATACGGCTGCCCTAAACCGTTGAAATGGAGCGTGTTAGCAACTTGCGTTATAAGAAGCGAATTCTGATAGAATTTCTCGTTGCAGAGAAGGAAACTGTTGTGAACATTCACAAGCGTCTATGTGATGTGTATGGAAGTTTTGCAGTCGACAGGAGTACAGTCAGTCGCTAGGTTCAGAGAATCAAAGAATCAGGAAGTGGAGATACGGAGCTGCTTGATCGGCCGCGCTGTGGACGTCCTGCCACAGCCACCAACGCAGAAATGTTGAAATGCGCTGAGGACATTATTCTTACTGATAGGCGAATCACTACTCAACAATTGGCCTTACAGCTGTCAGTCAGCATTGGTAGTGCAAATGCAGTTATAAAAACTCGGATTTTCTAAGGTTTGCGCAAGATGGGTTCCTCGAAGTCTCACAAATGACCACCGATTGCAAAGGAAAGCAATTTCTTCTGAATTGTTGGAGCGTTTCAATGCTGATGGAGAGAACTTTTTGGCTAAGATCGTTACAGGTGACGAAACCTGGGCACATCATTTTGAACCTGAGACAAAAAGACAGTCAATGGAGTGGCATCATCCGCAATCACCACGAAGAAAGAAATTCAAGACAATTCCTTCAGCTGGAAAGGTCATGATCACTGTCTTTTGGGACATTGAAGGTGTGATTCTTGTGGACGTTATGCCAAGAGGAGAGACAATCGATTCGCAAGCTTACATTAAGACATTGAAAAAACTCAATCAACGTTTTCGCAGAGTTCGGCCGTACAAGAATCCAGCAGACCTGCTTCTCCTTCACGACAATGCGCGACCTCACACAAGTCTGGCAACACGGGAAGCAATCACCAAATTGGGTTGGGCTGTACTACCTGTCGTAAAGTGTAAACACACTTCTTTGTTTATCAACCAGCCAATCAACGAGCACCGTTCACCAGTCTCTGAGACAGAATAAAATTAAACTTAAGCCCTGTTTTTTTCGGATGTGGGTCGCGGCCATCTTGTTCACGCAATATGGCGAAAGAAAACTGAATAAAATTAGGCTGTACGAGGCATGAGACGAAACTGCAGACACCCAATCAGCTTGCCCCGCCAGGAACCAACCAAACGCTTTCACCTGCCTATATAATCGGGCGAAATTTTATGCTAAAACACGCAACACCATCACGAAGCCAGATACCGACCGACTGAAGAGGAGAAGCTGCCAACCTTGATTTATTGCTTACCTGAGTGCATTGACCTGCAGCCTGCTTTACTAAGTCGAGTCAAAACCTGGCCTGTTTAAATCTTGGAGGGTAAATATAATTTACTATTTGTAGGCAAATAGGCCTACAGCAGATATATAATGTTTGTATTGTTTGTGTGTCATTTATACTACACACCTGTATATATTTTATATACATTGTTTCAATATGAACGTATCAGGTTACTGATTGTATCTTGGGGAATTAGGTATAATGATTGTATTTCCTGATATGGATTGATGAAGACGAAGACTAATAGGACTCATACTTCAACCTATTGTCTCCTATAACTTCAATCTATTATCTCAAACCAACTGAAATATAAACAAAACAGTCCTTGTTAGGACTCATCAATCTATTATCTCAGACCAACTGAAATATAACCAAAACAGTCCTTGTTAGGACTCAATCTATTGTCTCATCTAACTACAATCTATTGTCCCATATAACTCCAACCTGATATATCACCAAACAGTCCTCGTCGCATATACTTCTATCATCAGAAAACAACAATATTGTTAGGATATATGGTACCATCACTTGTCAGAGAGGGCCTGGTATATTATAGGGGGAAGGACATTGTTGTATCACACCTAGGTGTACATATTATTGGATGTATTCATGTATTGAATTTATATTATTGGATGTATTCATGTATTTAATTTATATTATTGGATGTATCCATGTATTAATTTATCAGAAAGAATGTTTTGCAAGTAGACACCTGTCATGTCTCGCTATTGCTAACTCATACTGAGCCCTGTTGTCATTCATCCTACATGCAGACACCTGAGACACGCTCATTTCACCCACAATAGAAATAGGTGGGCTTGAGGACAGAAATTAGCCCCTATTTTTCCTTGTTACAGGTTTTATTTCGTGTCATCAAACCTGAGATCGTATGTCCAGTCAATCCAGCTGCCTGGAACTTCACAGGAGCACAGAGATTGTACCTGAGATACATCTTTAGTCCCCCTCAGTCTTGGGTGGGCTAACGAAACGATCAACAGCGGGTGTTTTGTGTCAACCAAACTAAGAAGAACATAACGTTTTGAGAGATGAGTACACATTAGTACCATTTCTGTCAGCATTGTGAGCAAATTAACTGTCAGTGACGAGAAAGAGATTTAGCGTAGCAAGAGACAATAATAAGATCATAGCTGATAAATTATATATATCTATATATATACTTAATTAACAGCACAGCTGATACATGTACTATAATAGAATAATAGCACAGCTGATATAATTTTTGTTCCTATAATTGGAAAACTTGTTGTAATATATTTATATATCTATATAAATATCAATATTTGTAAATCATACATAAACTTACAAATCCATTACATTTCATTTTTCAACATTCACCCTTCAGCACAAGAGTAGATAGTGTTTATACTAAATAAATAATAAGGAAATTGTATTTGAAGACTTGTCAATTTTTATCATTGTTAAGTAAAATCTGTTTCCTTGTCTTAATATCACAGTTAGTTACACAGCGGAGGTGGCAATTTATGTCGGCCTCCTCTCTACTAATTTTTCGAGATCAGATCATTCACAGCCGTAACTAATTTGTGATACCAGTAGTTCTCTCAGACACTGGGACTTCACCATTTTCTGCAGAAATTCTTTTTCTGTAATTGACAGTACTATACTGATCCAAGAGCTAAAAAAAACCTCACGCCACACTACCCCATCCACCCTATAGTCCCGATTTGGCACCCTCTGATTTTCATCTATTTGGTCCACTTAAAGATGCACTCCGTGGGACAAGGTTTGAAGATGATGAAGGAGTGATTCATGCAGAGAAGAAATGGCTACATGATCAAGACAAATTTGATACGGGCTAGGAATACATGCACTTGTTTCGCGCTGGCATAAAGCCGTACAAGTTGATGGGGATTATGTTGAATAATACCGATGTTTACATGACATATCCATGTATATTGTGTATAAATTTCATGATTTTTGGATAAACAGCTCCTGAGAAAAACGATGTGGTGCATTACTTTCTGAACGCCCCTCGTAGATAGATAGATAGATAGATAGATAGATAGATAGATAGATAGATAGATAGATAGATAGATAGATAGATAGATAGATAGATAGATAGATAGATAGATAGATAGATAGATAGATAGATAGATAGATAGATAGATAGATAGATAGATAGATAGATAGATAGATAGATAGATAGATAGATAGATAGATAGATAGATAGATAGATAGATAGTATCAAACATTCAGAACACCAGTCTTCTATTTGTCTTGAGGAAACGATGATTACATTCTGAAAACTTCATTAGCATTTCCTAATATTCCCATTCTATGTGTGCTTTCTGCGCTTCCAAGGCAATCCTTATTCTGGAACCCCCAGGGAAAGAGAAGCTGAATTAGACCAACAAAGACCGGAGAAGAGAACTGGAGACAGAAATGAAAATGATTAGGATGACACGGAAAGACTTTGAGCTGATGGCACGTGACAGGATGACTTCAATATGTTTGTTGAAAGACTACGTTCCTTTGGGAACAGATGAGTATTGAATGAATGAATGAATGAATATAGATATTACATACTTGAGCTATGACATTCTTCTACTGTTCTTAAAAACAAAAGGGACGGTGAAAAGGCAATGACAATAAACAAGTGTTAATATTAATCACACGATTTAATGCAGAAGAGAATTCTTAAAAATTATTTGAAATAAACCTCCTCCAGTTTGCTAAATAGCAACCACCTGCGCATTCCTATTGTGTTTCGTGTATTAAAATCTGACGTACGTAATCGAATACACAAGGGAAACATTCCTGTAACAGCTAATGAGGAAATATTGTGCACATTGCTGTGAATTAAAAAAGAAACACACAAAATGTGTGGAAATGATGTATTACTCTTATTTATGAAGTTACAGCTGTAATATTTTGAGCCAAGATGCACGATAATGATCTTACCACACATCACTTAAAAATGGATTACGAAAAATATGTTGGATACAGGAATAGATAATATATTTCCAAGCTGATCTGTAAGCATACCAACCTGTCATGCAAGAAAAATAAATTTTTTTTTAAAACTACCACACCTGCTTTATTTACCTTATCATCACAGGTGTTGAAGATTTAATTTTCGAGTACTCGTGTACCAATGTGCCCCGTGAAGTTCCTGGGGGTCTCAGATGAGATAAAGAAAGAATAGGACTACTGCACATTCAGGCATGTCGTACAAGGCAACTAATATGAGGTTGTGCATGATGCTGGCAACATCATCATGTACAGTAAATTACCACAGCAACTACAGCTACAGGAGCATGTCAATGTTTTGTGCAGGGACCAGTTACTGTAGTAGTTTCATGCTCCACAAGGAACACAAAGGAAAATGATGATGGTGATGATGATGCACCAAAGTTGATCTGATGACATAAACCAGATAAAGGCTAGTGGAAGAAAAGATAAGAAGAAGCTAGACATTGATAGGAAACACACTGAGGAAACCTGGTGATAACATTACCAGGCAGTAATTATGTGACAGCGCTATATAACTAGGTGGCAGATGGCAGGCCTAGTGGCGTAATTTAAGTTTACAACTTCTCTTTTTATCTTCCAAGTTATTTAGTTGATATCATTACTGGCCATCTCCACCAGAGGTGTAAATTCCTGGATGATACTCTAATCCTTTTCTTATATACTTCAGGTTCGTTCGGTTCCTTCTTTGATGTTAATAGTGACTTCGTATAGTGGTAGTTTAAATGTACATGGCATACGATCAGCAACTCATAAAGATGGAATCAAATTCACTCTGATCCTTCAAAAACTTTTAATAACTTAATAAAACAACAAGTATAATGGGTCATTCAAATGATAGAGTTCTCATAGCAGCCTGTACTGGGTCTTTGGTACTTCAGGTTAACTCATATATGAATTCTATGTCTCGTAAACTTCCGTATTCCTCTTTAACTTATTCTTTTCTCCTGTAGACTTCCTTAGTCTTCCCAAAACCTGCTCCTATTTCCTCATATACCAATGCTCTTTATTAGCATTCCATGCTTTATTTGTTACTTAAATATCTTCCTCGCCGAACTGGTCAGACAGGTCTTTATAACTGCTCCTAGCAACAAAATTCATCTCATGCATAAATAATTGTATGTACACCCTTCTGATACTTACAAGTGAGAGAGCATATTTGAAGTTCTTCTATAAAAGTCGACATTCACTTTTTCTTGAAAATCATATGCAATTCTGGATACTTCAAACCTTGTTCAATATGGCTCCTCTATAACATCTCTAGTTTCCTTCAAATGTTTAAAGCCTTTTGATACTTTACAGATAGTCGTTATATGCTCATAACCATCCGTTTTCTTGGTACATAGTCGTAAAGTACTCATACTGAAGTGACAAATCGTGCTTCTGCACAACTCTCCTGGAAAAAAAATTCTACTCTGTGCAAAAATATAATCATAGTTCAATACTTACAAAAACAGCATAAGCGCTGATCTCCCTTTCAGAAATACACCTTAACTGTGAACTACAGAATCAAATACTATCTCCCGATAGAATAACGCTGGCTAGTGATGGCTGGACATCTAAACATATTTCACATAAACCGTATCTGTAAAACCACAGAAGGTTCATCTTGTCCGCACAGCGATCAAACCTTCTTCCTGAAACACAATTCAGGACTCACTGTCATCTAATGACCTCTGGTCATTTCGCGTAGTGTGTTTCTCTCGCCACTCTTCTGATTCGCTAACCCAAATCTTTTTACTTAAATTTATTGGTCGAGCATTTTTTTCTTGTTCTCGAACTTTCTATTTACAACTCAAGATAATCATTCACTATTAATCAACGTGAGCCGGTATTCTGAACCGTTGTCAGTTAGCAATACCCTTATTTTCATTCATTATTTTCTCTTGTGAGCTGTCCTAACTGTTTATCTCACCTTAACAATAGCACGAATAATGCTTGGGCAAACCACACGGTGACAATTATTATGGAATGCACAGGGTTGTAGAAGCAGAAGTAGACCAGAAAACACATGGAGAAGAAAACTAGAGATATACATTTATATGACGAGACAGACATGAAAAACCCTTGAGCTGAGGGCACGTGACAGGAAAATTCGGCATACGTTTGATGAAGGCCTATGCTCCTTGGGAAGCTAAACGGTAATGGATGAAATTCCTGTATGCCCTGACAAATGTCAACTTTCTGTCATACTCTATATAGCGGTGTCACGGATTGCCTCCCCTGCTTGGCAGTAGTGGTCCAACAACGGCCAAAACTCAAGAGTATCTAAATTGGTCGATAAAGGTGTTTACATTCGCACAAGATTACTTTTGGCAGACATGTAGATAGAAGTGTAATGGCGTTTCTATCCGAAGGGAGCAGTCACAAGTTAATTCAAAAGTCAAGAACCATGCGGCATAGCGCTGAGCTATGGTTAACTTATATGTGTCTGTCGCCTTTTGTGATGGATAAACAATGGTTTTTAGCCCGTTCAAGCCCTCAGCTGAGTTAATTCAGCGAATTCCCTCTTATAATGGAATAGCTCTGATTAGATGTAAATTATATATATATATATATATATATATATATATATATATATATATATATATATATATATATATATATATATATATATATATATATATATATATATATATATATATATATATATATATGTTCTGGCCCATACGTTTGCTTTCATACATATAAAAAACTGAAGCGACTACGATTATTTAGTTTTAAAACAACATGTAACAATTTTAATAATGAATTAGTCTTTAACAGTTAAAATAAATATTGAAAGATTAGTGAAATTTTGCTGTAAATACAAGTTTTCGTCACTGCGACGTAGGTGAGGATTTATCAAAGTCCATTGCTTTCGCCTATTTTACAAGAAAACTTAACTCTTGGTCAGTCCTGTCGCCGTGGTTTCCGTCACTTCTTTTTTGTGATGAGTGTACTTCTCCACATACTAGCAGCGTCGTAACGTTAGTACTTCAAACCGTCTGATGCTTGTAACCACGTACTTTTAGAAAAAATAGAAAGACAAATGCCTCTGCTAAGCACACTGAGTTGGAATCTTAACAGGCGCATCCTCTCGCTGTCCACCCACCAATGTCAATCTCTCAGAAGAATTAAATTCTTGAGTATATACAGTGTAACTCAGGAAAGATGAATAGAAAACACCACCATTCCTCTGGGTATTAACTGGGAAAATGTGTCTGGACAGCACGAATAACGATTTGTGCTTGAACTAACATAAACAAGTTACATATATCTCACAAAATGATATGCTACACGAGGGACCTGTGATGTAATCATCACTCATCACTGCTCCAGTCGGAGTCTGGGGTCACCTCTGCTGTCGGGTTTTCCGCATGACTAGCCAGAAACAATCATCAGCGCTTGCTGTAGTGGTTTATGAATATACTATTTTCGTTTGTTGAGGTTGCCAGCCTAATATATATATATATATATATATATATATATATATATATATATACATATATATATATATATATATATATATATATATATATATATATATATATATATATATATATATATATATATATATATAACCACTAAGCAAGAAACACATGTCAAATTCACATTTGTAAAATAAATGTTCACAACTTACCCCCACAATTTTGGGTTATAAAAAAATCTCCTCGCACAGGTTTCGGATGAACACGAGCAATTTAGGTTCATATGCTCTCGAATCACTAGGTCTGGGAAAGTATAGTAATTCCGTCTTATGACGGGTGTGTGACAGGTTATGAGAACAGAACACTTCGATTAGTTCGCTTGACTCCCACAGGCACCCCTCATTGTCATTCATTTTTCATTCAACCGGTTCGTTCACCTTGCTTTACTAATTAGCATGCACGTTGGTTGCACATAAGCCTTGCCTTTCTCGCTATCTGCCTTACTCAGAGTTTAGCCACGCCTACCTGTCTTCTTTCACGCGCTATTAAAGCAGCTTTTCAGATCCTGAACTGACATTCCTTCAAAAGGGGACGGGTCAAAGGCGATAAGATGTACCTTTGATGGTTACATCCCCAGGGGGACGTAATCAGCTACAGTAAGAGATGGGATCTAAAGACTTCTGCTCGCTAGCAAATGGCTATGCGGTCGGCAGAAGTGTGAAAGAAAGCTTTCATTCAGGAATCGAACCGTACATTTCCCCCAAAATACGGGCTAGGCGTGATATCTCGCATTATAGAACGAAAGAAGACCTATTTTATATAAATACCTCATCCTTTAAAATCAGTTATCAGTTTGCTACATGATTTTTTTGAAAATATCTAGCTCGCTATATTGGAGCCATATTACCATTGGAGTACTTATACGGGGAGATAATTCATTTTTTTCCTGTGTTGCGGTAAATATATTAGCATTTAAGTGAATAACGTGTTAAAGTTTTTCCATTAGATTTCACTGGGATTTTCTGTGTTAAATTGAATAGCGTATTAAATATATATAGCTAATTTTTCCAGCTGTAAACGTAAATTTAATTACTCGCTATTCCCCAGTAATATATGCTTTAATTAATTAATAAGTCGCTAGGTGTTTGAT
Source organism: Oreohelix idahoensis (assembly GCA_024509875.1). Taxonomy (NCBI): domain Eukaryota; kingdom Metazoa; phylum Mollusca; class Gastropoda; order Stylommatophora; family Oreohelicidae; genus Oreohelix; species Oreohelix idahoensis. The sequence continues at coordinate 75,302 of JAMPIV010006375.1, read as the reverse complement.
AAATGACGAAGTATAATTATCATGTGTAATTTTATAAATGACTAGTGTTCATATCGCGCGTTAAAAGCGTTAAGATAAACAAGACTCTTGTGGTTTTTTAAAATATATAATTTAATACCGGAGTGGTTAAGAGGCCTTGACGTAAACGTGTGTTAGGTTATAATATTTATTTTACTGTTATGATATTTGTTTTGTTTCCAACAAAATCTAGGCTGATCAACCCTGCGATCTAGCGGTCTGAATAGCTCCAGTAACATTTTAAATTATTATCGGTCTGGGATTTTGACCTGTGCGGTCCTCTGGTTTCCATCCAGAGAGAGAGAGTTCTAACGCAAAAACATTAATAATAAAGTATAACAGGACACGCAAATTACCCAGATTGTTTACCGACCATTATCAGCCCGTGGTGGCCAAATATCTAGATAACATTGCTCCAGAATACTGACTATCGTTGTTTTCCTTTTTCTCGAGTGGATTTATCCAGAACAAAGAATACTTGGGTCCAGAATCGGCACTCAAACCCCAGAGCGAGAGAGAGAGAGAGAGAGAGAGAGAGAGAGAGAGAGAGAGAGAGAGAGAGAGAGAGAGAAAGAAAGAGATAAAAGCAGATAGGATATGTTTTCCTTATCATTATTGGTTTCAAACAGGTTACCCACCAGACATTTTCCTTTAAATATCGCGACTACTGTGTATTGTCCATGGTGAACATTTGATCGCGGCTTATAGTTTCTATAACGTGAACTCTCTCATATCCAATAAGCACTATCAAAGCGGGCGTTCCCCATTAGGAAAAAATAATCATCCTTGGAGGAACAGGGGCTCACTTGGAAAAGCACCACACTGGACTATGTTAATGAGGCACTGAAGTTACGTTCAAGAATAGTAGATAAGCGTGATTGAATGTGGCCACAGATTGAAAGATTGTAAGAAAGAAGAATGAATATTTCTTATATTGTATAATCATTGTACTCACTTCTGTCTTTTCAGGTTCGCTAATACTATTATTTCTTTTTTTGTTTTCAGGATAGATTTACTAGAGACTTTGTTCTTTACTTTATCGTCTGTCCCTATACTCTAGGGTTACTTTTTTGACCTTTTTGGGGTTACAAACTTCTGTGGGAACTACCTCTGTTGGGATCTTCTTTGTTTTCCTTTACAAGAGGGAAGGGCCTATTGGGCTAATGATTTCCATATTTTTGTCTGCAAACTATATTTTATTGATGTAAATGATTGATGTTGTGAATTTCTAGTGATAATAAACTTAATAAACCTTTAGTTATCGTGTTGGTCATCCCCTACCCTATATGTTATCCATAGTTTGTTTTCACGTCTGTGCGTATTTGTCACAAAAATTGTGTGTACGTGAGTGTAGTGTAACTGGTATGTTGTACCAGGAGAGATAGTGCGTCTAATTTAAATATAGTCGTAAAGATAGGCTGGATTAGAGCAATTACTCAATCCAGAGACTGTTCTTTTCTCTTACACTATCACCCCTCGTGAAAAGAAGAAAACTATTTCTTACACTTTACTCTCACATAGTTAACACTATCACCTCTGCTCGGACGGGACCATAAAAATCTCAGACCTATCCTATCAAAATTTACGACAGGGTGTTGTGGTGAAGTGGGATGTTATAAATATTTATAGGGGACTTAGTGTACTGACTGAGATCAGCTGTGAAGGTATCTATATCTATTAAGAGTAGTGTATTATAGATAACCTTACTTGCTACCACATATCTATATATCTCAGTCAGAATTATTCTGGAATAGTGTGATGACTACGTTATGTGTCTAGGGTATGTGTATGATGAAGTGTAAGTCACAACAACAGACAGATAAACAATTTAATTTAATCCACTACTCTTGACAACACTGTGACACTCACATACATATAACACTCTATGAGAATATCTTAAGGAGTCACTGATAACTTTTCAAATAACAATATGTATTCATTGTTGTCATAAAGGTATATGTGTCCTGATTCAAATACAAAGGAACCAGGAATCACAATCAATTTTAATTACAAGTATATGTACAGACTTTATCAATATGAATATTGTAGTGACATATATTATTAAAAATATCCTATGTGTGTCAGTTGTGTAGTAGTAATATGAGGTAATACTGGTTTTGTTTTGTTCAAGCTCTGTTGGTATTTGTCATCATGACTTCAATAGTTTGTCTTTTGGGACTAGTATTAGAGATGTTCTCAGTTCCTGATATTAAGACAATTAAATTCCCCTCTGAATGTTATTTTTACAAAGTCATTTCAAGATGAGGGGACATAATGTTGAGCTCAGCTGGCCAAATCAGCTTATCTTGCGTGATGGCGGCAGGAAAAGACTCTTCTGCTCGAATTCTCCCCTGGGCTCTGGAGACACCTCACTGATAGCTAGATGGACCAAGGAGTATGCTGTCCGACTCTGGATTCAGCACAGCTCTAACCAGGTGCTGCTCAATACCATCAAGACCACGGTCCCTGAAAACAAGAAGGATGTACCTTCTACTTCATAACTAATTTATACTTTCTTTTTACACTGAGCACAATACATCACAAACATTGAGTTCAGAGCGTTAGGCCAACTGTCAGCTTCATCTGAAATACTTTATACCAGTATTTACCTCCTTAATGGTTACCACGCCTCTGCACTTCCAGCATTATTTCTGTCTAATCAATAATCTAGGTGTCAGTGTACTGTTTGGCCATTCCATGCAGTTTTACTTTCCTCCGACACCTTCTGTTCAGGCGGGAGCATTATAGGTTTTACATCATGTTTGCTACTGAACTACACATATATACAGGCATAAATTAACAATTCACATTCAATTTTCATTACAAGATACTGAATGGTTTAAGCTTACCACAATTCATAGAATAAACACAGATACGTTGATTAGCAATGAATTCTGGCACAAATTCCCATCTGCTTATGTTCCAGGCTTTTATTTAGCAAAATATGAGCTGGCTTCAACTCACTGTGGCTTTATCAAGCTTATTTGCACTAGTGGTCTCGAACTAACGCTCCTAAGTGAGTATATCAGCGAGTCTAGCCAATGGAGCCACGTTTCGACAAGTGTTTGAAAAAATGTTACCTTTTCACGTCTCCCCTAACAACGAAAGATAGTATTTATAGCCCGACCAATCGTGGTTAGTCTTTCATTTGTTGCGCTCCAATCAATTTGGAGTTTACATGGTAGGCTATTTCTGTAACGTAAGGTTTTGTTCAAACACGTTATAAAAAAATTTTATGAGCAGAAATGATTTTATGTTGTCAGGCATCCCCACTATTTTATTTTGGTTATAATTTATTAATTCCTGGACTATTTGCGTAACGTTTTACATATTCTTTGTCAGCAAGCCCTAAGGAACCCAAATATCCAAATTTAAAAGAGCTACGTGGCTGCGTTCAAAATATGCAATTCCTTCTACCTCCTGTTTCGAAGATGTGCTGTCTGGGTACTGTAATGTTTTCAAACGTAAACCCATCTATTGTTATCTTTCCTAATAAGCGTTTTTTTATGATTTTAAAACCTAACTCTGGGAAGGGTAGTGTATTTTATCACTGTTCGTCCAAAAAAGTTAGTGCATGTAGTCTTACACGCGTGATGGCAGCATTTGTGTATCGCGCGACGCGTGTTTAGTGTTCGGCTTTCTGCCTCTCCCTTCTCGCTATCCTTTAGTCCATCTGTCTTTTGTTTTTGGTAACATAGTGTAGAAAAAGACATGAATGGAATTTAAAATTTAGGTCAACTTGCATATTTCAAGGTTTTTCTTAGAAAGGCAGCACATTTTATTGTGTGTTTGGGAAACGCGTGTATGTTGCAGAAGGCCTTTAATATCAACGTGAAAGCGTTACAATTTGCAGACGAAGCAGAAAACAAGGGGGATTTCGAGTACCTTCTTTGTGACAGCACTGTTATTTTACCATTGCTCTTTTCTTTATTAATTTTATTTGTTAGGCTTCATATTTACCTAATAATTTATATATGTGGATTAGAATATTCCACGACAGGTGTACTAAAAATTCACTTGGCCTGGAAACTAGTAATTCCTCTTCGACGGGTGTTCTGTGATACACTCGGTCTGGGAAACTGTAATAATTCCTTTTTGATGGGTGATCCTTTGGGTATCCAGACTCTGTATGTAAAGTCCTGGTCCCTAAAGTTTTTCAGTCTCTGTATTTATAAAGGCGGGCTTACTTTTCAAGGTGTTAAGTTTCCCAAATACTTCGATCGGTCACTTATAAATATGGAATTCTAGGTCCGATCCTTCTCTTTCTTGCTTTTTTGGGAGTTGTTCGGTTGAAGTTGCGAAGCTGTCTGTTCTTTGTCTCTGAGTTTGCTAGATTATATCTCTCATTTCTCAGTTCAATCACTGATTGTGTTTCCACCGAATTTTCCAATGGAATTCATTGTTTATTCCGGTATCTCAAATTAAACCAATCAAATCACTCTAGCCCTGGGTTGGGGTGTTTTAATTCAAAATATCCCCCACGTGGTTTAAAATATTAAATTTAATATTCCACGCGTGACCTCTTTCTAATAAGTCGTAATACTTCCGATGGCATCTTCATACAAACAAATATGTGACTCATCTCTCGATAATACCTTCCGCACAGACGGGTTATCTGTAATCTTGATACAGACAGGGGCCAGCGGAAGCGAATTACGTATTTATCACCTGTGTTTTCGTCTGTCCACCAGACAAGTTCGCCGATAAACAATGTGGCTTTCTTTAAGTCTATCGTGCACTCCCGTCTTGTGCAAACACAGAGATGATCGCTATCCACCTGTGATCAAATGTTGGACCATCACGTTCAAAGGTGTCAGCCGGCTTATGTGATAACGTATAATCGGCTGTCCGGTCTAATTACCTGGCGGAACGTGAACCCAGTCTGGGATAGTAAACAAGTTAAAGACAGTCCCATAGCCGATACTTCCGTAGGGGAGTGGAGTGTTAGAGACTTCGCCGTACTAGATTCGGCATTGAGAGTAAAATAATGAATGAAAGGGCAAAAATTATGCAAAAAAAGGACGATGAAAGATGGAAATAAAGAAATGTAGAGATACTGCCGGAGTGAATGGGAGTTATAAAAAAGCACGACTGATTTTGTCACAAGCTTTGTAGCGGTGTAGCGATGAGATATAACTAAAACGTAATGGCACAGGTGGTCGTATAGCAGATGCTCACATTGTTGAATGAAGTGATACAGATTTCACATTACTAGGTCCAGCTTTATGAGATGGGGTGTCCAGATACTTTCCTTGCTGCTTTTGCTTTCTCTAATTCAAGAGCAGTCAGGTATTTAAGCTGGGTTGACTAGAGAACGACCCTACCGTGTTTCAATCCCAGAACTCGGTAACTTTGCGGCTGACAGGCAAGCGCTATAACCACTTAGTCTAGATCAGCCTTTCTCAACATTTTTTTTTCCTGGAGGAACCCTAGGAATAATTTTCATTTCCCAGGCAACCCCTGCATACAAATTATTATATCTACAGTTCATGGTACCTTAGCATGATCTGTTAGTTGTAAATATAATAATCCAATAAAAGTTTGTCATTGCTCTTTTGAGTATTGAATGATTTTTTCCTGTGGATCTGTTTATTTTAGCCAACGTATTAGCCAATTCATTTTGAGAGGTTTCCCGTCCTCACAAAGGATATCAACTTTAATGCAAGTCGGTAGTGTAGGTAGAAGATGCTTCAGTTTTTCGGTTTTAAAATTCCCTACGTGATTTTTTTTAAAACTTTATCCCAAGTATCACAAATTTCTACTCTGCAAGAAGCGAATGAAATACGTTATGTTGTGAGGCTGTGTGGTCTGTGTGTTGTATTAGTAGAATGGAAGATTAGTTCATCAGGTGTGTTTGTCAGTGTGTCAGGTATTAGTCTCTCTTATTATGTTATTATTCTTTCAGGAACATGTTCAAATGTTGCAGTCTATCTTTTTATGTGTCTTTCTTGCTTGATCGTATAGGTTTGTGGTAGAACAAATTGTGTCATGTTAACACCTGAGATGGTTATGTGCACAGTTATTTGGAGGCAATGAGAACCCTCCTTTTTCCAGGTTCTTTTCTGAGCAACCACATGATGGCAAATTTGTTCAATATGAATAATCTTCACAAACACAAACTTTCACCAACACTGTCCACAACGATGAAACTTGACGACATGTGTTTCTTTGACGTCACGGCAGAATTACATATAGTGTGTATACAAACTCCAGGAGGCGTTATATATTTATTTATCTTTAAAAAAATGTTTCCAGTGTTTCTTCTTCCCAATAATTGAAGTTTTACAACAGCGTAATAAATGGATAAGTAAATTCTCCTAAGATGTTGGTCTGTCCTGTCTTTCTTCTCTATTCGACGTCTGCACGAAGTTAGTTGTGACTATTTGCTTTGTTGCTGAATCTACTTCAGAAAAATGCAACTACATTGGTTCTCCTCTTATTCAGTGCTTCTGACCTCAGAAAGAAGAAAGTCTCTTTAAGGTTCGACAAGTTGTCAAAATTTCTCTTTCCGACAGAGCGGTAATGTTTTCTTTCTTCTGACGTGAAAGTCTATGTTATCAGCGAAATTGTGATTATTCGAAGATGTCTTTCTCTAGATTTTAAAATGTTTTTCAGCGTTATGTTTGAGCAGGCACAACTAATAATGTACAGATACTTGTTACCTCTCCTTGGGTAGGAAAAACTTATACCGAAGACGTAGTGCTTGATGTTGAAGAGTTGCTGTCTTTGGAGATATCTCTTTCTTATTTCTGCTATCTCTAAAATTTTGAAGTTTGGAGTCTAAAGTGTTGCTCTACTTGCTACTGGCACTGCTGCCTCTATCTCTCTCTGCTGCTCTATCTGCTCTTTTTATAAACGTGATCTTAGTTTTTATAATTCTACTGTTTTAGTAATCGTTCTCACGGGCTGCTCTACCTGGTGACAGACATTCTATTTTTGTCAACTGGCTAACGAGTATTATTTTATAATTTCAAGTGCGTATGAATGCTTCTAAACTTATTGTAGTTACTAGCATCAAACTTAGGGGCTTTTCCTATATATTTTGAAAACCACTGCTGATGCAAACTTTGTCAGTCACGTAGCGCTAACAATCTATTAATCACTTTGACACACAGCGGGTCACAATGATCTGCGTGTACTGCAGTAACCTCGCTGCATACTTTTATTTAAAATAAAAACCTAACTGGTATTTATAATTGTCATTTTATGTCATCAACTAAATTATCGTTTGTCTTATTTAACATCAATAAAATCGCGGTTACATATGCAAGAGTGAACACGGTCCTATTGCGCACTGCCATTCGGGGCTGCTCTGTCATTGCCCACCAATGCAAGCGGTAACTTCACTCGGCGTGCAAAGGTAAAAAAAAACACAGGGTTATTTATTTATTTAATTTTTCAATCATGATCTCTTGCAGAACCCCCCGAGACCTATCGCGGAACCCTAGGGCTCCGTGGAGTCCCGGCTGAAAAATCCTGACTTAGATTATATAACAATTAGTACCCATGAATGTTTATATAAAATCTTTTTACTGATCCCTTTGACACGTTTCCTTGTCTTTTTCTCTCTATTAATACCTTTAAAAAAAACGATCATACTTCTACTGTTTTCTTTCTTTTCCTTTCCCCCTTCTATGCACCTAACATGACATACCGCGCTGAAGAATTCAATTTCCTTCATAAAAACATTTCGTGTTTGAATGTTAGTCATGATAAAGTTTGGTGACTATAGCAGGCTGTTATCCACACCAGCTGTCACAAACTAATAATAGTGCTCACTGACTAATGAAGCTCTTCGTAATTCAGCAGCAAGGATAAATAATCAATGTCAAAAATAAAATACACGCATATTACACACTGCCTAGATAAGACCTGCTTAAAAAAAATTTATACTGAGAACTGGCTGACGCTGAGAGAAATTGTACACAAGTACAGTGGTCCTGTTTAGGAACTATACCATTTAAATTAACATCTACACAAGTTAAAATCTAGAGTTAGATTGCTTTGTCAGTCAGCGACCAAGGACCACAGAAGAACGAGTTAAAAACTGGGCAAACAGACATGTTTCCATATTAGGGACAGAGGCAAACATTACTATCTGTTCTGCATGAATACCGGTTTCATGATTTAATTTTTTTTTTTTTTTGGCCTTTTGATTTATGCCTACCGGTGTAGGCGATAATGTTTCTCCACAGTTTCCTGATAACGTTCTGTTGATCGTTTATGTTGTTGACATTTTCTTACATACTGCCTTAATCTAATTATGTCTCAAATCATTGTCTAATTTACTGAAGGAAGTGTTTGGATTTTGTTGCTTTATTTTGTTTGTTTTTCTTTTTTCATTACTTTCTTTTATATTTTTTTTAAAAACGTGTTTAAATTTGATTATGATTGGATATTGTAAATGTATGCTGTTATATTACCTTTATATGATGTGTGCCCAAATATTGCCCAAATATTGCATAAAGTACATGTGGGAATGAAAGGATACAGTATGCAAGATGAGAGAGTGGCAGGGCAGAATGTTAGACTGCTTGCCAAATTCATAAACCTTTGAAAATAAAGCTCGTTCGTTCACGCTTTCTCCCACACCTTTATATTATGATGTTAAACCAAAGGTCGGGCATAAGGTAGGTCCAGATCTACCAGCTGGTCACCAGGTTTGGTTTGGTAGATCTCTATGTGACGGAGGTGGAACAGAGACAGAATTTATTTTATATCTAAAACAGCAGTATCAATCAATCAATACTCTAGTTTCCCAAGGAGCGTAGGCCTTCAACAAACATATGCCAAATCCTCATGTCACGAGCCATCCTTGCAAGGTCTTTCCGTGTTTTCCTCATCATTTTCACCGCTGTATCTAGCTCTCTTCTCCAGTAGTTTTTTGGTCTACCTCTGCCTGTCTTTCCCTGGGAATTCCAGAACAAGAACTGCCTTGTAATGCTATCAACAGGTTTCCTCAATGTATGTCCTATCCATCGCCAGCGTCTTCCTCTCAACTCTTGTTCCACTGGCACTTGTCTGGCTCTTGTAATCAGTTCCACATTTGTGACTTTGTCATACCATTTCAATCCTACTATTCTCCGCAAGAACCTGTTTATGAAAGTGTGTAGCCTTTTGGTTGTTGTTTTTGTTGTTCTCCATGTTTCAGAGCCATACAATAGGACTGACTTGACATTTGGGTTGAAGATTCTTATTTTCGTTTTGGACTTAACTTCTCTTGATCTCCACATGCTTCACAATGCAATGAAAGCTCCTCTTGCTTTTTGTATTCTTATTTTGATATCATTGTCTGTCCCTCCAATTTTGTCTATATTGCTGCCAAAATATGTGTACGATTCCACATGTTTTAGTGGCGTTTCCTCAAGTTAGACCTTGTTATCATTTCTTACTTTTATTCTCATTATCTTTGTCTTTTCCCTGTGCATTTTCAGATACACTTGTTGTGACCTCTCATCAAGTATTTTTATTGTGTCTTGTATCTGATTATGGTTATGGGACAGAAGAGCCAAGTCATCTGCAAAATCCAGATCAAGCTGTTTAGTCAGATTCCATTGAATTCTATTTCTGCTGTGTGATGTCGATGTTTTCATAACCCAATCTATTGCTAGTAAGAAAATAAATTGAGGCAAGAGGCATCCCTGTCGCACTCCCGTTCTAATCCCAAAAGGTTCTGTAAGTTGTCCGTCATGAAGAACTCTGCGTGTCAGGCATTCATAGGTCTTCTATATTAAGTTAGTGATCTTCATGGGAACACCATAATGCCTCATCAATTTCCAGAGTTATTCTCTATCTACACTGTCAAATGCCTTTTCATAGTCCACAAATCCGATGTAAAGAGCAGTATCCCCAGCATGAAAAGTAATCTAGTTTCATTCCCAGTAAAAACTCACGGGCTAGCTTATAAAAGTTCACATTCGTGAACTACTTGAGATGAGAACGTGATCTTTTCTTTGAAGTGGAGTTAACATTCGGTACAATATCATTTGGTTTGATTTTTTTGCACCTCTCTGTTGAGGGAAATGCAAAAAGCAGATCGGCCGACAGAGATAACAGTTAATATTGACTGCAATCATTCCAAATTATAGATACTGAAACCTGAAAACGGACATGATTTTATCAAGGTAGATCTTTGAAGAGCTCAGTATTTCTAAGGTAGATCCCCACAGCACCTGAGCTGCCTGCTTCTGCTCTTGTGTTTACCTTACGATCTACTGGGGAGCGGGAGGGGGGGGGGGGGTAAAAAACTACCGTCAACAAAAGAGTTAAAGTTATTAGGCAAGATTCTGCCTTCTTCCTCGCGATATCTACATTCTGTTTCGTGACTCCCAGTTTTTTAAATAATAGTTTTATTCAAGCATTCTTAACCACACAACTCTTCATCTTCCTGCTCTCCACCACACATACACACACACACGCACGCACGCACGCACGCACGCACGCACGCACACACACACACACATACACACACAAATGTGTTGTAACTGTAGTGTGTTTTACGACTTTCACAGACGTGAGAGCCTCTTTTACTCACAAACACACTTAGCACAGGGACCAGTTACTGTGATACTGTTCTAGAACCAGCATTTTAATATTAAAACAAAACAAACCAACCCGAAACAAGACAGCTAATACGCTGAGCATCTGTAATTTTTGTAGCATCCCAACCCTAACACGCACGCAGTCTATATTCTGTTATTCGGTCACGTCATCATTCACGTAACCCTATTTCTTATTCTGTCTTGTGGGCTAATGCTGCTTTTAATATTGCCCTAATTAAACTTGACTTTATTTATTTGATAAAGTTCAGGTGGGTTTATCTGTTTACTATTTATCCTGTGGATTCCAGAACTAGTATTGCCGTGTAATGCAGGTGTATGCAACAATGAGAAAGCTAAGAGGTTTTCTCGGTGTATCTTCTGTCCATATCCAGCGTTGATTTCTCATCTCTTGTTCCACCGACACTTGTCTGGTTCTTGTCATCTCTTGTTTCACCAACACTTGTCTGGTTCGTATATTCACTTGGTGATCGTGACGTATCACTTCACCCCTTCTGCTCTATAGAAGCAGCCAGTTATAAAAGTCTGTAATTTCTTGGTTGTTATTTTTGTTGTTATTCGTGTTTCAGAGCCATACAACAGGACTAACTTGACATTTAAATAGAAGATTCAGTTGTTGACGTTGGACTCGTTTTATTTTCTATATTAATATTATTATTAAATGTGCAAGTATCTTCTATTTTCGACTAATGTAGTAGTAGCACCCTTCAGTCTTAACTGACTATGATAATATGCCCCTGAGGTGATAGACATCAGCTGCTTTTTTTTCCTGGTGATTCTTTCGGGTGTTCATTTCTCTGCTTGTTGTGAGAGCTTCTTATCGCCCAATCTGAGGTGGCATGTAGGGAGCATTTCCACTTGGTGCGGTCGGCAGCTTCATCCTCCCAGGTTGCTGGATTTATGTCCAGTGCCTTCATGTCTCTCTAGCACACATCTTTAAACCTCAGCTGCGGTCGCCCGACTGTTCTTTTGCCATCTGCCACTTGTGCGTAGAAAATATCTTTAGGGATGCGATTATTTTTCATGCGGCGGACATGACCAAGCCAGGATAGTCTGTGCTGTCTAAGCAAAGCATACATGCTTTGGCATGTGACAACACCTCGACATTTGTCACTTTATCTTTCCACGAAATGCCGAGGAAGTAGTGTAGACACTGTAGATGGAAGGTATTGAGCCTTCTTTCTTACCTAGCATAGGTTGTCCATGTCTCGCTGCCATATAGAAGTGTGCTGGTGACGCAGGCGTTATATACCGCAGCTTTGGTCTTCGCTGTGAGTTTGGAGTTTCCCCAAACACGCGATGTGAGGCGGGCAAAGGTAGCTGCAACTTTGCCAATGCGGCTGTCAATTTCTGTGCCCAGAGAGTTTGTCATTGATGGTAGACCCCAGGTATGTGAAGTGGTGCAACGCTGACAATTCATATTTATCAATAGTGTCATAACACGGCCAAAGACACACCGTAATTGCCATGCAAATTAGTGTCTTTATGATAATTATGAATTGCACAACAGAAATTCTGCTATAACTTTATGGATATTGGCCCGATCAGGATCATTCTTTTGGTGTTTGAACAGCAACTGCACATACGTATAATTATGGCAGTAGGAAATCATTATCTTTGGTATTTGACGAGGAAATTATGATTGTGCCGGTAAATTCGCACAACAGCATTGAATTCCCACGAACATTACAATGGAAAAGTGAACTCTGGCGCGGACAGTTGGGAAAGCATGGGCTGGATCTAGATTTGGTATGTAAGCCCGGTCTCAGACACAGTTCCTTACTTCCCGAAATCACTTCAAGATCTGATAGAGCTGAGAACATATCCAGAGGGCTGACTCTTTTATATTAGAAGTCTTAACCCATTACACAACAAGATAATTGAGAAGAAGCCACAAATGACCGCTATTGTGAGAGATTTGTAGATCGAAGCTTCTAACAGCCGCATATTTTGAAGTAATATCTTAGTGAATTAATGTACATTTAAAATTGTTGAATGTTTAAAACTAATTTTATACAAGGTAATTAACATAAATCATCATGTCTATATCTTGCCTTCTGCCCGAAGGAAGATGACTTCAACCACTATACAACCTCAATCCTGTACAGCAGCGGTTCCCAACCTGTGGTACGCGTACCCCTGGGGGTACGCGACAGGACGTTCAGGGGTACGCGAAAAAAATTGAGTAATGGCGGAAAAAAGATACATATGTCGACAATGTAAAAGACAAGTCAAAAGTTGTGAAATTAACTCAACGCTATACTATACAACATGAACTGTGTGAGACAATCTCCGACGTTTTTCTTGCGCGCCACTGGCGTGCTGTCTGCTTGGACTGGCGTGTGTGAAAATCTATGGCGTTTCGTGTGACCACAATTCAATATTTTTACACAATAGTCTTCATTATGATGATTATGGGGTTATAGATGTGCCGTTGAATATTTCATCAAAAATATGACTTGTTTGATCTTCCACACGATCTATGAACGTCTAATGTCCCGGAAGTAATAGTGTCGATTCTTGACCCAAATTTTACAAACGTGAGATAGTGAGATAGTGTTTCTATATACAGTAGTTTTTGTCATTGTTTTAACTTAACTTAAAGTGATTAATTGTTCAATTCGTGTATTATCAGATATGGATCAGTGGTTGAAAACCGGCACAGTAAAAAAGCTGAAAAGAATATGAACAGCTGACCGTCAAGGCGCTTACGTTTCTGTTGCCATTTACAAATACTGAGCTGGCGGAGAGGGCTTTCTCTTCTTATACCTTTATAAAAAATAAATACCGTAGTAAACAGAATGCAGGTCCAGAATTGAAACTGTATCTTACATCACTTGAACCTGATTTAAAAAAAACTATGTGCTTCAAAACAAGCTCAAGGATCGCACTCAACATTTGTGATGGTCACGTGACATATGTTATAAAAAGTGATTTCACCTTTTAACAATAACAACGTTTTTATTATTATTATTAATAATTTAAATGTGTTAATTTTTATTGTAACTTTATGATTTTTTTTAATGTAAAAATATATGCACTGTTTGTTCACCTTTTTATTACATTGTTTTTTAATCCCGTGGCTGGTCCCTTTATTTCTGGTTATAATCTATAAATTTTTAATAACAGCAACTATATTAATTTCAAATATTTTGCTAATATTAGGGGTACAATTTATAGAAATGGGCTGCCAAGGGGTACGCAAGTGAAAAAAGGTTGGGAACCGCTGCTGTACAGTATTGGCTCAGCCAGAAGTCCATGTTAGGACTGATCAACGCTAGCAATAAAAACTAACAGGAGTCTGATCAACTGCGGTTAGTCAGCATCAGAAGGGCGTCTTGGTTAAAAAACAGAAATACGATAACCTGGTCATATTTTGCAGGTTTAACTAGTGTTGAAAAACGTGACACAGTTTTGGAAATTGTGAACTGTTTAACAGTGAACCAACATTGTTCCTGGCATAAGCGTAGCGTCTTCAGTGTCAAGATGTTTTAACGACCGAAAGAAGTCAGCTACTACAACATGTCAGCAAGTTGAGTAAAACGTAGCGTGAAAACAAAAACCCATACACCCAAGCCAATAACATGATGAAGATGACCAAACAGTAACTATATACTTTTTTTCCAATTGTGTGAAAATTTGTAAGATATTATCGCGAGTTAGGAAATAGAGGATGTCTGAGTTTAGACAAAATACGAATGAGTAATGTGAAAGTAGAGAAAATTAAAGTCACTAATGAAAATATGGAGAGAGATATGACTTCTGAGGAGAAGAGAGATATGATAAGATATCTAAGGTCGACTTCCCAGCCATACTCAAGACTGTGTTCTTTAATATGTCATACCCTCATCCATCCTCTCTTGTTAAATAGGATAATCTATTTGTCATGGGATTTGCCTCCCCTTTGCTTTGCAGTAATGTCCACCAGTGGCCAAAACTCAAGAGTATCTAAAATGGTTCTTCAAAGTTGTCTACCTTCGCACAAGATTACTCTTGGCAGAGTTGTAGATAGAAAGATAATGATGCTACTATCTCAAGGAAGTATTCACAAGATAATTCAGAAGTCAAGAACAATGCTGTATATGGCAGAGCACTATTAACATATATCTGATCCGTCACCTTTTGTGATGTTTTAAGCAATTGTGTGGCTTGTTCGAGCCCCCAGCTGGTTTAATCCAGCGAAATTCCTGTTATAAGTATTTTTGGCTTATGGCTGCAACTATATGTATGTGTGTGTATATATATATATATATATATATATATATATATATATATATATATATATATATATATATATATATATATATATATATATATATATATATATATATATATATTAAAGATTCTCGATCATAAATGCGCTCTCATATCTATAATAACTGAATCAACTATGAATTAGCAAAATAACATTTAACAAATTTAATAATTAATTAGTCTTTAACAAGTTAAAAAAATATGGATGAAGATGATTTTAGGGGGTTTAAGAAATTGTCTTCGTCGAGACTTAATTGGGGACTGTTGGTTATTTTCCGTTGCTTTCACCTGTTAACAAAACTTAACTTGCGGAATACTCCAAGGGTTAGTTGTCGAGTCTTACGTGATGAGGGATCTTCTCTAGATGTGTCTAGATGAACTGCACTCCTAATGTCAATGTAGGTGTCTTCATAACGTGTCCACTGTAGGTAGTTGGTGTCGGCCTCAGCTCTTGAATCACAAGATTGTGGCAAAGACTCTTACTTCAGACTGGTCTCTTGTAAGTGTTAACTTCGTACCACGAACTTTAGGAAAAATAAAAGAGCAATAGCCTCTGCTAAGTACATTTGTAGGCTGAAGATTAACAGGCGCATTGTCTCGCTGTCAACCAAACCAATGTTAGCCTCTCTGAATAATTAGATTCTTTGAGCATACACATCGTAACTCAGGGAAGATGATTAGAAATCACCAATATTCTTCTGGGTATTTTAATGAGAAAATAGGTACTTGGACAGCGCTAGTGCAGTGATTTGTGCCTGAACTACAATTAACAAGGTACATATATCTCACAAAATAACACTATGCACTTTATGCACATGTGATGTAATCATCACTCCTCACTGCTCCATTCGGAGTCTGGGATTACCTCTACTTTCGCTTTCCTGAGCGAATTAGCATAAAGCAAACACCAGTGCTTGCTGTAGTGGTTTATGAACATACTGTTTTCATATAGTTTCAGAATCCCTCTTACGACTTTTGCTTCTGATTCCTTAAGTGTCCAGACTTGGTATTTAAAATAGCGGGTTCTCTTTTAAGTTATACAGATGCCCAAATACTTTATCACTTTTAATTTTTGAATTCTTTGTCCGATCCTTCTCTCTGGCTACTGGGAGTTGTTACTTGATGTTGTTGAAAATTCAGTCTGATTTGTGTCTCCGACTTTGTTAGATTATATTTCCATTTCTCAGTCCAAGTCCCAGATTGGTATTTCCGACCAGCTTTCCATTGAGAGCTTAAGTTTATTTCAGGCTCTCAATTTAGACCAATCCTGTCTCTTTAGAACTTTGTTGGTCGGGGTGTTAAATAATTACTATCCCCCGCGTGCTTTAAAATATCAATTTTAAACTCGTGACCTCTTTCAAATAAGGCAGTAATATTTTCGATTGCATTTGTACAAACTCTCAAACACATCGGTGAACTCATTTTCTGGCTAATACCTTTCTCACCATAATCTCCCTAAACTGGTTATCTGTATTATTGATACAGAGATGGTCCAGCGGAAGTATTACCTCATTATCACCTGTGATTTCATACACCTCCCAGACGCATTTCTTAGACAGACAGTCTGGCTGTCTTTCCGTTGATTGTGCGAGATCCCTTGTGCCAACAATGACCGTCTCTATCAAAGGTGGCTAGACGACTTAAGTGATAAAGGTATTATCCACTGACCTGTCTAATTAGCCTTGTAATACTACGATTCACATGGTGAAACGTAAACAAGTCTGGAAGTGACTAGGCAACAATGTAGGTGCATAAAATATGCCAAATAATAGGACGATGAGTGAGGAAAATAAAGAAATAAGTTGATAATGCAGGAAAGAACGAAAATAATTTAAAAGGACACAATTGATTTCGTCACACTACTGGAGTAAGGACTGCAACATCAAACATCAAGTGACAGTTAGAATAGAATGAATTCTGACCTCTTAGAACATATAAATATATTTATTAAAGAAACTACGATAACAACAAAAGTAATAACTCCACTAGCTCTGATGGGCTAGTGATTTTATGTCACAAATCACAGAAAAACACTTCGCTCAATCTCACAGGCCAAATGTCTCACTCCACACCACCAACACCCGTACACTTTCTCACCACCAAGATAATCTAACTAAAGGGTAGGCCACCATCTTTCGTGAAGAAAACGGCCTCCTGTAAAGTTAACAAATCCTAGTAGGTAAATTTACTCCTCAGCTAGGAAAAATAACGCTGCACTGTTCCACCTAATTTGGTATTCTAAGGCTCTCTCTGTAACAGCTTTGTATCAATCCTAAGCGTTCACTATTGCTTGCGGCTGGTGGCCACACTAGCAGGTGAATGAGAATAACATGAATGCTGAACCACTTGCACCCACTGATATATCCAAACAAGAACAACTACTGCTGGCAAACGAATAATCAGGAGGGACCCGCAGGTGCGCCTCTTATGTTGGATAGTGAAGAATTTATCTCTCAGACAGGGGACGAATACTAGCAAGACGCGAATCTTCTCTGGCGTTACGTCAGTATACTCCGAGTTAACAGGACGTAAATGGGTCTGACGATAGTGCCGAAATGACTGGATGGCAAAGGAGGCAGCCTGTATGTGCTCGAATGACAGGTAATTTCAAACAATAGGCTGTGTTTACACTATCCAAGACGCAGCCGTATATGCTGAAACTGGCAATATGATCTGGACTGCCGTGTATTCAATACTAGGCAGAGGTGCTGATATAACTATAAGCTGCAGTATACTCTGGAAGTGGCGAATAATTAGTAAGTACCAAATATAATCTGGAAGTTGCATGGTGCCAAGAAGCATTGTACCAATGTGGCCACGATCGAGTTAAGAATAATTCCTGCACTACAACTGCTATTAAGCTCTGGCGCAGAATATCACTTTGTCCAGTGGCAGAATTTTCTTGAGACAATGCTACTGAGTGATAGAGACACCTCGCTTAAATAGCAAGATAAAGTCTGCAGGTGGCTTT
>JAMPIV010006375.1:0-52500 GCA_024509875.1 Oreohelix idahoensis | reverse complement strand
TTGCGCAGTGTGGTCGTGATGTCACATGGCACCTCTTGTGTATCCACACTGTCCAGTTGTGCATTAATTCACTGGTTTTGAAACTTCTGAAGAAGTCCATGGGTATCCGGTGTATTTGGCAAAGCATGTTTTTTTTTATAATATTGAGGAGGAGGATGTTAAAGAGCTGCTTGAGTCTTACTCATAGCCCTAACTAATGAAGAATTGGCTGAATTGAACAGGCAGGCATTTGATAAAGAGACATGGAAGGTGAAGATACAGGCGCAACAAAAGAAAACAGCTCAACAAACAAGAATCTTAGACGTGTTTTTTAACCTTGCTGAAATAACAGGCATTCTGCAGAGTTGTGATCACCTGCCTGATCGTTCTGTTAAGGTAACACGACTCATTAATGAAAATTTGCCGTGCTATCGTGATATTTATGACGCAAAAAGATTCGTGGTGGCAGGCAGATGAAGTTAGACTCCTTCAAGAAACAAGTCAGAGAACCTCAACCTCAACAGCTAGTCACAGAAGCAGCAGGAACTTCAGCTGCAGTTGCAGCAACTTCAAGTGCTGAAGAGGAGTAATTGTAATAGGAAGAATAATAAAACCATTTTATTTGTATGTTTTATTAATAATTTTAGTGTATTTTCTAATTATTACTTAGCAATTACAATAAATTATACTGTATTACAGTTTAGTGTACAAGAAAATATGTAAGTCTTATTCAAATGCCTATACACTTCCATATAAATTTGAAATTTTTAGTTGGTCTGGAAAGTATCTTCCACATGATACATTAGTTCAATGGAAAATCGATGTATGATATACGTAGTTTCGCAATAAGTCGTGCTTTTATGAACATAACTACAATGTATATACATATATATTACACATATATATATATATGTGTGTGTGTGGGTGTGCGTGCGTGCGTGCGTGCGTGCGTGCGTGCGTGCGTGCGTGCGTGCGTGTGTGTGTGTGTGTGTGTGTGTGTGTGTGTGTGTGTGTGTGTGTGTGTGTGTGTGTGTGTGTGTGTGTGAGGGCTGCGATTGGTGTTAAAAAATCTTAATCGATTAGTCGAATTTCTTTAATCCAAGATTAGTCGATCCATTTCAAACAACTTTATAAATTACATATTTTTTAAAATCATAAATAACATTTTTATAAACCACTAAGGACTTTATTTATTTTACTTGCCATAAAGGAACATTGACTTGAAAATATAATGAAAATACTGAAAAGTTACAACCAAACAATTTGTTATTATTGACCACACTTGGCAAATTCCATATCACAAACCTCTAACATAGCAAATACTCTCGCAAGTTAGGAAAAAAAAAAAACTTTGCTGAAAAAAATGGAATAATCGATTAAAATGCGTTTCATCATTTAATTGGTGGAAAAAAAATTAACACATCAATGGATTCATTAAACGTTAGATCCCAGCCCTATATATATATATATATATATATATATATATATATATAACGATATACGTAGTTATGTACAATACGGAGGAAATCATAGTTTACTTGTAACCAGAACACAACAGACTCATTAACCTTACCCTTTGTTACACAGGAACATGACTCACCTTGCCTGTAAACATACTTAACTTAGCATGACACCTCGATAGCGATAGCCTACAACAGTGTTTCTCAACATTTAACAAACGAATACAGGTATAAAGCAGGCACTTCTAAGACAGAAATAATTATGGCACTGGGCAACACAATAATATCAGAAGTGGTAGGCTCATCGGGGAATCGAACCAAGGACCATCTAAACGGCGCCACCATCTCGCTGCGAGAGGGAATCGTGAAAGGACACACAGCCAACTAAGCACCCCCACCTCCGAAACAAATGGCTCGTTGACGGTAGTCATTCTCACGGCACTTTTCGGAGCTATTGAATATAGGACTAGTGTCCTTTCACGGTTCACTCTGGCGGCGAGGCGTGGCGCCGTTAGGATGGTATCTGATGTGATCCCTCAGTGAAACGTCACTTCTGTTACTTTTCTGTTGTCTAGTGTCCTAATCCTTTTTGTCTTAAGAGTGCCTACTATTTGCCTATATTGGTTTATTATTCACTAATCAGCTGTTTAGTCAGAGTCCACTGGATTCCATTTCTATTCGCTGAAGTCGATGTTTTCATAACCCAACCTGTAGCCAATCGGAAAAGAGATGGTGACAAGAGGCATCCCTATCGCACTCCAATTCTTACCTCAAACGCTTTTTTAAGCTGTCCTTAACGAAGAGCTCCGTATACCATTTCTTCAAATGTTTTCTTAAGGACGTTAATGGTCTTCAGGGGGATTCCATAATGCCTCATCAATTTCCAGAGTGATTATCTGTCTACCCGTCAAATACCTTATCATAGCCTACAAATCCATGCAAAGATGTTGTGGCGAGAGGTTTTGTTTGGCTGTAGGATCAGTATAGTACTGAAAATTACAGAAATAGAATTTCTGCAGAAAATGGTGAAGTCCCAGTGTCTGAGAGAACTACTGGTATCATAACTTAGTTACGGCTGTGAATGATCTGATCTCGAAACAATAGTAGAGAGGAGACCGACATAAAGTGCCACCTCCGCTGTGTAACTAACTGTGATATTCAACAAAACCAGGAAACATATTTTACTTAACAATGATAAAATTGACAAGTCGTTCAAATACAATTTCCTAAGTATTTATTTAGTATATACACTATCTACTCTTGTGCTGAAGGGTGAATGTTGAAAAAAATGGAATGTAATGGAATTGTAAGTTTACAAGTGATTTACATATATATATATATATATATATATATATATATATATATATATATATATATATATATATATATATATATATATATATATATATATATATATATATATATATATATATATATATATATATATATATATATATATATATATATATTACAACAAGTTTTCCAATTATAGGAACAAAAATTATATCAGCTGTGCTGTTATTTAAGGATATACCACTTATCAGCTATGTTGTTATTTTTGTCTCTTGCTATGCTAATTTCACTTTCTCATCACTGACAGTTTCTATGCTCACAATGCTGACAGAAATGGTACTAATGTGTACTCATCTCTCTTAAACAGTTCTGTTCTCCGTAGTTTGCTTCACACAACTCCTGCTGAGGTTCATTACTTTAGCCCACCCAAGACTGAGGGGGACCAAAGATGTAGAGTCTGGTCAACCTCTATGCTCCTGCGGGGTTCCAGGCAGCGGGATTGACTCGAACATACGACCTCAGTTTTTAGGACACAAATGAACCCTCCTAAGATTTTAAACTGGCCAGGTTTTGACGCGACTTAGTGAAGTAGGTTGCAGGTCGATGCCCTCAGGTAAGCAATAAATCACAGTGACAGGTTCTTCCTCTTCAGTCAGTCGGTATCTCTGGCGTCAAGTTCGGGGTTGCGTGTTTTAGCATAAAATCCGCCCGATTATATAGGCCGGTAAATACTTAAGGAAAGCTTTCGGTTGGTTCCTGGCGGAGCAAGTTGATTGGTTTCCTCCGGTTTGGTCTTTTGCTCATACAGCCTAATTTTATTCAGTTTCTAGCCGCCATCTTGCGTGAACTGCGTGAACAGTATAATTTATTCTGTCTCAGAGACTGGTGAACGGTGCAAGTTGATTGGTTGAAGCAAATCTGTATTTCGACATAGTGATTAACCAAGTAGTGGCTTACACTCGTTTCACGACATAGCCCCCTCCTTTCCTAGCTGTGACTTGTCATAGCTGACGTGTAAACCCCTGCTGTGGTTAATCCTTTTGCGTCTGTCCTTCCAGAGTACTAGGGTGTCGACTTAAAAAATCAGCTCCTACATTGTCTCTTCCCATAATGTAATTCACGGTAAAGGAATAAGGCGCCAGAAGCAGACTCCACCTTAACAATCTCGAATTTAGCTTTTTAGATGCAGCCAAGAATGTTAAAGGTTGGTGATCGCTTTGGACAATGAAGTGTGTCTCATACAGATAAGGTGAAAATTTGTTGATGGACCAAATTAGAGCTAAACATTCTTTCTCTATGGTCGAGTAATTCAACTCAGCTGCATTCAGCTTCCTACTGGCGTAGGCGACTGGTAAAAGTTCCTCCGGCTGGGCTTTTGATTTCTGCAAGAGAGTTGCACCAATACCTATACTGCTAGCGTCCGTCCTTAATACAAATTCCTGTGTGATATCGGGTAGTGTAAGGATTGGTTTGCTGGTGAGTTTTGCTTTTAGCTCTGTGTAAGCTTTTTCACAATCAGCATTCCATTGGATTTTGTCAGGCTGTCCTTTCTTTGTTAAGTTGGTTAATGGTGCACACAGAGAGTTAAAGTGGGGTATGTACTTCTGATAGAACCCACATAAAGACACGAATGATCTCACATCTTTCTTCGTTTGAGGTCTGGGTGCCTTCTTTAACTTCTCTATATTCTTTGGGTCAGGAGACATATGACCTGTAGAAATAGTGTGACCTAAGAATTCCAACTCCTTACAACCGATATAGCACTTGGTTGGACGTGCAGTCAATCCAGTGGCTCTCAGTCTGTCAAACAACATGGAGAGCGCTACTATATGCTCTTCAAATGTGTTTGTAGCAACAAGAATGTCATCCATAAAGTTAGTGATATGGGGATTTTGTAGAGGTTCCAATAATTTCCTCATCATTCTTGAAAAGATACTGGGAGCATTTTTCAGCCCAAAGGGTAGTACATTAAACTCGTAGTGTCCGTCCGATGTACTAAATGCCAGCATTTTCCTAACTTCTGGTTTCACTGGTATTTGGTAGTATCCCTTGCTTAGATCTACCTTCGATAAATACCTAGCCTTACTCAGTGTAGAGAACAGCTGGTTGGTGTCAGGTAATGGGTCCACCTGAGATTCTGTGATCGCATTAAGCTTCCGGTAGTCAATACATAACCTGTGTTCACCACTCGGTTTTCTCAATAGCACCACACTTGAGCTATAGGGAGAGTCTGACTTCGAGATAATTTTCTCCTTCAACAGATAATCAACTTCCTCCCTTAGTGCTTGGGCTTTCGCATAGGGTATAGGGTATGTTCTCATGCATACTGGGGTAGGGTCGGTAACCTTCATGTCGTACTCTAACAGATTCGTACGACCTGGCTTATCTGTGAGCACATCAGCATGGGTTTCCAACACTTTCTGAACCCTCTTCTTCTGCTCTGGAGTTAACTGTTCACTAATATTCACTTGAACATAATCCTCTGTAGTTGTGAGTGGATACTCCATAGAGTGAAGTGGTTCACCGTGCATTTCTGTTGCAATGGCTAGGGTCATAATATGTGCAACTTCTGATGATTCCTTGTCATAGTATTTTTTTAAGAAGATTGACATGATATACCTTCTCCTTCCCTTTCTTGTCAATCTTATAATTGGTCCTGGAAAGTTTCTCCAGTATGACATAGGGTCCCTGCCATCCAATCTGCAATTTATTATTGCTGCTTGGCAACAGTAATAACACCTTTTCACCCACCTCCAGTTCCCTATCCTTTGCTTTTTTGTTGTAGTACGCAGCATGCTTCCTCCTGGCCTGTCTTAAGTTATCATTGGCCAGTTTCCAACCTGCTTTCAATCGAGATGTCAACTCGTTGACGTACTGGTATGAGGAAGTCACTGTTTCCTCTGCCTTTTCATCAGTCCATGTCCGCAGCAATGCTTCCAGTGGACCTTTTATTGGTCTTCCAAACAACAATGTAGCTGGAGCCAATCCAGTTGAATTGTGGGGTACTTCCCTATATGCAAATAGTGCAGCGGGTAAGTAGGTATCCCAAGTATCAGGTTTTTCACTCGCCAGCTTTCTAAGGATTGAAATTAGCGCACCATTGAACCGCTCTACTTGACCGTTCCCTTGGGCATGGTAGGGACTACAATGATAGTGCCTGGCTTGAAATATCCTGAATACTTCTTGTGTTAGCTTTCCCTTAAACTGAGACCCATTGTCAGTCAATATCTGATGCGGGAAACCTAATCGGGTAAATATTGTCAACAGGGCCTCTGCCACGTGCTTTGAATCTATAGCTGACATGGCCACTGCTTCTCCCCACATAGAGCAAGTATCAACCAAGGTTAAGATGTAAGCATTTCTCTTCTTGGTCCTAGTGAGGGGTCCAACAATATCTACTGCAACACGTTCAAAAGGGGTTCCCATAATAGGCATTTCTCCCAGTGTTGCGGGTGCAGTCCTATGCTTAGGAGCTACTCTTTGGCATTCTGGACAGGATCTTACATATCTTTTTATGTCCTCTGTAATTCCTGGCCAGAAGTAGTGACAGGCTATCCTTTGTCCAGTGGCCCCTATTCCCATATGTCCACTGAAGGGTATAGCATGTCCTAGCGTCATAACCTTCTCCCTGTAAGATTTTGGCACTACAAGCTGTCCATGCCCTTTAGGTCCTGTTCCAGCTTTTCTGTATAGTAGGCCATTCTTCATATACAAGTCTCCTTTCTCTGGAGGGTTATGTGCTTTAGGCAATTTGCCAAAACAAGGCTTCAACGTGCAGTCTGCTGCTTGAGCCTTTTTCATCTCTTCTGGATGAGTATTGATAGGATTCTCCTCCATTTTCCTGGAGCTTTCCCTGGTCTGGACTGTTGCCATAACTACGGGTTTTATAGGTTCTCCAAGGAAAACATACCTACACCCCAAAATCAAAGGGTAAATAGGGTCGTCCATCACTGCTGCTTTGATTTCTCCTTCCACATAGCGAGATCTTATGTTGATTCGAGCTATGGGTAGTGTCATGGTTCTTGCTCCCTTGATTGGTCCTCTGATTTCCACTGTTTCTGTGGTTATCTGGTCAGGACTCACTAGAGAAGAGCACACAACTGAATCAAAGTCCAATCCTGTGTCATATAAACACAGTACTTGAGTGCCATTCACGGTCACTTCCTCACAGACAGGGGGATGATGGAAGTCTTTCTGACTTACTGCCATTTCCTTCCTTCCCTGATTCCCTGTTGTAAGACATGCAGCATGATGAGGAGGATTCTTCCTTCTGCAGTCCGCAGTATTGTGGTTACTCATTAGACAAGTTTTACACCACTTTCCTTCCTTCCGGTAAGGTGTCTTATCCGATCTTAGAGGGTTTTTGTCCTTTTGGTCAAATCTTTGTTTGTTCCTTGTGGTATGGTCCTTTTGTTCATATTTGGTATAGTTTTGTGATGATTTGAAGTTTTCACCCTGCTTCTTCTTATTTCCTAATAATTCTGCCTGAGCTGCTTGATATCTCTCAGCAACAGTTACAATATCTTCTAGTCTCTCTGCTCCTTGTTCCATGATAAACTTCCTCATTTCTTGAGGCATGGACTCTTTCACTTGCTCCATCATTATCATTTCTTTCAGATCCTGACTCTTCCCTAAACTACTCCATTTTTCCAAATAGGTTTCCAATCTAGCAGAGAATTGGTGATAGTTTTCTCCTGGAAGAAGTTTAGCTGTTCGGAATTTCTTTCTATATGATTCTGAGTTCTTTTCATATCTCACAAGCAGTGCCTGCTTCAGGATTTCATAATCTTCCTGGTCATCTCTTGAGAGCTTCAAATATACATCGTAGGCTACACCTCTCAATCCCTGAGATAGTTTAAGACTCCATTTTTCTTTCACTAAGCCATAGGTAGTGGCTAGTCTTTCGTATCTATCCAGGTACGACTCAATGGCGTCTTCTTTCTCAACAAATGGGTCCAGATGAAAATTCATGGCCCCACTTGAGGTGCTCTGGCTGGAGCTACTCTCAGAGTGAGGTGAGCTACCACCATTATTGCCAGTATTTGCCTGAATTTCAAGCTCTTTTAATCTCAACTGATGGTCTCTCTCTGCTTGTAATTTCCTTTCCTCAGCTTCTAACCTTTTAGTTTCTCTTTCAGCTTCCAGTCTTTTGTCTTCTCTCTCAGCTTCCAGTCTTTTGTCTTCTCTCTCAGCTTCCAGTTTTTTGTCTTCTCTCTCAGCGTCCAGTCTTTTGACTTCTCTTTCAGCTTCCAGTCTTTTGACTTCTCTTTCAGCTTGCAACCTCCTTTCTTCAGCCACAGATTTCTTTGCTTCTCTATCAGCCTCTAATTTCTTTGCTTCAGTTTCTAATTGCAACTTTCTTTCTTCCCTATCCATGTGTTATTCCACTTCTGTTGTGATATACTGAGTGAGAGCATCACCTGTCAAATTTAATTCCTTACCCATCTGCATGATCGCAGTTCTGAACTTCACCAGATCAGCCATGGCGTTACTTAGAGAGGGTATGTATAGTTACTATAACCAAATATTTTAATTAAACTTAATTTAAATGAACAAATAAATTTCCGTGCAACTTTATGAGCATCAACTATTTACTGAGTACTAAATGGTACTCCTCCTACGAAAATAATTTTGTAAAAATCCTGTAATGATTTTCTCAAAATAAAATTTATTTTCTTATGTTACCTATGGGTGGCACAAGATAGAGTGTAGATAGATGAATAGACTAAGTATGGCTCAAGATATACAGAAATATCGCAGGAACGAGCCCCCAGTGTGGCGAGAGGTTTTGTTTGGCTGTAGGATCAGTATAGTACTGAAAATTACAGAAATAGAATTTCTGCAGAAAATGGTGAAGTCCCAGTGTCTGAGAGAACTACTGGTATCACAACTTAGTTACGGCTGTGAATGATCTGATCTCGAAACAATAGTAGAGAGGAGACCGACATAAAGTGCCACCTCCGCTGTGTAACTAACTGTGATATTCAACAAAACCAGGAAACATATTTTACTTAACAATGATAAAATTGACAAGTCGTTCAAATACAATTTCCTAAGTATTTATTTAGTATATACACTATCTACTCTTGTGCTGAAGGGTGAATGTTGAAAAAAATGGAATGTAATGGAATTGTAAGTTTACAAGTGATTTACAAATTTTTATATTTTTATATATATATATATATATATATATATATATATATATATATATATATATATATATATATATATATATATATATATATATATATATATATATATATATATATATATATATATATATATATATATATCTATATATATATATATATATATATATATATATATATATATATATATATATATATGTAAATAAATATTACAACAAGTTTTCCAATTATAGGAACAAAAATTATATCAGCTGTGCTGTTATTTAAGGATATAACACTTATCAGCTATGTTGTTATTTTTGTCTCTTGCTATGCTAATTTCACTTTCTCATCACTGACAGTTTCTATGCTCACAATGCTGACAGAAATGGTACTAATGTGTACTCATCTCTCTTAAACAGTTCTGTTCTCCGTAGTTTGCTTCACACAACTCCTGCTGAGGTTCGTTACTTTAGCCCACCCAAGACTGAGGGGGACCAAAGATGTAGAGTCTGGTCAACCTCTATGCTCCTGCGGGGTTACAGGCAGCGGGATTGACTCGAACATACGACCTCAGTTTTTAGGACACAAATGAACCCTCCTAAGATTTTAAACTGGCCAGGTTTTGACGCGACTTAGTGAAGTAGGTTGCAGGTCGATGCCCTCAGGTAAGCAATAAATCACAGTGACAGGTTCTTCCTCTTCAGTCAGTCGGTATCTCTGGCGTCAAGTTCGGGGTTGCGTGTTTTAGCATAAAATCCGCCCGATTATATAGGCCGGTAAATACTTAAGGAAAGCTTTCGGTTGGTTCCTGGCGGAGCAAGTTGATTGGTTTCCTCCGGTTTGGTCTTTTGCTCATACAGCCTAATTTTATTCAGTTTCTAGCCGCCATCTTGCGTGAACTGCGTGAACAGTATAATTTATTCTGTCTCAGAGACTGGTGAACGGTGCAAGTTGATTGGTTGAAGCAAATCTGTATTTCGACATAGTGATTAACCAAGTAGTGGCTTACACTCGTTTCACGACAGATGTGACTTCAGTTCCAGACTTTGTTCCATTATTGTTGTTAATGTGGCAATCTTGTCCGTACATGATGTATCTAAAACCTGCTTCTTCATCTTTCATTAATGCAGTTTTTTCTAAAACCGTTACGTATTGTGAGCCCTTGAGAGGTTCCAACGATTCTTCAGATCCATTCCATTCCCTAAAATTACCACCAGAAGAATACAGTCGAACTAAAATTGGAATAAGTATGCAATAGTCATGCATTAGACATAGAATGATTTCAATCAATGCAGGGCCAGCTCAGGTTGCTTAGGCTTTGCTTTTGGACTCCATGGGATCGTGAATGAAAGATACACTGCCTGTGCACGACTTCAGGTGATCAGGGGACACAATTTTCTAATCTCATTATAGTCTTCTAATGTCATCATCATCATTATTTTCATAATCGCTCCTTTTTTGGAGCAAGGCGCTACCACTGTAGCTGTTCCCCTTGCAGGGCGCCTACATCCAAGCATTCACATGCTCTTGCAGCAGAGCCGGATTAACGTAGTAGCACAAGTAGCATATGCTACGGGCCCCGCGCTTTTAGGGGCCCCGCGCCAATAAATATGTACATAATTTTTTGGTCATCTAATACGAGCGTTAAACCAATGATCTTGTGATTTATGCCATCTTTAGCGCCTTTTCATTTGGTGTCACGAAATTGTGAGAGAAAGAGCATAAGACGGTGACTTAGTGTGACTCTTTGTTGAGAGGTGTGTGGTTATTTATATTTTTCGTGCTCATTCCTGCCTTTTGCTTTTGCACGACTGTTTGTGTGTATCCAATATTGGTAGGAATGTAATGTCCAGGGTTCTCTCTTTACGTGCCTGGCGAATAAACATTAACTCTTAGTATTAACTTATTTTGTGCACACATCTCTTTCTCCAACGAAAGTAATAATAACTGAATGACGGTTTGTAACTTTATTACACATGACGACGAACTTCACATTAGACCCATTGATGTGGTCAGGCAATAAGAACATAATCCAGATTAATAATAATAATAAAAGTCACTCATTTTCATGAACAATTATGAATGTTAAATATGCCATACATTATAATACTTCCATGTAAAAACAGGAATATACATTAGGGTGATCCACACATGCCCACACACACATCTGTGCCGCCTAACGGCTGGTCATTCAATGCCCCTCCTCGCTGCTAAACTCTCTCTCGTTTTTTTACCTGCCTTGTTAGCAAAACTTCCCCAGCCAGTCTCATCACGTGACATAGAGTGGCTATTTGGGTGAAGTGGCAAAGTGCCAAACTCGGCGTTAAAATTAATGCATTTTCTACTCCCAACACTCTTCATTATTTTTATCTTAACTAACTGCGGACGGAAGCCATTTAAGTGGCGTAGAAAATTTGGTCACGTTTGGACGGAAGCCACTTTTTTGGCTCTAGGCGACTGCCCCTCTAATTTTGTTTCGTTCTTTGTGAAATGAATTTGCATTAAAAAAAAAAAAAAAACTAGAATTTAGGAAACGGAAACTTCCTGTTTTAATTGAGGTATACGGCATGCTCGCACTCTCTTTCGATCTTGATTAAAATTTCTTGATTTGTAAGGTTAGAAAACTCAAAAAATGAGCAGTAGACACAGAGATATTGGACGTAATTATGCTTCTGGAAGTGAAAAACGTAAGGCGAAGGAAGAAAAAGAAAGAAGAGATCAACTTGTGATATAAAAAACACGTAAGCTGACAGAATATTTTGATGTTCATGGTGGTGGTACTCTAACCGCTGAAGCTGGAAGTACAGGAACAACTAGTACTAGTGCAGGCTGTGCAGCAGAAAACATACAGCAAAACCCAGTATACACTGAGTCTGAATGTGAAAGAATAAGTGAAACGAAGAAGTACTCTAATGATATTGGTGATTGGCCAAACAATATAGATGACTGTGAGCGTGAATATTGGATATCCAAGGGAAGTGAAAAATGTCAACATGTTGATAGTGCCTTTTTTCATCCGTGCGATTGTATGACACTGAAAAGAAAACTCGATACTGTCAGAAGTCTTATTTTACACAAATTCATAAACTTACAGACAAGCAACATGCAAGAAAATGGTTATGCTATTCAGAAAGTAAAGGGCGCCTATTCTGTTTCCCATTCAAGCTTATGAGTTCAGAATGTTAATCAAAGTTTACTGTGGAAGGGTTTAATGACTGGAAAAATGCAAGCAATCTATTGCGTCGACATGAAGAAAGCTCCTCACATAGACAAGCTTTAATTTCACTGTTGATGCGTAAAAACAATGGTGAACGTGTCGATTCCCAACTTGTGAAACAAATGGACATTCAAGAAAAGTATTGGCTCAAACTTCTAGAGCAAATAATTGAAGTTGTGAAGTTTTTAGCAGAACGAGGCCTTTCATTTCGTGGCAGTGATGAAATTGTTGGGTACCCTTATAACGGGAATTACTGGCCAAGTTTGACCCTTTTCTGGCAGAGCATATAAGTACTCATGAAAACAAAGGACTTGGACATACATCATATCTATCTAAAACAACGTGTGAGGAATTCATCAATCTGATTGGATCCATCATACTGGATCACATTCTCTGTGAAGTGAAGAAATACAAGTATTATTCCGTTTCATTGGATTCTACTCCAGATATATCTAGTATGGACCAGCTGACTTTGACTCTGCGCTATTTTTTGCCATCTGGACCAGTTGAAAGATTTGTGACATTTTTGGATATGGAAGGTCATAGTGCTGAACAGCTTACTAAAAGTGTACTTAATTTTTTAAAGGCAAATGACATTGATATTAAAGACTGCCGTGGTCAAAGTTATGACAACGCCAGCAACATGAGTGGCAAGTTTATATGATTACATGCACAAATTAATTGATAATGATAATTACTATGCAAATTAAAAATGTATGTGTTCAAATATATTTGTGTTGTTTTATTGTTTTTTTTAAATATAGGGCCCCTTTCTTAACATATGCTACAGGCCCCGCACTAGCTTAATCCGGCCCTGTCTTGCAGTAGATCGTCTGTGACACTTTGTTTTACATGATGAGGTTTCCAGCCTCCATGCACATGTCCACATTAGTTCCCTTGTACGACAAGCCGGGGGGAGGGGGAGTAGTCCTATTCTTTCTTTGTCTCATTAGAAACTCCCGGGAACCACAGGGGGGCCTTTTAATGTCAAGGTCGTACAAAAACTGTCCTAATTAAATAATCGGTAACGATTAGCTACCGAGTAAACAAAGTCACGCCAAAAACCAAATAAACAAACAGTGGCGAACATCCCCAACGTGTTTCTTAATGAAACCCCCCGACGACACAGCGCCCCATATAGATCAATCATATATCATGTGTATTAACATTTGTAATAAATCACGTATTAATCACGTATTAATCACGTGTGGCTGGGTCACACGTCGGTTATTTCATAAAGAAATGAATGTTTTTTTTTTTTTTTGTAAGCTGTAAAACATTTTAAATTCTATAACGTTGAAAGCACAGTTTAAAAAATTATTGCCTTTGACGTGTTAACCACTGTTCGCAAAGTAACATTTAACTAGGTCTGCTCTACACTTAAAGACTTTCTATTGTGGTGTCGGGTTTGCACTTTACAAATCAGACCAGATCAAGTACTTACTTACTTACTTAGTCGTTCCCCTTCTACCGTGAGGTGTAGAGGTTTGGAAGAGAGAGCTGTCTTCCTCCTGGCCTGGTTCCATTCTAGTCCTCGGTCCTTCAAAGATTGTCTAATGTTGTCCTCCCAGTGGACTCTGGGTCGTCCTCGGGGTCTGGATCCTTGGCTCTTTGTTTCCCATGCTTGTCGTGGTATCCGATCTTCTCCCATTCTGCAGACATGGCCAAACCATCTTAATTGGGACTGTTCTACTTGGGTCTGCAGGGGGTAGGATTTAAGGCCTTGACGTATCGTCTGGTTGCGTACCATGTCTCTTCTTGTTACTTCAACCACCTTCCTCAGATACCTCATTTCTGAGGTTTTGATCTGGCTTTTATGGGTTGTAGTCATTGCCCATGACTCGCATCCATATGTCAAGACTGGGACATAGGTGGAGCGGTATACAGCCATCTTCATTTTCTTGCCAACCTCTCTCTTGCTGAGGAATCCTCGATTTATGGCCTGAAAAAGTCTCCCAGCCGCTGCTTTTCGAGTGGCCAACTCTTCTTTGATGCCTCCCTTTCGGTCTATGATAGCTCCGAGGTATTTAAAGTGGTCGACCTGCTCCAGGACCTGTTCTCCCAGCTTAATCTGATGTCTTCTTTCTTCTCGTGATATCACCATGGATTTTGTTTTAGAGCTGCTTATGACCATCCCTCTCTTTAAGTACCGTCTCGATAATTACCTGTTTTGAATTCCAAAATGTTTACATTATTTTGGTCTCTTGCCCTGATAATATCTTTCTTTGTTTCCTTATAATGTTATTGTGCTTGGGCACGTTTGTTTTCAACCTATCCGCCCATTCTTGTTTTTAGCGCAATGTCACGTCTTCTAATTCATTTATTCACAACCTCTCTGCACCCCATGGAGCATAGGACTTCAACAAATTTGTGTCAGGTCCTCCTGTCACGTGCCACTCCCCTTAAGATCTGTCTTTGTCTTCAAGATTCATTTCACGTCTGTCACCAGTTCTATTTGTCACGTGTTTATTTTTTGTCTCCCTCTATCTGTCTTATTATAGGGATTTCAGAACAATTTATGCCTTGTAATGTTATCAACAGTTTTTCTCAAGATGCGCCCTACCCATCGTCAGCGTCTTCAATTTATCGTCTGATCTACTGGTTCCTGTTTGATTCTTATCGTCAGCTCCATAGTGACAATCTTGTGCCGTTTCAATCCTTCTATTTCTCGCAAGCAACCATTTATGAAAGTCTAACTTGTTAATTACATCTTCTAATTAGTTCAAAATATTATATTTGTCTTATTTTAATCTCTTTTATTATATCTATTCTTTTTGCTTGGTGTAACTTTATTTCTTTGTTTTTCTTAAAATGAAATACGCGAAAATGTTGGTATACCAAAACAACGGGTTCCTGAAACCCAAGGCGTTGAAGAGGAGCCAGCAGTCTGGAGCTGGAGCCAGGAGCAGTGGAGCAGCAGGTTTTTGCGTGTAGCTTGAGTGGAGCTGGGGCACAGAAGATCTTGACTGCTCCACTGCTCCATTTTCGTTATTCTTATTCAATACAATATTAATGCTATTGTACTAAATTTGTAGAAATGAAAAAACATATTTAATATGTTTTATTTTAACGCCAGATAATTTCGTATATTTTGTCCATAGATTGGCATGGTTAATTTAATTCCGAAACAAAAAATTCAAGTTAAAAAAATACAACAACATCAAAACTGAATACCAACATGATGAAATATCAGCTTGGTTGTCATCATCATGTGACGTATTCTTTCCAGAACGTTGTCTCCATTACAGCTGCTCTGAACGCATCACGATTCTGGGCAAGTCGACCTGCATCAGCCAAAGACAAGTTCAGACTCTCTGTGATGTCCTGGGTCCAACGTCGTCTAGGTCGACCCCTTCCCCTTTTTCCAGGGACCATGCCTTCCATCACTGTTTTTTCCAGACTATTATGTCTTTTTATATGACCGAAAAATTTCAGCTTCCTTATTGCGATGGTATTTAGGAGCCAATGTTCCTGTACGTTTAGTGAGTGCAGTACTTCTCTGTTGGTCTTTTTTTCTGTCCAGGGTATTCTCAACATCCTTCTGTAGCATTTCATTTCGAATGATGTAATCTTTTTTGCAACTGTTTTATTGAGTGTCCAAGTCTCGCAGCCGTATGTTGCTACTGGGAATATACATGCTCTGATCAGTTGTAACTTTGTTTCTTTGCTTGTGCCTTGCCATAGGTTTTTCATCTGTATTAGTTTATGTGAAGCAATAGCAAGTCTTCTTTTAATTTCTACTGCACAGTCGCCAGAGCTGTTGATGATTGATCCTAAGTATTCGAATTCATTAACACTTTCCAGTTCTTCGTTATCAATTTCAATTTCTGGTTTGGTCTTTACTTTGTCTGTTGTCAATACTTTGGTCTTCTTGGTGTTTAGGTATAGATTCTGGGCCTCGCTGTGTTTTTTGGTGGACAGAATTAATTGTTCAAGTCCTTCTGGGTTGGTCGATAGGAGGACTGTGTCGTCAGCATATCTGATTTCCGGGATCTGGTACCCGCCGATGTTAAATGAGTCAAACTCTGTGTGTTCTTGGTCATCTCTTACGCTTCTCATGATATTCTCGGCATAAATGTTAAACAGGTAAGGGGAAAGGGTACAGCCTTGTCTTACTCCTTTCTGTACTTCAAACCATTCTGATGTTTCCCCCTCTACTCTTACGGCTGCCTGTTGTTCGGCTTGGTTGTACTTTTTTTTTTTTTAAAGCTTGGTTGTACTTTAAAAAAATATCACTTGTGTATTATACTACTCGTCAAAAGTCAAGGGCCACTTAGAAAAACCTTGGTTGAAACCATAAAACAAATCTGATATAAACGTAATTGGTATCAGTCAAAACGGCATTTATTGAATACCAAATTGACATGACACGTAAAGAAATGGAAACACACATTCAAACGCAATGAAGCCTTGAAGTGTGTCACCCACCTTTTTCAAAAGTCACACAATAGATATTGGACAAATAGACATTTCAAAATCGGGTATGACCACCGTTTGCAGCAAGGCATTCAAGACAGCGTAGACGCATCGAGTCCACAAGGGTCCGAAGAGTATCCTGAGGAACAGCTTGCCATTCCTGAAGCAGAAATGCAGTCAGCTGTGCAACATCCATTGGCACGGGGTGATTTGTTGACAATCTTCGACCAAGGACATCTCAGAGGTGCTCAATCGGAGAAAGGTCAGGTGAATGAGCTGGCCACGCCATCCTGATGATCACATGTTGCTGAATAAACTCATTCACCACACGAGCTCGATGGGGTCGAGCGTTATCATCTTGGAGGATGGCATTACCACCTATGGCCTCCAGAGCAGGCTGAACAATTGGTCTCAAGATTTCGTTCTGGTATCTTGGGCCGGTCAAGTTGCCTTGAATGATGTAGAGTGGGGTCCTGCCGTGTCTGTAGAAGCCTCCCCAGAACATGACAGAACCCCTACTATAACGATCCACCTCTCGAATTGTGTCATCAGTAAATCGCTCTCCTGGTCGTCTCCAAACTCGAATCCTGCCATCATTGAATGACACAGTGAAGCGAAATTCATCAGTGAAGAGAACTTGACTCCATTGTTGCCTTGTCCATCGGATGTGCTCGCGACACCAAGCAACACGGGCTCTGCGATGAGCAGGAGTAAGAAGGATTCTGACTGCAGGACGTCGAGCAGCCAGTCCAAATTCATGTAAACGTCTGCGAATGGTGCTTTGACTGACATTAACGTTTACATTTTGTCTCTGCTGACATCTTAGAGTGGAACAAGTCACTGTTCGATGGCGCAGGGCTGACAACAAGAGGTACCGGTCATCATGTCTATTGGTGCATCTAGGGCGACCTGGCCGGTGGCGATCCTCCACACTTCCTGTGGCCTGAAATCTCTCCAAAATTCTTTGGATAGTAGAGTGTGACACTGCAAGCCGTCTAGCAACCTCACAGACAGATAAACCACTTTCAACCCACGCTATAGCCCTCATTCTTTGTAAGGTTTCAAGACTTCTTCTCGGTGGCATGGTTTTTGCAAGTGATGAAACTACCCTAAGTCTGCTGATTGTAAAACAAATTAAGAGTGAACTCTGATCACGAAAAGTCGCCATTGCACGTGGAATGTCAATCAGCACGATTACTTCACCTGTTTGGTTGTGCGGAAGTTTGAAAAAACATTAAAAATGTGAATTTATGGTCAGCAAACCAAATTGCACGTGATCACCATGGTTGTCGGTGAGTTGTTTTTATGCTTAACGTGCATAGAGGACTGTCAGAGGAAGATATTGCACCAATTTTTACTAAAAACTTCCTTCATTTAATCATTCTATGCGCTTATATAAAAGTGTATTGAAAATAATAGGGTGGCCCTTAACTATTGACGAGTAGTATATTTAAATGATGGCAGTATTGGAGTTTTATTTATTTATTTAATTAGAAGTGCCCTTTTGTTTAAAAAAAAGTAACAATTATTTAAAACAAGTTTCTTTCTATCAGGTTTCAAGTTTACATATATTAGTTATCAAACATTAATAAGTATTTAAACAAATCTTGTGGTAAGTCTTTAGTAGTATCAATAGCACATCACAAGCAAGTACATTATGAAAACAAAATGTAACACGTTTATTGTATTATTACTTTTTCAACGTGATAATAAGAAACATTTAGTTCCGGTAACCGTACAAAGAAATTTAGCCACGGCGTCGACAACTAAACTGAGGCGTACTCAAAGTATTTGACACCCGGGGCGGATCCTACTTTTGGCACCCTCTCACCCACAAAGAAACACAAGGGCAAGTATATTTTTAACAGTAAGTACTATCATTAAAGTGTCCGATGGCACCCCTCCTGGCTGTTACCCGGGGCGGACCCCCTTAGTACGCCACTGCAACTAAATCAAATATGTTCCCATGATTTACGAAAACGTGGTTTAAAGATGTCTTTACATCTGATTTCGAAAGACCAAACTTGAGCTTTTCGGAAAAGCAAAGAAGAAATCGGCGAGGCGCAAATGGAAAGGGACGTGAATTTGGAGGTCAAACAATGTCGCTTTAACACGAGTGAAGAAAGTGCAATGAATAGTCACTGTCCCGTTCGCCCTGAGGAGTGCAAAGGGAATGATTATCGTATAGTGTCGTATTGTGTGCAACTAAAATGTAATCTTAAATAATGAAAAAAAAAACACCAATTTTTCTAAAATTCTCTAGTCTCCTTTTCCCTTTGCAAATTCCGTAATAACACTATAAAAGATTTAATTCCTCTGGTATGGATTATATATCCATACAGAAATGAAATTATAAAACAGGCTGCGAACAGACTGTGAACAGGCTATGCTCTGGAACACTCAATGCTCCGCGTGTGTTGGAAAATCTGTACCGACTACTGGCGAACTTGTCGTTATATTTCAGGTTGCCAATATGTGAGAAGTCGTGGACTGTGTCCTTTAGCTTCTCCTTCTAATCCAGTATCTAGGCGTATAACTTGCCTTGCGACATCGGCATGCACGTGTGCCATTTCAATGCACGCCAATCGCTAAACGTGGATGGGCACTAGCAACCAACTCTTTACTCCGTGCTGGGTTTTCAGTTGCGAGGCAAACTGTGGTTTTGGATTGGCCGCCCGTTACATATATTATCTGCCCCCTTGTCACTCAGTCTTCCTCATTTTGCAGCTGGAGTGAAGTCCCTTTGTGTTGCATTGCTGGCAGGGGCGTCTTCCTTTAATCTCTTTCAGTGTTCCGCCATGTAGACAACATGCCGATCTCAACGTAGGCTACCATCAGGTAACCAACATTCCTATGCGTGTCACGAGTTCTTTGTTGCCATTCGCTCTAGCGGGCGTGCTATTGTGTCCCAATGGGGTGACACTCGTTTTGTTGAAACAGGGGATTTAAGTATCACAGAAATTTTTCTTATTCCCCATGTGGACGTCTCCCGAGTTTACAATTATGTCTACCACGCCAGGTGTGTTCCAAAAAAAAAATGTAAGGTCTGGGAAATAGCAACGGTAGAATTTAAGTTACACTTAGATGAAATCCGTGATTAAGAAAGATTAATTTAAAAAATGATAAAAGAGCACAAACGGGAGAGAAATAAAATAAGAAGATGATAAAAAAGTACAGGGCGATAAAGCCTTGGGACACTTTATCACAATGATGATGAATTCTTTAGAAGATTCTTTATTACCTTGATATTTATGCTATTTGTCATAATGTATGTAAGATTTAATTTTCTTATTATTTGTACAGGCATGTAAAGATAGTAATACAAGGAAAAGTGTTTTTTTTTTTAAACTTGTTTGTTTAAGTCACCCATGCCAGGCCCTTGTCTAAAATATTCAAATTGGACTCCTCACTTCCTTAAGCCAAACATTAAAAAAAATAAGGATGCTCCCCTAACATTGCAGACCCACCCGCTTGCCCAGCCAGTAGTTTTACTGTGGTAGGCTTCCCCAGAAAGATACGGATTGACATAAATAAACATCCCGCCAATATTAAATACATGCCAGCATAGACACAGCCAAAAGTCTGAACAACGCAACAGGCTAAACTATAACTAAAATGTAAAAACACTATCGAGAGGAATAATACAGTACAGACCATAGAATTTACACTATCAATAAAAATGTCACAATAAATGAAATGAGTCCTGATATAAACAACAGTTCCATGTATATGGTAAATGGTTGAAAGAGGCGTGCTACGAAGAAAAGTAGCTAACACGCAATTTATAAAGAGCCCACCCTGCTTGCATATATTATGCAGGCCGTGTCTTTCGATTGTTAACTGTATCATAAAACATCCTCCCAACTATCTATATCCGTCATCATACTTTTTATGCTCGTGACTTATAAATGTTAATGCAAATTATGGAACACCCACAGACTACGGCCGGCAGAAGGGAAAACATACATCTTGTTAATTTATGCTAACAAAAATGTAGGTCGAAGAGGGACCATAACTCCTATGAACTACTGATTTAATTGGTTCTTAATTCGAGTTCAAAAAAGACATAATCAAGAAACTTAACAGTTAGGTACAAAAGTATCCCTGAGGGTATTAATTTAATTTCTGAGTAAAATAAAAAATAAAAAATTCACGGAATATATTTCCGTCTACCAAAATCCATCAATGTTGGTTAATGTTCTGTATTTCAGTGCATCTTAAGCCATCTAACGTTGCCGTAGGTCAATGTTTGCCAAAGTGGATGATGCGCAAGCCTTAAGGGGAAGAGAAGTGGGTTCAAGTAGTATACGGCCTAATTTTTAAAATTTCATTTTATCATGCTTGTTTTTTTTTTTTTTAAACAGGGTTGTAGAGTCGGCCAAACTATTTTCAAAGAAATATGAATAGTTTTATATTGGTAGAGAATAACACGAGCTGCACTCAGGTATTTATTTAACACCCAGGGGAGAATAGGATAAGTCTAGCGAGAAGGTGAATTACTTCACAGCTCTCTTCTACAGCTACCATCTAGAACTGTACAGTCAACTATCTGACTTGTCCTGTGCCATTCTTACCACTAGTTCACCAGTTCTCTTCTCCATTTCTGGGAACTGCTTTCAAAGTTTCTATCCAACATCCATCTCGCCACAGATAGTAATATCTGGTGTAACATCTACATCCTGACCTAGCACATATTTTTTAAAGACTTATTGTAAGTGTCGTACAGATAGGTTGTGAGTTATTTTTGGCCCGTCTGAGTAGAGTGGATGGTGATGGGTACGTGAGAAAGGTGTGAGAAATAGATTTCACGGGTGTTAGTTTTAAGGAAAAATATATGTCTCTAGAATGAGTAAGTTTCTCTATTCCAGCCTATCTATACGACTATAATTTAGTACAAGACAACCTTGCTCTCCTCATACATATAAATATAAGTTTAACTACACACAGCTATGTGACAACAAGACACACAAACGTGAAAAACTACGGTTACTTGGGTATGGGTCTGACCAACACACAAAGGTAAGTTTCTTTGTTGTTTATTATCATTTAAACTTGACAACACCAAATATCTAAAGAAAGATCAAATAAAAATCAGATTTACATACATATGAAACAGCAAAATAAATGTGCCCTCCCCTTATGGAGAAAAGAACCCAAAAGTTAATAACCCAAAGGTCGAAGGTAGCACTATGTTACAGAGTAGACAGTAAAGTAAACAAGTTCCTACTATATGCTACCCAGTAAAGTAAACAAGTTTAAACAAATCCAATGTTGGTAAATTCCCTGTAACAAAGAAAAATATTCACTCTCTCTTTCATACAGTGGCCACTCAATCCCTCTTACCTACTCTTGGTGATATCCCTTGGAAATACAATTTCTCTGAATATATATAAAATGTCAGGTTCACTTCCCAAATTGGCCCCAGTCCATCCTCTAACAAATAAAGACTAGTGAGGTGAACGCCGAATCTGGTGTTTTGTTTTCCTGGATGAACAAAATGTCACCGCCAAGAGTTGATGTAGGACCGTGCTCTTGGGGTTCACAGTTAAAAGAGAAGAATACTTCCAGTACTGGGAAACATCTGGTTGCTAAAAAAATGTTACCAATGATGATGATGATAATCCTATCGGACAACTCTATGCTAGAGCTCGGATTCTGCACAGCGAAAAAATCTGGATAATCCGCTTGAATACGACTGTCAGAAGTCTGGAACAATAGTGTTATTTTGTACACCCCAGTGGGCTGGTAAAAATTGGAAAAGATATCTGGGTTTGGTACGTCCAGTTAAACTTACAAGTTAAAATGTTTCTCGTGTATCGTTGGCAAATATTAGCTCACAAATGAAATTGGTGACACACAAGCCAAGAAAAAGACAACATTAACCAATCAGTAAAAAAGAAAAAAAAAACCACTGAACGCTCTTGCTCAGGTCTGCTAGGAATGTAAGAAATCATTTATGGAAAAATACTACTATTCTATATAGCTACATATATGCATACAGACTCGGACAAGACGATCTCTTATCCACCCCGTCAGTCCTGATTAAATTTAAAGGGCACACGGTGTTTTCAGGCGACCCTATCACGCTTTGCTTAGCGAGTGTAGGTTGGATTGAGTTATGCGACTCTCCCAACTGCTCGCGGTTAACGATCAGCGTACAATGTCAATTATCACATACTAGAGCCTGTCGTTAAGTAGCTATTAATTTGGTCGGCGTCTGATAGTTTTGTCGTATGATATTAAATAATAGGCACTTATAATAAATACGCACAATGAAATAAAACGTGAATTCTTCAGTCGCGCCTAGCATTAAAACCAGTCAGCTACAACCGTCTCTTCTTGTGTGAGAAAGCGTGTGGTGAAAATTAACATTATAACTGAAAACTGGTATGAAATAGCTACGCGTTTTTTAATTTCACTAGTTTAACAGCTTGAAAATCTAAGTGAATCATAATGGTAAAAGCTAACACTTTTAATTGGTAAAAGCTAACACAACGTAAGCACCAATTTCTATTACCAGAAATCAGAATGAAAAATCCCCACGAATTGCTAATAACACATTTAGCAAAATGATTCTAGAACTGCGTGCTTAGACTTTCCAAAAATTCTGAGTGACAACTGATAGCAGGTTTAAGAAAACACAGTTTATATATCATTATATTTCTCTGATCTATCGATGATGTTACTTTTCACGTTGCTATGTGTAACGGGGAATCAGAAACAGAGTTACAATATAAAGGCTTACGGCCGGTCTTCCGTCGAGCGCTTTCGACCGGCATCAAAAGACTTATTATGTGTAACGGGTTTTCTCTGTACGAATGCCCGCTTCTGAAGATCAAAGAGCCCAGGGGTTTCTGATTTCCACTGAGTACGAACTTCAAAGGGTCTGTGCTTTTTCACGCGCGGTCTGTCAGGTATCGCATGATTGACAGATAAGCTCGCGTGAGAAGACGAGGTAAACAAACCTGATTCGCTACCTGTTATGACGGGCAGGTCACGAAAGTTTGTAAACACTTCGTTTGCTTTATGTTCAAAGAAAAGAGGCGTGACAAAAAAGTACACTTGTGTAAGTAAACACAGGCAGTAAATGCATGGTTTTAGCTAGCAAATCATAGCGCGCTACTAGATTACAAAGACTGTCAGATTACTGAAGGCTCTTTTTCCATGATACGTCACAGTAAGGCTAAAGTCCTTGCATGCTTGAGAGAAGCGATTCATCAAGCTCTGGAGCTCCTGTTGACTTTGAGTGACGTCAGCGAACAAAAATTCTCTTATAGTGACCCTTCTGATTTTTGTTTTTGCCTTCAGCCTTGCGAGGTTAATCAGTCGGCCATCTGAACTAGTTGTAAGGCATATTCCTTGGGTTGCATATCTAAATGCATGTTTCAAGAGCACGGCAAAGAAGATCATGAAGAAGGTTGAAGCCAGGACGCAGCTTTATTTGACGCCACTACGTATGTCAAAGGGCTGTGATGTGTTTCCAGCGTACAGTACTGCTCCATTCATGTCTTCATGGAATGACTTTACCATTTCCAGCAATTCAGTCGACTAATGTCCAACTCTGATTCCAAACTCCGACTACAGTTTTTTTTTTTTTTTTTTGGAAACTAGTCACATGACATAAAATTCTGAGTCGGAGTCTGGACGATTGTTACTGTCTTCGTCTCAAAAAAAAAAAAAAAAACGACGGACTCCACGACTCGTGACTCCTCAGCCCTGGTTT
Organism: Oreohelix idahoensis; assembly: GCA_024509875.1. Taxonomy (NCBI): domain Eukaryota; kingdom Metazoa; phylum Mollusca; class Gastropoda; order Stylommatophora; family Oreohelicidae; genus Oreohelix; species Oreohelix idahoensis. The sequence goes on along the minus strand of JAMPIV010006375.1, from coordinate 28,281 downwards.
CATATATGAAAACGGTGGACTGTAGAAATACACTCGTGTATATTTACAATTGTGCTGTCTTGCGATACACCCAGAGTCGGCGCGAGGGATATTTTCAAGGTGGTGCAAGGTCTAGTAAAGGCGCCTCCCCCATTTTCCCTCCCTTGCAGTACTTTATGTATTCTCTGTGTAATGTTACTGAGTTGGATCACACTGTAATTTCTGCAAGTGAGGTTCACTGTAGTGTCTTGCATCTGTAAAATCTGTAGCAAGTAATGGAGGAAACCTGAGTCCTGTGAACAGTAAATAAATAAGTAAATAAATAAATAAAGGTAATTAACAGGTACTCGTTGGACATAAAGGATGACACTAGACAACAGAAAAGAAAATATAAGTGATAGGCGTAACTGGAATCGAACCTAGGACCAACCACAAGGCGCCATCGCCTTGCTGTGACAGCAGCAAAATTGGCTGAGCATCCTTCCACGATTAACTTTCACAGCAAGGTGATGGCGCCGTTTGGTTTACCTGTTAATTACCTTTATTTATTTATTTACTTATTTAAAATCCGTAGCAAATCATAACAATTTATGTTTCCTCAAATTTTATTGTATGTAATTTGTTACATTATCCGTATTGAATTACAGATGGGCGCTCAATGAGCTAATTTGTGTAAGTGTATGTGTTTTTGTGTGTTTTTTTTCTTTTATAATCTAGACATACAGAAAAACGATCAGTTTAATTTTAACTAATAATCTTTTTTTACTTTGAAATTTTGTTTCGTTCTTCTTTTTCTTTTACAGCGTTAATGTTTTGATAAATTTCTTTTTATTTAAACGAAATTCGGTGACGCAACCACACCCCCCCCCAATCCCCAAGTCAGCGCTCGGTGGCCAGTAATAAACATTACATATATTACGTGCATCTCTTTATTATAGTGGAGACTTACTGTGTGTCTCCTTTTCGTAGTGGATATACATACGTGCATCTCTTTCTCATACTGTAATTAATTAGGTTGCAAATCGTCCCGTGTTTCGAGTGATCGTTTAACTGTAATAATGATTCCATACTAATTTTTTTAAATATGTTTAATTTCTCATAGTGGACATTAACTGTTGATTTGTTCTACAGCATCATCGCAGTCACCAATTTATTACTAATCTTCAACAGTTTGGCAGTCTTCTATCAGATCAATAGTACAATGTGGCACAGTCAGAAAATCATGTCTAGAACTTGTCAATATTGTACACTTAGAACATCATTTATAGAAGAAGTCAATGTGGTACAGTTGAAAATCATGTCTAGAATGCATCAGTGTGGCATAATGTGAAAACCATGACTAGAAAACGCCAGCGTGGTACAATTAGAAATCATGTCCACTGCAAGTCGGGGTGGTACAATTAGAAAATCATATCCACTACAAGTCAGTGTGGTACGATTAGAACATCATGTCCACTACAAGTCAATGTGGTACAATTAGAAAATCATGTCCACTACAAGTCAGTGTGGTACAATTAGAAAATCATGTCCACTACAAGTCAGCGTGGTATAATTAGAAAATCATGTCTACAAAAACATCAGCGTGGTACAATCAGAAAATCATGTCTATAAAAACGTCAGCGTGATACAATTAGAAAACCATGTCTAGAAAACGTCAGCGTGATAAAATTAGAAAATCATGTCTAGAAAACCCCACTGTGGTACAATCAGAAAACCATGTCTAGAAAACGTCAGCGTGGTACCATCAGAAAATAATGTCATGAAAACGTCAGAGTGGTACAATTATAAAATCATATCTACAAAAACTTTAGCGTGGTACAATTAGAAAATCATGTCTACAAAAACTTAAGCGTGGTACAATTAGAAAATCATGTCCACTACAAGTAAATGTGGTACTATTAGAAAAACCATGTCTACAAAACGTCAGTGTGCTACAATCAGAAAATCATGTCTAGAAAACGTCAGCGTGGTACAATCAGAAAATCATGCCCTAAAATCGTCAGCGTGGTACAATTAGAAAATCATGTCTACAAAAATGCCAGTGTGGTTCAATGAAAAAATCACGGACAGAGCATGTTACTGTGGCATGCTCAGAAAATCGTGTCAAGATCACCGCAATATTGTACAATCAGAAAGTAATGTAAAGAACGCCTCTATGGGGTACTGTTTGTTAGTCAAGCCAAGAATATGTCAATTTGGAACATTTCGAAAATTATACCATTAAGATGTCAATGTGGTACAGACAGAAAATAATGTCCGGAACATGTCAATGTGGTAAAGACAGAAAATGATGTCTGGAACACGCCAATGTGGTACGGACAGAAAAGGATATCTGGAACACGCCAATGTGGTACAGACAGAAAAGGATATCTGGAACACGCCTATGTGGTACAGACAGAAAATGATGCCTGGAACACGGCAATGTGGTACGGACAGAAAAGGATATCTGGAACACGCCAATGTGGTACAGACAGAAAATGATGCATGGAACACGCCAATGTGGTACTGACAGAAAATGATGCCTGGAACACGCCAATGTGGTACAGACAGAAAATGATGCATGGAACACGCCAATGTGGTACAGACAGAAGATGATGCCTGGAACACGCCAATGTGGTACAGACAGAAAATGATGCCTGGAACACGCCAATGTGGTACAGACAGAAAATGATGGCTGGAACACGCCAATGTGGTACAGACAGAAAATGATGACTGGAACACGCCAATGTGGTACAGACAGAAAATGATGCCTGGAACACGCCAATGTGGTACAGACAGAAAAGGATGTATGGAACACGTAATACAGTGCAGACAGAAAAGAATGTATGGAACACGCCAATGTGGTACAGACAGATAAGGATGCCCGGAACACGTCAATGTTGTACAGACCGAAAACGATGTCTGGAACACGCTAATGTGGTACAGACAGAAAATGATGAATGGAACACGTCAAGGTAGTACAGACAGAAAACGATGTATGGAACACGCCAATGTGGTACAGACAGAAATTAACGTCGAGTACACGTCAATGTGATGATGCAGATATCCAATAACGTCAATGTGCTACAGACATAAATTGATGTCGAGAACACGCTATATGTACGGACAAAAATTAACGCCAAGAACATGTCAACGTGGTACAGACGGACAATCATATTAAGAACCCAAACAAAAAAGTGAAACTACCTGAAAATTATGTCAAGGACACAGCAACGTGGTACTTAAAGAAAACCGTGCCATGTGCATTACAATGTAGCACGACAAAAATAAAAGAAAACAAAAGAACAAACAAAACCGTGGGCACACTATAGTGTAGCACACATCCTCAGCTATACCATACTAATCTGAAACAATTTTCACACAAACAAAAACAAACAAGAGCGCTTTTTCCACCGCAAGAAGCACGTCTGTAAAGGATTCACTCAAGGTAGATGACTTCCCGCCTCAGGATGAAGTGCAACTTAACCGTTTCAAGTTTCCTAACAAATGGAAATGTCAAAAGATACGAACAAAATAAAGAATCAGAGAAGCAGATCGTTTCTTGTCGAGTCTTTTTCAAAGCCGAGAAAATAAAGCAGGTTTTGCTTTTTGACGTTTATGACGTATCGTATTTTCTCTCTTAAAGGTAACAAAGAGCAAATAAATAGAGATAGAGAGAAAGAGAGACATAGAGAGAGAGACAGAGAGAGAGACATAGAGAGTTTGAATGTAGTAACACGTGAGCTTTTTTTAAAAAACATTTTGTGATGTTTTTGAACATCTTGATTCTGCGGAAGCCTTTACTTGTGTTGTTTGTCGCGGAAACAAAAAGAGGTTTCATCGCAAACTACAACTGATAATAAGTGTATGTGTGTATATATGCGTTTTAGTAATATTATATGTGGCCCGCCCCGTGTAGTTCTCAAGAGTCTTCGGTGAGACCAAAAAAAAAAAAAAACAAACAAAGAACAGAGCTACAAACTTGGCAGGACAGATTGGCCGTGGGAAACACTGGGAGAAAGGTTTACATACACATGGCCGGTCCTGATCCTAATGACAACACACCAGCCATCTTACAAGGAGGGCCAGAGCACCATTTTCGGCTCCGAACACAACATATCATCTCATCACAACCCGTAACCCGTCATGGGTCGTAGGGGTGCCATGGTGGAAGCATCAGCAGACAGGGTCCTCCACTGCTCTCTATCCTCAGCAATGCGTACAAGTGTGAAAAACCGTGCCCTGCCCATTCTTTGATGTTATCAGCTCAGGATTTTCTTTGCCTTCCTCTTTTACCTTCGACTGTTTACACAACGTATACCACTCGACAATCACTTTAACATAATCCAACCACAACACATTCCAGAGTGCCAGCTATGTATCTACCCCTTTGAAACTGTTCACCACCACCTGTTCGAGTGGCCAGCACTCGATGGTGTTAAGAAAATGCTCCTTCCTCCGAGGCCAGATAAGTGGAACACCTTAAATGGAGTAAAAGAACAACTTGCGAACGCATGCAGATACCCCATACACGGCATTGGGTGGAAGGGATAGAGCCCATACACCGCTGGATCCATAACAAAGACTATGTCCTACAAGGTGACTAGTGCAAGGTTGTGTATGAGACTGGCAACCTCATCACGTATAACAAATTGATACAAAATCCACCACTGTAAGAGCATGCACATGATTGGTGCAGTCTCCCTTTTGGGAGACCAATTACAGTGGCGGCTCCATGCTCCATAAAGAGCGAATATTAAAATGATTGTATTTGACCTGTACTTGTTCGCCCGTTGTACCCAAAAGTCGGATCTAGGGATTTTTCTAGGTGGTACGAGGTCTCACAAATGCGCCAAGAGGCGCTAATGAAGCTAGAGCTTCAATCCTGCCAAGTCCAGTGTTCTGTAAAATACATTTCTTTCCCATCCCCCAACAATTTTTTTAAAATAAAAGGGGCACCTCCAAGAGTTCAAGCTTCAGGCCCCCCCCCCCCCCCCAAATGTAAATCCGCTACTGATAGAGCCTACTTTCATCTGAGCAAAGACTTATTGTGAAATTTTATGTTTTCAGTTTTGTTGTTACTTTTACTCTTGCAGTGGTTTTATTATTTTTTAATATATTTCGGCTGCACCTCCCCCCCCCCTTTTTTTCCACCCAGCTGGCGCCCGGTGCAGCACACGGCTCGCACCACTTAAGGGAAGGCCCTGGTTCTGGGGGAAGTCTCTAACACATATCTCCCCTACGATAGTATCTGCAATGTGACTAACCTTTACTTTTTACGTTTTACTTGTACAAGTGTCGTTTCCGCGGTTGAATTCCATAGTAACAACCGGTTTTGAAATGAAGCGACACTGCAAATGGCCATCTTGCAACAGAATTCAATACAACTAAACGAGAGTACACTCCAGACGCTTACAACTCGCCCTGAGAGCAATGAAAAGGTAGGGGGGGTGTAGCAAATCCATATATGACGTCACGAAATGAGAGGGGGGGGGGGGAAACGGGTCAAAATTTTGTGACGTTGTATGATGATGGGAGAGAGGGGGAGGGTTTGGTAAAATGTGACGCCAAACAAAAACTAAACGAGTCATACTCGGTTCTTATATTAATTATGTTTCTACTTTATATTAATCATGTTTCCACAATAGTCAACTTTTATTCGCATTTGTTAACTTTAAACTACGATAGCTTAACTTTTTGCCGTAATAGATAACTTTTTTTTTTTAAACCCCTTCTTTTTTTCTTTTTTTAACTCCTTCTTTTTAAAAAAAAAATACAATGTGCAGCTGTAAAAAAATAAAAAAAGACTAGCACACACTCATTTACACACTCTTCCTTGTACTCCAAAGTTACACATTTTACATTTTTTGGTAATGATAGTGTTGATTAAAAAAAGAAGGAAGAGAAAAAGAAAGAAAAAAATAAATAAACAAATCTTACACCCACTTTTGTGGAGATATAGAGCGGGGGGACGAACCCCAAAAAACAACAAAAGCAAAAAAAAAAAAAAAACCCAAAATAAATTGGATCGGAAAAAAGACACTTCTTAGTTCATAGTTTTGGTCATTAACGAGCTTGTTCATTTATTTTTGTTGTTAAATAATACCGATTTTAAAAGAATACATCAACACACTTCCAAAACCATTACATTTTGATTACAATTAAATACTATTAACATAAACAAGTACCTCCGTACACATTTATACACCTTCTTTCGTGCATCCTTATATTATTTATTTAACATCAATCAAACCAAAAATTCAAAGAGAATACAAATATGTTCGTATGCACAAACGTGCGTACCCCCTCCCCCCCCCCCCCCCCACCACACACACACACACACACACAACAGATATGCAATCAAAATTTAAAAATAATAATAATAGTTAAATAAATAAAAAATAATAAAATAATAATTTAAGGCAGGCCTCTCTCTCTGCGGACATGACAAAAAAGAGGATGACAAATTTTAACATGCACCCGCTCTCACACGAGTGCTTAATTAAGATAAAAACTATTGGGTGATGAAGTACCTCACCTTTAGCGTTGTGTGTGTGTGTGTGTGTGGGGGGGGGGGGGGGAGGATGTGTGTTAAAGAAGGGGGTGGGGAAGTTAGGAGTAGAGGCAGTTACGCCGTCAGAAAATTTTTGGACACTCACGTATTCGGACCGAAGACGTAATAAGGCTCCCTGAATTTTTATTTATTAATTTTTTTTTTTTTAATAAAGTGTTTGAATTATTTATATCAGCATTTTGTGCCGTGCCAATACATATACAACCCCTTCTTTTTTTTCAATCTTTATTCGTATTCAATTTGAATTTACAAACATGTTCATTTTACATATTTCAATAAAGAAGTTTCAATGAAAATACAATGAGCAGCTGCTTAGAAAACCCTTTCAATTCCTCGCACACACTTATTTACACACTTTTTCTTGCACTATGTACATTGCACATTTATTTGTGATGATACTATTGATTAAAAAGAAAGTGGGGGGAGAAAACGGATAAAGAATTCATACACCCTCGTTCTTGAAAACTTTAAACCGCACTCTTTTTTATAGTGATTTTTTTTTTCCAGCTGTAAATTTTGTTGTTGTTGTTGTTGTTGTAAATCATCCATTTACTGGGGCTTTCAAGCTGACACAAGATCTGTTAGGCAGGGATGTCCCCTTTCTCATCTACTAAACACATTTTTTTCCCCTTTAAAATACCCATTTTGGAGCGCACAGTGAGGTCTATTGACTTTGTTGTGTTAAATATGTTTGACCTCGGCCCCGGCTTAGACACTTTGATCTAATTTCTTTTTATTTTTAACCTTTGTTGGGGCGTAAAGTGAGTTCTTTTTAAAAAAAAATAATAATATTAGTTTTAATAATTTAAAGCAGGCTTCTCTCTGCGGACATGACAAAAAAAGAGGTTGGAAACTTGTAACATACGCCACACTCTCACAGGTGCCACACTCTCACAGGTGTGCTTAACGATAAAAAAAAAACACACATATTGGGTGATGGAGTTACAAACTTCATGTACATTATTAAAAAACAAGGTCAAAAGGAAATACAGATAAAAATCATATACACTCGTGGACACACACTTCTACCAAAAGTCTACTCTCATTAACATAACAATAAAACAACCAACGTGTGATATATACATTCATAATCAAAAAGTCAAGTTAAGCCATGCTGTGCGATTTTCCCCCTTAATTTAAGAGCATTTGCAGTACAAAAACCGCGTCAAAAACCTCCCATGAACACACTCAGGGACCAGTGGACAACGCAGATCTTGACACTTCAACGGCGTCCAGAAATGTGGTCAACATGACCTCCCGTGAATACAGGAGTAGTTTAAAAGGTCAAGCTTAAGTTCCTTTTTGTTCTTTTTTTCCATTGTGGACAACCAGGTCATTCTGACCGAAATCTACACTGTCTGATTTTTTTTTAAATAAAGTTTTGGCGAGGCGCGTCCCGTTCAACCTAGTCGGTTTTTTTTTTTTTTTTAAATAAATTATTTTTTCAATCTTTATATTCTGTTTGAATTTACAAAACATGTTCATTTTCATCATCATGTGACGTATTCTTTCCAGAACGTTGTCTCCATTACAGCTGCTCTGAACACATCACGATTCTGGGCAAGTCGACCTGCATCAGCCAAAGACAAGTTCAGACTCTCTGTGATGTCCTGGGTCCACCGTCGTCTAGGTCGACCCCTTCCCCTTTTTCCAGGGACCATGCCTTCCATCACTGTTTTTTCCAGACTATTATGTCTTTTTATATGACCGAAAATTTTCAGCTTCCTTATTGCGATGGTATTTAGGAGCCAATGTTCCTGTACGTTTAGTGAGTGCAGTACTTCTCTGTTGGTCTTTTTTTTCTGTCCAGGGTATTCTCAACATCCTTCTGTAGCATTTCATTTCGAATGATGTAATCTTTTTTGCAACTGTTTTATTGAGTGTCCAAGTCTCGCAGCCGTATGTTGCCACTGGGAATATACATGCTCTGATCAGTTGTAACTTTGTTTCTTTGCTTGTGCCTTGCCATAGGTTTTTCATCTGTATTAGTTTATGTGAAGCGATTGCAAGTCTTCTTTTAATTTCTACTGCACAGTCGCCAGAGCTGTTGATGATTGATCCTAAGTATTCGAATTCATTAACACTTTCCATGTTCATTTTACATATTTCAATAAAGAAGTTTCAATCAAAATACAATGAGCAGCTGCATAGAAAACCTTTCACTCCCTCGCCCACACTTATTTACACACTCTTTCTTGCACTCTGAAGTTGCACATTTATTTGTGATGATACTATTGATTGAAAAGAGAAGGAAAAAACGGATAAATAATTCATAGACCCTCGTTCTTGACATTTTTAAAGCGCAATCTTTGTTATAATGATAATAGTCAAAACAAAGGGATGCGGAAAAAAAACAAAACACCAGAACGGACTATTTTTTTTGTTTTTTTTTAACCTTGCACCCATATGTTATTAGGCTTGTTTATTCGATTTCTCAAGATGAAATAGAGCAAAATTAAATTTGGGCTCAATAATGTTAAAGAATAGGATTGTCCCGGTTTGTAAAATATTCCCAATGGAAAATAAAATACAATCGATCTCAAACACACACTCGGGACCCCAAGATGCAGCAATAGTGAATGCAGTCAGCGACCCATAGCTTGACTGCTTGCATCAGGATCAGCGAACCAGAGCTGATCAAGACCGTACTCCACCTCCACGTGGTGGTCATGGAAACAGTCTGCAGCAGTGCAGTCTGGCTGAGCGAGTACGAATCGAAATGGGAAGGCAAACCCGGTCCCTAAAAAATGCCGTGCAGAAGTCGGATGTGTCGACCGAAAGGTGCAGATATCACAGCTTAGGCGCAAACAGACACAACACAACCACCGTCCTTTTCAGGGCGAACGAGGAAGAAGAAGAAGAAACACACACTCACATAAACACTTGCCGCTATTTCGACAACTGCTATTGACGACTTCCAATGCTGACATTCATGACTGTCCGGGTCCAGTGAGGTCTATTGATTTTATTGTGTAAAATGTATAAAATATGTGTGTCGTCAGTCACAAACTTTTCCTCACCGAAGTTGCAGTCCGGAGATTACATAAAAGTCGTACTCTTCTGGCCGTTGCACTAAATTGCACGACGCTCAGAGTAACGTGTATCTTTTTCCTCACAAAAGTTGCAATTACATTTCAAATAATAAATAGAAAACACATTTTAAAATGTCAAAAATCTACAATATATTTTATTGTTTTTATTTTTTGGGCCGTTTGATTATTTCCCTTTCTCAGGGAAGAGGATAAATTACATCCCTTGGAAAATAAAACAGCCAGCAATTTTTATTTCAACATTTTACAAACGTTGGTAAAATAACTTCATTCAGAATAACTAAATGAACTCCACAGTCTTCGAAATGTGCTGCAGATGCTAAAAGGTTAAGACATTAGCTTTAGTTCCCTTCTCGTCATTATTTTGAGAGGTATATTTACTAGTTAATATTATAATCTCCACTGCAATATCCGATAGTTGTTATAATCTTTAACTGGTTTAAATTGCTTTTAGTTATATATTACTTTTTAAAATTATGTAATACACACCTTAGAAAACTAAATGCAGACTAAATAGATCGTGCTGTTTAAAATTAGATTAAAGAAAACAGAAACAGGTTATCACTATTGCGACAACTGTCTGATGAGATCAAAGAAATGAATCGAGATTAAAAGAAGTCACGCCCAACACAAAAATTAGAATTAATTGAAATGCAAGTGAATCCTTTTGTATGGCTCTGACAATGGCGAACAACAAAAAACAACAACCAGATACTGCCACAGGGGAGTGAAGTGTTAGAGACTTCACAAATACTATATCAAACTATGAGAGGTGAAGTAACCACTTCCCTTCCTCGCTGCGTTTGCTTTTCCTGACCCAAGAGTAGAGTCAGGTAACCATTTATAGCTGATAGGCTGTAGCGTGACACTACCGTGTTTCCAGTCTGCTACCTATGCCGCGACAGGCTTGCGCCCTAGCCACGGATGCTCTCATAAATTGGTGCTTTTTTTTCTATGCCGAAATAAAAGGATTTTAGTGGTATGACAAGACTACAAATGTGGAAATGATGACACGGATCAGGCAATTGCCAGAAGAACTAGACATGAGAAGAAGACGCCGGAAATAGATAGGACACACACACATTGAGCAAACCTGCTGATAGATTTACCAGGCAGTATTTGCTCTGGAATCCCCAGGGTAAGAGAGGCAGGGGAAGACTAGGGAATAAATGGAGAAGAGAGCTAGCGACAGACATGAAGAGGATGAAGTAGATATGGAAAGACCTTGAGCTGATGGCACGTGACAGGAAGACTTGGCATAAAGCATATACTCCTTAGGGAGTTTAAAGGTCATGATGATGATGACTAAGTAACTCATTTACATTCGATTACGTTGGGAAGTGGTGACGTCAAATTTATGGGGCTGTGGGTTTTTGTGACGAAATGTGACATGGGGTGGGGGGTTAAAAATGGCAAAGATTGTGTGACGTTATATGAGGGCACCCGTAGAAGCATTTCCAACCTTACCCGATCTTTATGTCTTGTGTCGTGAAATATTCTAATCCACATATATAAATTAAAACGTAAATGTAAAGCCTAACAAATAACTTCAATAAAAGGAAAGAAGAATGGTAAAGAACAGTGCTGTCACAATGACTGTACTCGAAATCCCCCCTGTTTTCTCCTTCGTCTGCAAATTGCAACGTTTCACGTTGATAGTAAAAGCCTACTGCTTCAATACCAGCTTTCTACGATAAAATGTGTACTCCATTTCTAAGAAAAACCTTGAGATACGCAAGTTGACCTAGATTTAAAATTCCATTCATGTCGTTTTATACACTACGTTACCAAAAAACGAAAGACAGATGGACTAAAGATAGAAAGAAAGGGAGAGGCTGAAAGCAGGAACGCATGCAACACTAAACACGCGTCTCGCTATACAATTACTACCATCACGCGTGTAAGGCCACAAGCACTAGCTTTTTTCAAATCGACAGTGATAAAAAACACTACACACACGAGAGTTAGTTTTTAAAAACTCACAAAACGCTTATTAGGAAACATGACATTATACTGGTTTACGTTTGAAAACATTACAGTACCCAGACACCACATCGTATTCGAAGTAAACAGGAGGTAGAAGAAAATGCATATTTTGAACGCAGCCACTTAGCTCCTTTAAATTTGTATATTTGGGTTCCTTAGGACTTGCTGACAAAGAATATGTTAAACGTTACGCAAATAGTCTAGGAATTACCAAATTATAGCCAAAAGAAATAGTGAGGGATGTCAGACAACACCCAAAATCAGAATCGCTCAGTGGCAGATTTTCACACCACCATTGTACGGGAAATGGGTCTCCATGTTAAATCCGATTTGATTGGAGCGCAAGAAATGTAAGGCTAAACACGATTAGTCGGGCTATAAATACTATCTTTTGTTGTCAGGGGAAACGGGAGTAGGAGTACTTTTTTTCAAACGATTGGGTAAACATGGCACGATTGGTTAGACCCGCGAATATAGTCAATCAGAGGCGTCAGGCCACCACCACATGTTCAAATAAACTTACTACAGAACCAGTGCGTTGAGCACCAGTGCATATTTTTCTAAATAAAAGCCTGGGACATCGGCAGATCGAAGTTGTGCTATATTCATTGCCATTCAACGTAACTGTGTATTATTCCATGAATTGTGGTAAGCTTGATATATTCAATATCTTTTTAATGAAAATTGAATGTAAATTGATAATTTATGTCTGTATATATGTGTGGTTCAGTAGCGAACATGAGGTAAAGCCTATATAGTGCTCCAACCTGAACAGAAGGTGTCGGAGGAAAGTAAACTGCATGGAATTGCCAAACACTACACTGACACCTAGCTTATTGACTAGAAAGAAATAATGCTGGAATTGCAGAGGCGTAGTAACCATTAGGGAGGAATATACTGGTGTAAATTATTTCAGATGAAGCTGACAGTTGGCCTACCGCTCTGAACTCAGTGTTTGTTATGTAATGTGTTCAGTCTGTAAATAGATTATAAATTAGTTATGAAGTAGGAGGTACAACCTTCTTGTTTCAGGGACCGTGGTCCAAAAGTTATTGAGCAGCACCTGGTCGGAGCTTTGCTGAACCTAGAGGCTGACAGCATACTCCTGGGTCCAGATAGTGACCAGTGAGGTGTCTCCAGAACACAGGGAGGCTATCGAGCAGAGGAGTCTTTTCCTGCCGCCATCACGAAAGATAAGCCTATGTGGCCCGTGGAGCTCAACATTATGCCCCCCTCAAAATCTGACTTTATAATAAACCAGAGGGAAAATACAGTGTTTAAATTGATAGGGACTGTGAACTTTCCCCCATACTACTCACAAGATAAACAAACACTTGAAGTCATGATGACAAATAACAACATAGCTTGAAAAAAACAAAACCAGTATTACCTCATATTACTACTACACAACTGACACACATAGGATAATATTAATAAAATATGTCACTACAAGTTTCATATTGATAAATCATGTACATATAAATTGTAATTAAAATTGATTGTGATTCCTGGTTCACTTTGTAGTTGAATTAGGACATATATATTAATGAAAGTGCTTAATACATATTGATATTTGAAAATTTACCAGTGACTCATTTAAGATAGTCTTATAGAATGTTACATGTGTGTGAGTGTCACAGTGTTGTCAAGTGTGGTGGAATAAATTAAATTGTTTATCTGTCTGTTGTTGTTGTGACTTACTCTTCATCATATACATACCCTAGACATTTAACGTAGTCATCACAATATTCCAGAATAATTCTGACTGAGGCATAATGTGGTAGCAAGTAAGGTTATCTGTAAAACACTACACCTATTAGATACAGATACCTTCACAGCTGATCTCAGTCAGTACACTAAGTCCCCTATAAATATTTATAACATCCCACTTTACCACATATATTGGGGGCTCGTCCGGGATATTGAACTTTCTCCTGTTATAGATATTGGGAATAATAAGAATTAAAAGGTATCCTTGGGTGGAAATAAATAACGTTGAGCTCTCAGTGCCTGCAGTGTCCTTAGATAATTATTGAAAGATTGAATTGTTACATTTGCAGGTTAGACAATGGCCGACTTGGCAAAATTTCGATCTGCTGCTGTACAGACTGCGAAAGAGTTAGGAATGGACGGGCAAATTATGATTGCTTATGTCACTGCTGAATGTGACAAATATATTGAACGGGAAGAAAGAAGATTAGAAAAAGAGGCCGAAAGAAAATTAGAATCTGAAAGATTGGCCGAAGATAAGAGAATTGAGGCTGAGGCTAAGAGGTGGCAGATTGAGGCTGACAAAGAGGCTAAGAAATTGGAGGCAGAAAGAGAAGACAAAAGATTGGCTGCAGAAAGGGAAGCCGAAGAAAGAAGACAGGCTGCAGAAAGGGAAGACAAGAGATTAGCTGCAGAGAGGGAAGCAGAAAAGGAAGATAAAAGATTACAAAGGGAGCACGAGTTACGACTAAGGGAGTTTGAGTTTCAAGGCCATGCTCCTGAAAATGGTGCCAGTCCCTTTGCCTCTGATGCCACTGCTAGTCAGGGAGCCTCAACCTCAGCTATGAACTTTCATTTAGATCACTTTGTTGAGAAAGACGATGATATTGAGAGCTATCTAAATAGATATGAACTATTAGCTACCACATATGGGTTAGAGAGAGAAAGGTGGAGCTTAAAGTTATCTCAAGGGCTTCGTGGGGCAGCTTATGAAGTTTTTGCCAAAATGAGCAGAGGTGATCAGGAAAATTATGACATGCTAAAGCAGGCTCTTTTGTTAAGATATGAAAAGAACGCAGAATTTTATAGGAAAAAATTTAGGAATGCTAAACTACTGTCAGGTGAAACCTATCACCAGTTCTCTGCACGGTTAGAGACATACTTGGAGAAATGGACTTCTCTGGGGAAAACCCAAGATCTTAAGGAAATGGTCCTTATAGAACAATTAAGAGAGTCCATGGCTCCAGACCTGAGAAAGTTTCTCATGGAACAAGGTGCAGAGAGGCTGGGTGAGTTGCTAAATGTTGCTGAAAGGTATCAAGCAGCTCAGGCAGAGGTATCAGGTAATAAGAAGAAACAGGTGGATAATTTTAGGGCACCACAGAACTTTAATAAATTTGATCCTAGAGATCAAAACAAAGGTAAGCACCAATTTGATAGGCCACGGTATGACAATAAAAATAAAACCCCACAATTCGATGAAAGGAAATATGATGAAAGAAAATCTTTCAACCAAGGGAAAAGGTGGTGTAAAAATTGTAAGATGAACAATCATGACACTGACCGTTGCAGAAGGAACCCTATTGTAATGGCCACCCTTCAGGTCAGGTCGACCTCAAGAAAGGAGGAGGATATTATGTTAGATACCACTCCAGAAGAGATGAGGAAGGCACAGGCTGGAGATAAGACCCTCAAGCCTTGTTTCAGGAAATTGTCAACTTGTCATACAACTCCAGGCAAGGGAGATTTTTACATGAAAAACAAGTAATGTATAGGAAGACTGGAGCTAGATCCAAAGGTCAGGGACAGCTGGTACTTCCTAAAAGATGTAGGGCAGACTTAATAAGGAGCCTACATGTGAAACCAGATGGGGACCATGAGAAAATAGGTACCATCATCCAAAAGGTGGCTCACAATTATTATTGGCCCAAGGCAAGATGGGACATTGAGAATTTTGTAGAAAGGTGTAGCATAGCACATGAGGGAACACCCACAAGTGGGAACATTGATCAGGACCTGGACACGCCACGGGGCAACCGTAGGCCTGACAATAGAAAGAAGTATAAATTTGATAAAGTGGACCAAAGGGAATGGGAAGCCCCTTTTCACGGACAAGCTTCACTTAACTGTTTTACAATGGCCACTATGCAGAGAGTGCAAAAAGATGTCTTACCCCAGGATAAGCCGAAACTCCCTCAATCGGACTTAAACAAACTGGAGGAAGAGGATGTAGAGAGGAAATCTCTCATCAAGAATTTTAAGTGGGGAGAAAGCCCCAAGAGAAAAATTGGTAGCGGTCGTTTTGTGAATGAAAATTCTGGGAAGAAAAATCATCACTATAGAGCTTCGAGTGGAAGAGACCATACCGGTGCATGGACAAATAGGTCCACACAATTAAAGGTCCACATGTAGCTCTGTTAAGAACGTGGACTGACGAAAAGGCAGAGGAAAATATTACATCCTCATACCAATATGTGAATGAGCTGACCACTCGTTTAAAAACTAGCTGGAAACTTGCCAATGAAAATTTGAAACAAGCCAGGAAGAAACATGCTGCCTATTATAACAGGAAAGCGAAAGACAGAGATTTGGCTGTGGGAGAGAAGGTACTGCTTCTTCTACCCGGTAGTCAGAATAAGTTACAAATTGGATGGCAAGGTCCATATACAGTTCTAGAGAAGGTGTCTAGAACCAATTATAAGATAGATAAGAAGGGGAAAGAAAAAATCTATCATGTGAATCTCCTGAAAAAATATTTGGAAAGAGAACATCAGGAAGAGACACACTTGTTGACCTTGTCCATTGCCATGGAGATGAAAAAGGAACCACTTTCATCATATGAATATCCATTACACCCCTGTGAGACAGCGGCACAGGTGAAAATCAGTACACATTTAACGAAAACTCAGAAAGAGAGAGTGCAACAGGTTCTAGATACTCATACAGAGGTGTTAACAGACCGACCTGGGCATACAAACTTATTGGAATATGATATGAAACTGATAGACCCCACACCTGTCTGTATGAAACCATATTCGATTCCTTTTGCTAAGGAGAAAGCTTTGAAGGAAGAGATAGACTATTTGTTGAAGGAAAGAATTATTTCACACAGTGAATCTTCGTATAGTTCCGGTGTTGTACTCTTAAGGAAGCCCTCTGGAGAACATAGACTCTGTATAGATTACAGGAGACTGAATGCTATTACAGAAGGACAGGTGGATCCATTGCCGGATACAAATCAGTTGTTTGCCAGACTAAATAAAGCTAAATAGTTCTCAAAAGTGGATCTGAGTAAAGGATACTATCAGATTCCAGTAAAACCTGAGATCAGACAAACTTGTTGGATGTAAACAATTCGGAGGAACGTAATGAATCCCTGAGTTGCCTCTTTGATTGAGGATATTCCGAATGTTTCATACAGTCTAATAAGAAGATTATGGGATCCACTACGAAAACTCTGCTATCACCAGGTATATGTTATCTCCACATAACGTACATTTTGGGGAAAATCTAATGTTCTCTGGACATGTCCTTGCGCAGACTCAGAGAAGAGAAATGGTGAATACGGGTTGTGAAGCAGCATTAAGACAAGCAGTCACACTTGCGGCTGTTCAGTAACATAACCGAAAAATATTATTGGTTGTAGAGGTCTGAGGCAGATTTCATGAGTAGTGCTTACTCTGAATGGACCCAACTACATAAAACCATGATAGCACAACAGCAGAGTAAAGTCAAGTTGACTTACATTTATCTATGTGTATATAGAATAAAGGACTGACATAAGATGTCTGTTTTAAGAGGGGAGATGTCGTGAAATATTCTAATCCACATATATAAATTAAAACGTAAATGTAAAGCCTAACAAATAACTTCAATAAAAGGAAAAAAGAATGGTAAAGAACAGTGCTGTCACAATGACTGTACTCGAAATCCCCCCTGTTTTCTCCTTCGTCTGCAAATTGCAACGTTTCACGTTGATAGTAAAAGCCTACTGCTTCAATACCCGCTTTCTACGATAAAATGTGTACTCCATTTCTAAGAAAAACCTTGAGATACGCAAGTTGACCTAGATTTAAAATTCCATTCATGTCGTTTTATACACTACGTTACCAAAAAACGAAAGACAGATGGACTAAAGATAGAAAGAAAGGGAGAGGCTGAAAGCAGGAACGCATGCAACACTAAACACGCGTCTCGCTATACAATTACTACCATCACGCGTGTAAGGCCACAAGCACTAGCTTTTTTCAAATCGACAGTGATAAAAAACACTACACACACGAGAGTTAGTTTTCAAAAACTCACAAAACGCTTATTAGGAAACATGACATTATACTGGTTTACGTTTGAAAACATTACAGTACCCAGACACCACATCGTATTCGAAGTAAACAGGAGGTAGAAGAAAATGCATATTTTGAACGCAGCCACTTAGCTCCTTTAAATTTGTATATTTGGGTTCCTTAGGACTTGCTGACAAAGAATATGTTAAACGTTACGCAAATAGTCTAGGAATTACCAAATTATAGCCAAAAGAAATAGTGAGGGATGTCAGACAACACCCAAAATCAGAATCGCTCAGTGGCAGATTTTCACACCACCATTGTACGGGAAATGGGTCTCCATGTTAAATCCGATTTGATTGGAGCGCAAGAAATGTAAGGCTAAACACGATTAGTCGGGCTATAAATACTATCTTTTGTTGTCAGGGGAAACGGGAGTAGGAGTACTTTTTTCAAACGATTGGGTAAACATGGCACGATTGGTTAGACCCGCGAATATAGTCAATCAGAGGCGTCAGGTCACCACCACATGTTCAAATAAACTTACTACAGAACCAATGCGTTGAGCACCAGTGCATATTTTTCTAAATAAAAGCCTGGGACATCGGCAGATCGAAGTTGTGCTATATTCATTGCCATTCAACGTAACTGTGTATTATTCCATGAATTGTGGTAAGCTTGATATATTCAATATCTTTTTAATGAAAATTGAATGTAAATTGATAATTTATGTCTGTATATATGTGTGGTTCAGTAGCGAACATGAGGTAAAGCCTATATAGTGCTCCAACCTGAACAGAAGGTGTCGGAGGAAAGTAAACTGCATGAAATTGCCAAACAGTACACTGACACCTAGCTTATTGACTAGAAAGAAATAATGCTGGAATTGCAGAGGCGTAGTAACCATTAGGGAGGAATATACTGGTGTAAATTATTTCAGATGAAGCTGACAGTTGGCCTACCGCTCTGAACTCAGTGTTTGTTATGTAATGTGTTCAGTCTGTAAATAGATTATAAATTAGTTATGAAGTAGGAGGTACAACCTTCTTGTTTCAGGGACCGTGGTCCAAAAGTTATTGAGCAGCACCTGGTCGGAGCTTTGCTGAACCTAGAGGCTGACAGCATACTCCTGGGTCCAGATAGTGACCAGTGAGGTGTCTCCAGAACACAGGGAGGCTATCGAGCAGAGGAGTCTTTTCCTGCCGCCATCACGAAAGATAAGCCTATGTGGCCCGTGGAGCTCAACATTATGCCCCCCTCAAAATCTGACTTTATAATAAACCAGAGGGAAAATACAGTGTTTAAATTGATAGGGACTGTGAACTTTTCCCCATACTACTTACAAGATAAACAAACACTTGAAGTCATGATGACAAATAACAACATAGCTTGAAAAAAACAAAACCAGTATTACCTCATATTACTACTACACAACTGACACACATAGGATAATATTAATAAAATATGTCACTACAAGTTTCATATTGATAAATCCTGTACATATAAATTGTAATTAAAATTGATTGTGATTCCTGGTTCACTTTGTAGTTGAATCAGGACATATATATTAATGAAAGTGCTTAATACATATTGATATTTGAAAATTTACCAGTGACTCATTTAAGATAGTCTTATAGAATGTTACATGTGTGTGAGTGTCACAGTGTTGTCAAGTGTGGTGGAATAAATTAAATTGTTTATCTGTCTGTTGTTGTTGTGACTTACTCTTCATCATATACATACCCTAGACATTTAACGTAGTCATCACAATATTCCAGAATAATTCTGACTGAGGCATAATGTGGTAGCAAGTAAGGTTATCTGTAAAACACTACACCTATTAGATACAGATACCTTCACAGCTGATCTCAGTCAGTACACTAAGTCCCCTATAAATATTTATAACATCCCACTTTACCACATCTTGACTACCCCAAGAGCTGAATATTTAGTTCTACACATATGACTTCAATCAACTAACTAAGGGTTGAGACTTCAATCAACTAACTAAGGGTTAAGACTTCAATCAACTAACTAAGGGTTAAGACTTCAATCAACTAAGGGTTAAGACTTCAATCAACTATCTAAGGGTTAAGACTTCAATCAACTAACTAAGGATTAAGACTTCAATCAACTAAATAATGGTTAAGACTTTAATCAACTAACTAAGGGTTAAGACTTCAGTCAACTAACTAAGGGTTAAGACTTCAATCAACTAACTAAGGGTTAAGACTTCAATCAATTAACTAAGGGTTAAGACTTCAATCAACTAACTAAGGGTTAAGACTTCAATCAACTAACTAAGGGTTAAGACTTCAATCAACTAACTAAGGGTTAAGACTTCAATCAACTAACTAAGGGTTAAGACTTCAATCAACTAACTAAGGGTTAAGACTTCAATCAACTAACTAAGGGTTAAGACTTCAATCAACTAACTAAGGGTTAAGACTTCAATCAACTAACTAAGGGTTAAGACTTCAATCAACTAACTAAGGGTTAAGACTTCAATCAACTAACTAAGGGTTAAGACTTCAATCAATTAACTAAGGGTTAAGACTTCAATCAACTAACTAAGGGTTAAGACTTCAATCAACTAACTAAGGGTTAAGACTTCAATCAACTAACTAAGGGTTAAGACTTCAATCAATTAACTAAGGGCTAAGCCGTTAAAAGATTAAAAAATTTTAAAGCTGCTGGAGTTGACGAAATTTCAGGGGAAATGATTAAAGCAGTTAATGACAACAACCTCTTGAGAATTTTAGATATTATAAATGAAGTATGGAGAGAAGAACAACCACCACAACAATGGAAAGACAGTATTATTGTAAAGTTACCGAAGAAGAAAGGTGATCTATATCATGTATTGATCAAATATTCACACTAAGAACAATTATAGAAGAATCAGTGGAAAGGCAATCGCCACTTATTATCACCTTCGTCGATTTTCAAAAAGCCTTTGATAGTCTACACCGCCCATCATTGTGGAAGATACTTACAATCTATGGTTTTCCAACAAAATATGTGAATATAATCAAAGCGCTATATGACAATGCAAGATGTTGTGTTAGAACAAATAAAGGGAATACAGAATGGTTTACAGTAAAAACAGGGGTGAAACAAGGCTGTATTATGTCACCACTACTTTTTGGAATAGCTATTGATTGGGTTATGAGAAACTATACCCACAATGAACAATTGGGTATAAAATGGACAAATGGAAAATTCCTGGGGGACCTGGATTTCGCAGATGATGTAGCATTCTTAAGTTCAACACCAAGACAATCCCAAGAAGCAATAAATAATTTGTGTCATCTCTCGGTTAAAATTGGTCTCCAAATAAATGCCTCTAAAACTAAAGCTATGAACTTTTCTAACGAGACCTTTGATATCATCTTGAACGGGAAAAAAACTTACAGAAAGTTGAAAGTTTCAATTATTTAGGCAGTAAAATGACTCAGGATGGTGACACAACAAGAGAAATCCATACTAGAATTGCTTTGGCAGCTAGCGCCTTCAATAGATTATCTAACATTTGGAAATTACGATCATTGAATATACATACCAAGCTTCGTCTGTTTAATTCAAATGTTATCTCAGTGTTAACATACGGCTGTGAGAGTTGGAAAATAACAAAATCATTGGAGAACAAGCTGAATACATTCGAGAACAAATGTCTTAGAAAACTCATGAACATCAGTTGGAAAGAATTCAAGACTAATCGACAAATAAGAGAAGACTCTAGGCAGAAATATGTCTCCGACTATATAAGGAAAAGACGATGGTCATATATCGGTCATGTCCTACGAATGCAAAACAACAGAATACCACTACAGGCGCTCACTTGGGTTCCTGAGGGTAAGCGGAAAAAAGGAAGACCAAAAGAAACACTCAGAAGAACAATAATAAGAGAAGGAAGAACGTTGGGCCTAAATAATGTGCAAGAGCTAAGAGGAGTGGCGTCACAACGAACAACCTGGAGAGCACTGGTTTCTGCCTTATGCGCCGTGTTTGGCGCTTAAAGAATTTATTATTATTATTATTAAGACTTCAATCAACTAACTAAGGGTTAAGACATCAATCAACTATCTAAGAGTTAAGACTTCAATCAACTAACTAAGGGTTAAGACTTCAATCAACTAACTAAGGGTTAAGACTTCAATCAACTAACTTCTTCTTCCTTCCTCGTTCGCCCTGAAAAGGACGGTGGTTGCGTTGTGTCTGTTTACGCCTAAGCTGTGATATCTGCACCTTTCGGTCGACACATCCGACTTCAGCACGGCATTTTTTAGGGACCGGGTTTGCCTTCCCATTGCGATCCGCACTCGCTCAGCCAGACTGCACTGCTGCAGACTGTTTCCAGGACCACCGTTAACTGTCCGTGCACTGTTTGTTTACTTTTTTCCCCCTTTGTTTTTCTCTAAGCGCGTAAAATCGTGATGTTTAAAGCAGTGGTTGTCTGAGGGGGTGCAAGGGAGGCGGTTCGCCCCGGATAACAGCCACGAAAGGGGTGGTGCCCGTGGACACTATGAAAACAGTACTTACCGTTACAATATACTTGCAAATGAGTTTCTTCGTGGATGGGTATTGGTATCAAAGGTAACGAGGAAGGGAACGGTGTGACGAAAGTACTGAGATCCTGTCTTTCAAATGGCCCATGTCTTTTTCTCCTTGCATTTTGTTCACTATATTTTAGGAGGGATTACAGGTAATCCTTCTCCATGGTTCTTCTCCTTCTATTATTTACGTTTTTTTCAAGATGAGATCACGAGGGAGTTTGATCTCATCTGCTTTATGGTTCTTCTTTATGTGTTTAGAATGGGGGTGTAGGGAATTAGAAAGTATTATTCTAGATTAAGATTATAGATGCTAGATCAGGATTGGCACCAGATTGTCTTTTTTTAAAGATATTGCGTGGCCATATACGCATTTTTCGGGAGTTAAATTATTTGCGGCCATTTTTGCTTCATTTCCGCAGTATAGGGCTAGGACCAATTCCTGGTTCTTTGTCTAGCGGGGACTGGTTGCATCAGAAAGATCTAAGGTTCTGATTGGCGGAGAGCTAACTGCAGTTGAAATGCAGAGCGCCCATTGGCTTTAAGAACCACGCCGCGCATATGACGTCATGAAGTCGGCGCGTGGGGGTCTTGATTATAAAAGGCCTATATTTCATAGTTTCTTTCTCTTTTAATGAAAATTTGCCAAAGCCGGGTGCCAGAAGCAAATTGTCGATTGCCTTCAGTTGGACATTCGAGATTTGGTAAGCATGAATTTTTGCGTGAGGACTTTATTTAATTTTTCTAGTCCTAGCCGATCATTTAAGTTTCTTTGGGCAGTTTAGTTTAATTTAACTCCAGAGCCATCAATTCGATCTGAGTGATAGACATGAGAAACTAGGTCCATTTAATTCCTTGTTGAAAGAATAGCGGCATGGTTTAAAAGTTGAGATATCACCGCTTTGTATTATTGCAAAGTCGGTCGGGAGAGAAACTCGCATCTGCGAATTTTATTTATTTACAGAATAGTCGGGAGCGCGTAATGTGTATTTTTATTTGTGATTTTAGTGAGAGTATTGATGCTCGCTATTTATATAGTTACGCATATATCTGTGGACGGGAGTGAAAGAGGCATAATTTGGAAGCGCGTGGGCGCGTTGGTTACGGAATTGTTATTGATACGACGTTCAGAGGGACGAGGGGGAGATAAGCACGTGGTTGAACTACGGGGTTTTCAATTTGATAATCAGGGGTTATGTATAACTTTTGACGGCATGTAGATGCTAGCGTAAACAGGGTTATAGGTTATTGATTGTGCTTTGTTATTCTGTGTATTCAGAAGATGGAGATGACATTTATTTATGTTAAGGGAATTATTTTGTATTTCATTTTGAATGTGATTACTATTATTGACGGGAATTTTAGGAATTCCTAGAGAAGGCTAGTTTTAGTTGTGTTAAACATTACGGCATTAGTGTCAGCGTAAGAAGTAGGCCACAGTACGTCTGCCCAGACGGGCCATTGAAAATATGGTTGTTGCTCGGAGTTAGTCAGGCAGAACAGGCGATCTGGGTTAGCCAATGTTTACCTTGTGGGCTCAGGTAGAGAAGGGAGCTCAGTGGGGGGAGCGGACTTTGTTTGCATGATTTTGTATGGTGGTGCATAACGGGAGAGAGTAGGGGAGCTGTATTGATTATAGACGGGGGAGACTTAAGTGTTAAAGACTTAAGGGTTTGTCAGGAAGTTAATTGTTATTTGTAATAGAGTATTAACGTTTTGTTTAGCTGTTGTTTTTGCTTTTGTCTAAACAGCAGGTGCCGGTTTTTTGTGGGAATGAGAGCGGAATTTTGAGACCACAAAATTTCTCCCACGGCAAAGTTGGGGCATTCGCAGAACCGCAAGGGTTTTACGTTAGTTGCCAGTAGTGGACGGAGAGGAAGAAAATACGTTTTCCCAACCAGGGGAAGACATTTTCCAGCGAATAGGATTTTTGTGGATAAATCCTGAGCTCTGACGCTCGTTACACACGCAGATTTGGCAGGCTGCCAGCGGTGTGGTAATTTTGTGTTCGTTTCTTCACGGCCATAATAAAAGCCGACAGCCCAGTTATAGGTACTCGGGCAGGTAATTTCCGAGTGGTAGAAGTCCGCTACAGTTCCAGTCCAGAATCCAGGGGGGTTTTGTTAACCCTCAGTCATCAAGTCCAGAGTTAGTGGAGAGAGATAGGGTAAACATTCTCTCTACTGAAGTCAGCACAGATAGGCAGAACTGTTAGTTTTGGTGAATCATGGCAGAGGACAGCTGCTGAAGTTTAGAGGTGCAGTTAGTTGTGTTCAGGAGATTCCAGGATAGGCTGTGTAGAACCGAAGTCTGTGCAGAGATTGTGTAGTCACTTCGCCATCGTTCCAGCTATCAGTGGACTTAGAGTTAGAGTTAGAATTTAGAACAGCTAGTTTGGAGTGTAGGCGACATCAAGTGCAGTGTAGTTCATTTCAGTTAACCTTACCTTCTTTCTCCATACAGGTTGCAATTGTGGGAGAAGGGTTGGGGTTGATGCATTTTTTAACTGTGCTTGATTTTGTTTCAGGTGGGCATCCTCGCATTTTTTGTATTTTGACAATGCATATGTTTGTTTATAGGTGTATAATAAACTTGTATAAATTGTAGCTGGCATCAGTCATTTCCTTTAGTACAGTAGCTATATGTTGTCTGTACCTTGGTGTTTGTGAATCTTAATTGAACCTTATCCCCATAGGGTAGTTAGAGGTGGTTCGAGGCCATAGCAATTTAAACGTCCGAAGTGGCGAGGAAAGAATCAACCTCGGTTCTCAACCTCGGAGCCAATGGTCTCAACTTTCACAGTTTGCACTATATTTCTATCTGAATCTATCATTTCAGTCTTTCTTCTTACTATTGTCTTGTCACTATACGTAGACAGTCTCTAGTCCTAAATCCATTTCGTGACAAAGTGGGTGCTATCGTCCGGTGAATCATCTTTGTTACGTTCAATTCTGTGATCTTGACAAAGTGGTGGCGTCGTCCTTGGGATCATCTTTGTTGGGATCAATTCTAGATTCATAGATTGTCTCTGTAGAAAGTTCTGGAAATAGATTTCAAAAAAAAAAATCCCCTAGACTTGAGCTATATTAAGACTGATCCAGCTATAAGTTTTTTTCCACAGGTTCCAGTTAGTATAGAGGATAGCGGTTGTAAGGTTGTTTATGACTTAGAGGTAATTGATGGCTAATTGAATTTTTTTTCTTAACAGGAAAGTAAATTCGGGTTTTGGGTAGCTGGATAACTTGAATTTTTTTCAGGTAGTTATTAGTCAGACTTGGTGCTAGTCTGAGTGCGGGTTTTTGCGACAGCATATTCATAGTAGGTAACAGTAAATTTTTCTTGTTCCTTTTTTGTCATTTCCCCTCGTTGTGAGTACTGCTGATTTGTCAGGTAAGATGGCTGAATTGGTCAAGCTACTTACTGCATGGAAGGACGCAGCTAAAAGCATGGGGATGAATGAGGCCGAGACTAGGGCTTACATTATGAGGGAACAGGACCGGCAGATGGAGAAAGAAGAGAAGACCCGAGCCCAGGAGAAGATAGCAGAGAGGGAAGCCCAGGAGAAGAAAGCAGAGAGGGAAGCCCAGGAGAAGATAGCACAGAGGGAAGCCCAGGAGAAGATAGCACAGAGGGAAGCCCAGGAGAAGTTAGCACAGAGGGAAGCCCAAGAGAGGGAGAAGGCAGCAGAGAGACAGCATGAACTTGCCCTGCGTTCACTGGAACTGCAGTACCGATCTTCGGAAGGCAGTTCGGCTAACGGAGATTCTCCCGGAGCAGGGGCAACAGACACCTCAGGAACGGAGGGCCCCGGATGGCAGCCATGAATTTTCCGATGGACTCTTTTCCTAACGGGAATGAGAAAATTGAGGTATTTTTAGAAAAATTTGAACGGATGGCAAAGGCATACGGGCTGGATGATAGTCTTTGGTGTCTCAAATTATCTCAATCTCTAAGAGGACATGCGTATGAGGTCTATAGCAAGATGCTGGTAGATGACCAAGGTAACTTTGAGGCTCTGCGGAACGCCCTGTTACAGCGATTCCAATGGACTCCCCGGAAGTGCCAAACGATGTTTAGGGAAAGTCGGACTGGAGTAGAGAAGGAGAAAGGTTTCCCCAATTCGCGGAGAGGCTGAGGAATTACCTCACTCGCTGGAGAGAGTTGTCGGGTTTGGCTAAATCGTTTGAAGGACTCGAAGAGCTCATCATGTGCGAACAGATAAAGGCCAACATGTCTCCGGACTTAAGGAAGTACCTGGCGGAGCAGGGCGCCCAGCAACTGGACCAGATTATTCTATTTGCTGAAAGGTTCCAGTCGGCACAGGCCGAAGTACTGGGCCAGAAAAGAAAACACCCTGACCTGCCAGCCCCGGACAAAGGAGCATCTTCCTCGCATTCGCCTTCCTCTTCAGCTCACCAACCGCAAGGGCCGTCTCGCAAGGAGCCCCCTCCCAGTCATAACATGCGCTCCCAGCCGCCTAACAGAACACAGGGGCCGACTTCTCATGAACCCGTCAGGAACCGGGGAGATAATGAGAGATATTGTAGGTTCTGTCGGACTACTTCTCATTGGACAACACGGTGCCCAAACAAACAACCCGCTCATCAGATGGCTTGTTTAAGGCCTGTGAGGGTGAAACAAGGGAAGAAGTGGAAACCCTTCCAGTCAGAGAAGTTGTTTTTCCAACAGCGGGCCAGCAGAAGTGAAAACGGGACTGAGACTACATGCTTATTTGACAGCGGGCTTACCTACCCCAGCATAGTCGCCCGACATCTGGTGAAGCCCTGGCAGATGACGAAAGAAAAAGTGAATATTGGTGGAGTTTTTTTAAGGAAAGGGACTTCACAGTGCTTTCCCGTAGCCAATATTAAAGTGAAATGTAAGTTCGTGTCTGGCACCATCAAGGCAGCTGTAACGGCTCAGCCAGCCTATGACTTCATTCTTGGCAACCCATATTTGGTTTTGGGGAACCCGACCACACCGATCCTTGCTGATGCAAGGGGGCCTACTGCAGGCCAGAAACGTGAAAAAGGAGAACCCCTAATGCACGAAGCCCCGAGAGAGCTCGAACATAACTGTCGTGCTAAGGAGAGGTTCAATGCCTCCGACGACAGCGGTATGTTATTTGCAGAGGCAAATTCGCCCGCCAGCCCTGTTCAGCCAACCGGCCAAACAGTGGTGAAGACGCCTCTGATTCCGGAAGTACACTCTTTGGTGTCGGGAATTAGGCCCCCGATGGTATTAGCTTCCTCAAGTGAGGAACATACTGACAAGAGCAGTATTACATATGTCAACGACCAGCGCCATCTTCATAGGGCACAAGATAGCGGTCTGAGCGAGCATATAGTTCCAACCAGCCCTGGAGCCCCATCCGACCAGCACTTTACTCAAACGGAGGAGGACAGTGATCTGAGTATCCGTTTGCCTATAGACGGAGATGGGCCCCACAACTCTCGTATCTCGTTTACAGGAAACGACTCTTGTAACGAGCAGCCTGAAAAATTGGCTATCTTTTCCAATTCGTTTCACGGAACATTGGAACCAGTTACTGAGAGCTTTAACTCAGATTCTCCGCGATCTAACGGGATCTTAAAAAACCGTTTTCTCAAAGTGTCACACTGCAGGACACATTCCAACCGACGCCCAGTAACTCTTACAGGGGAGGGCATTTGTGGAGGGCAAGGTTGAAGGTAGAAAACCAGGTGTGTTAAGACGGAGAGCTCCCGTGGTCTACAGTTTCATCTCACCAACTTTTCAGGCCCAGAAAGAGTGAGAAAAGCGACCTTACGCATTTGCAAGGAGCTATTTTGGAGAGCTCTGTCCCGCTTCTTCAGATTGGTAGGGAAAAGAGCGAGTCCAGAACCACTGCCAGGGGCAGATCTTACCTACCCTTTCTCCAAAGGTAGAAGCTATTGAGGTCGATCGTGATCCAATAGACACCCAGCATGAAATCGGAGGCTCTACACCAGAGGAACCCGAGACGTTGCATCGTTTCTCGCACGGTACCAGCAGTCACAACCCTGCTGACGCGCAGCGAGGAAGTCGTCATCGCCCAGGTCGCCACAGCGCCCGTCGTCACATCAGCTGACCAGAACCAGCCTTTTTGACGGTCCATAGCAAAGGGAAAGTTTCAGACCCGCCATTAGACGGCCACAGGTCTGAATGAT